>JAVKLA010000017.1:22689467-22717049 GCA_034782735.1 Sagittarius serpentarius
CCCATCCCACTGGGTGGGGAGGAAGTGAGTGAGCGGCTGCGTGGTGCTGAGTTGCTGGCTGGGGTTAAACCACAACACCAGGGCACACAACTGTAGATTTTGGGTACAGAAAATACTGTAGTGAATTAGTGCAGAAGCACACTTCCTGACACAGCTTATTGCATCAGACGGCATTAATTGTTCATCCTTCCTCTGCCTGCAACCACAGTTACTGGCCTGGGACATTCAACCTCCTTCAAGGCTTCACCAAATCAGCCCTTCTTCGCTTCCTCATCATCTGCTCTCTTACCTCACACTCATATTTTAGTCCCAGCTTAAACAAGGACTTCAGGCTTTTCAGCCTGAGCAGCCCAGTTGTACACCCAGACCTGCGGCAGGCTTACCTGGCATTTGGGTGTTTAGGAATCGGATAACGCTATTCAAGAGAGACCACATAATTCATTGCAGCACTGTTGTCTCCCTGCTGTCCCTGGACTTTTATCTCCTCAGTCACTCTCTCCTGACCTCTTCCTCGAGGTTTCATCTCACTAGGATGAAACTCACTTCTCCTCTGTGCAGTGGAAGGAAGTGGTAGGAAGAACACAAGGTGTGTTCCCTGGTGAGGTCCCAGAGGGTCCCCTCCTTCGGTGATGCGTGAGTAGGGCAACTCTTACGGCTTCAAGGCTCCCAGGGCTTGCACTGGAGGCCAGATTAGCCCTAGATAAGGTGGTATGAGTTGTGGCCCCATAGGTTTTGTATCAAGATAATTCCTCTGCTTGCCTCTGCTGTTACGATAGTCTGAAACACGGCACTGAGGAAGAAATCAGAATTCTCTGTGATAAGCATTTGCATCATCACATATATTACTTATTTTGCTTGCATTAAAGTATATTAAAACATATTTACTACTACTTTAAATTATTACATTCACATTCTACATGATAGCTGTTACACATTGGGGTTATATAACGATCTCTTAAATTCTCAGAAAGCATCATTATTTTTCTGTCTCTCCTCCCTAGAACCTTTGACCATTCCAAGAAAGGATGCTCATGGACTGACACTTCCCTCTGTCAAAATATATTTCTAAAGGAAAGCTGGATGACCACTGCAAGCAGCTGCACTCCAAACAGTTGCTGGGAAGTTAAGAACAAGACTAGTGTCTTTCTGGAGGACGTTCTTTTCTGAATACTCATGGGACAGGGCTCTACCAAGTAGAAACCATACACATTCACACTGCCCATCTCTGAGATGAGGTCAGGTGCAGCTGTCAGCACTACAACCATGACGACTTCTTTCCATGTAAGGAAAGGGCACTACCTGCTTGATTAGGCCAGATAAGATGCTGAGGAGTAAAGCTCCTATGATGGAGAAAGCTATTAACCCTCTGGGAGCAGGGACAGCTATTATTTCACTTGCTATACATGAGACCAGGCAGTATGTAGTTACCTATGCTTGCAGTGAAGAAGTCCCTAGCACAGCTTTTGATGAACCATCTCAGGGAGGGGTAGCAATCCAGCTGTGGCATCCTGGAGCTCACTGATACTAATTTACTCTTGTTCTCAGCAGGCTAAAATAAACCCAGTCAAGCTCTGTATGGCTAAACCTCATTTTGTGTTTTGAATATTTCTAATTTATTTTGCAGCCTTTACTATAGACATGCCTCAAGTTGCATGATTTAATTTGCTCGTGATATCCAGCAGGCACATGAAACAGACCTGTGCTTATCAAATCAGTGCATTTACTGCCTTTGCGCGTGAGGGAGGGATCATACAAAGATGTCTTTTTTTTCTCTTAGGCAGAATGTCTGAATTGCTGTTTTTCTTGCTTTCTTCATGATTATCCTGTTTTGACAGTATTTCAGTAATGCCCATAGCCAATTCCTGTAGGTTACCTGACGTGTCTTGAGGTTGAAAGTTTGAACACACGTAGCATTTGTATGGGATAGCTGAATTTTTTTGCATGGAGCTTACAGCTTTGATAGTAGCTAGGTTTCCTGCTTTTTAATCCCTTCGGGTGCATGAGTGTAAGATTTACTGAGCAGGAGGGAAGGAGGTAATCGATCACCTTATATGTATGCTGCCTTTCCCCTTGTTATGAGTACTTATGTACTTCTACTAAGAGCAGAAGGGAGATTGAAGCACATGGTGGTTTTGAAAGTGAAGGGTTTTATCCCTGACCTGCAAATGAGTGATGGTTCTTCTGTTTCCTAGAGGCCTTAATATTCTCATGATCCTGCAAGAAGATAATAACCTGTTTAATGGGGTTAGGATTTAACTTGCAGGCCAGGCAGTTCTGCAGATTGTGTAGGCAATAAAGTCGCAATGATGGCTGGAGGCACTGCTGAAGGGTACCCTCTGGAGCTTCTGAGACTTGAAAAAAGTCTTTCTCAGGCTGTTGTGGTTTAACCCCAGCCAGCAACTCAGCACCACGCAGCCGCTCACTCACTTCCCCCCCAGCCCAGTGGGATGGGGGAGAGAATCAGGAAATAAGGTAAAGCTTGTGGGCTGAGATAAGAGCAGTTTAATAGAACAGAAAGGAAGAAACTAACAGAGACACTAATAACAACAAGAAAGTGACAATAATAATAAAAGGATTGGAATACACAAAACAAGCGATGCACAATGCAATTGCTCACCACTCACCAACTGATGCCCGAGCAGTGCTCCTCTGTTGGCCAACTCCCCCCAGTTTATATACTGGGCATGACGTCCCATGGTATGGAATACCCCTTTGGCCAGTTTGGGTCAGCTGTCCTGGCTGTGTCCCCTCCCACCTTTCCTGTGCCCCTCCAGCCTTCTTGCTGGAGAGAAGCTCAAAAGTCCTTGACTTAGTCTAAACATGACTTAGCCTAAACATGACTTAGCAACAACTGAAACCATCAGGGTGTTATCAACATTCTTCTCATCCCAAACCCAAAACACAGCACTGTACCAGCTACTAGGAAGACAATTAACTCTATCCCAGCCAAAACCCGGACACAGGCATGCTCAGCCAGGCACACGGGTTTACAAGCTGGTTCTGAGATATCCGTACATATCGTAAAGGGTGGAAGACGGACTGAGACTGGATGTGGTACCTCTTTTGCCCGTTCCTGCTCTGGAAACCTGGTCCTGGAGGTGGAGAGACTCTTCTGTTGTTGCAAATTGTAATTGGGTGTCCACCAGGCAAATTATGCAAATGAGGCCAATAATTATATCTAGAAGGGAGTATAATTTCATACTGCTGTTACTAAGTCCTGCACTTCTACCATATTAGCAATTTGGCCCTCTGGGATTTTGGTCTTAGGAATAGTATTCTAACCCTTACTAATGCTGATGGACTTTTATTGCTTTATTTGAGGATCCCGACTCTCCTTTCCAGCTTGTTTTGAACCTCTGGTTTCTGTGAAATGCATGGGGGGGACTGGTGCTCTTGAGATTATTGCTCCAGGATAACTTGCTCATGACATTTGGAATGAAATAGCAAAGCAAGCAGCTGATTCAGCTCTTAAAAATAGCGTAGAAGTTCACTTTCATAACAGGTATTGCTGATCCAGTGATATCATGGATGTATCATTGACTTCCAGAGGAGCAGAAGGTTGCTCCATTAAATTAGGCATAAAAAATGCGAAGAGAATTTTTTTCCCCTGCCTGTTTCAGAGCTACAGAGCACCCGGCTGCACCTCTCTTTGTCAGCAAGCTCTGCATACAAGCTTTGCCCGGGCTGGGAGTGTCTGTCCCACGGAAATCTTCAGCCATTCACCCCCTCGACAGTCTCTGTGCAATATTTCTTGCAGTTGCTTCCAAATGCATGGGAGAAACATGAACAAATGAGGCAACACGGTAAAGAAAGAGGCTTTCTAGAGCTTCTCCCCTGGTTGATGAGTGTGATCATGCACAGGTTTGAGGTTTCAGCTCCAGCAGAGAAATGGGAGACCCTGCTGCTCTCCAGATCTGCTTTCAGCTCAGGCTTAGGGAGAACCTCTGGCTGGGGGCTCGGTGGGTTCAGAGTCAGCTTTAAAGCCAGAGAGCTTGCTGAGCTGACCCAGAATCCCTCTCCCATGACAGGCAGAAAAGCTGGAAAGTGAGCTGATTTTCTCCTGATGTCTTGATCTCTGAAATTCATACAGCCTAGGGGAGACCAGAGAGGGGCAGAGGGGAGCCTTCTGGCATCAAGGTTTGGATTTTAAAAGGTATTTTGGTACATTTAGATGTCAGATGGAGGTCTTCAAAGCCTTAGGGCACATTCTTTTCAAGTTTAGCAGGTGGCATTTTTTTTTTCATAATTATAGATCTCTCTGTCTGACCAAATGCGTAGACCCTGTTAATGATGACAGGAGAGAAAATGGTGCTTCTAGAGAAAGATTTGTCTGATTGAAAAACAGATGAGGTGAGAAACAGATCATATGAATCATCCAGTAATGATGCTCACTTCTCTCTGCCGACTATGAAGAGAGTTTTCATGACTAGATGACATTTAGAGACTTCTAATGTAGGTTTCTAAAGTTATGGAGCCTACATAAGTAGTGAAATAACTTCAGAAATCAGGCTCTTGGTGAGCTGAGGCTGCCCTTGGACTTTCTGTGAAGCAAGTGGGGAGTAACTAAGAAAAAAGTGGGCAAATAGGCCAGCCTGGGTGAATAAATAAAGAAATGTGATTACCGAAGGCTGGTGTCTCTGCTTCTACAGGTCCTATCCATTGATGCTCTCAATATACTTTCTGGACCCCAGTGAGTGAGTCCTGACAAGTCCCACCTACAGCTGGTGTTTACCAGGGCTCCCATCTCAGCTGGGGCACTGAGAAGTGCAGCAACTGCTTTTCCGTTACATCCAGGACAGGAGATTATCCCCCAATCCTCCTAAGAGCACCCTGGATGACTTTTGATGAGGTCACACAGAACCGGATGCTTTTAAAGATATGGATGAACTTCAGAGAGAGGGAATTAAAATCAGACCCCCTCAGCTACCTCTGCCATAGCTTTCTATATGAAAAATGGGAATAGTTTCACTGTTGATAGCCTTTAACATTTTGCTCATGCAGATCATAAATTCTTAAGAATGGGTATTATCTCTTGCTACTTGTCTGTACAATAAGGGCTTAATCTCAGCAGGAGCCTGTGGGTTTTTGAGTAACTCAAATAATATAGTATGTGATTTACTTACTTATAAGGAAGCAGCTCGTCTGATTCTGTTTTAGAATTTAAAAAGACCATGTACTCTATACTCTGCCCACCACAATAATGACAATAAAAATTCCCAGATGTACCATATAAAATGGTTAGATTTATGAGAGTGTCTGGTTCTTTTTGGACCCAGTTCTCACAGATGTTCTGGCAATAATTCAACGCCACTCTTCCCCGACCCCTGCCAAAACTTAACAAACCTCACTGTGTTGGAGCTGCAAACAATTTCTTAGATATATAGCCCTAAAATAACTATCCAAGGCAGTATGTTTTTTATTAACTAAAAAAAAAAAGGCATAAAGTCAGAGTTTCAATATTGCTAGCTTGTAGCCAAAGACCATGTATCTTTTAAAGTGGTAGAATATGTAATGCTAATTTCAAAGACACAGAGTTCAAGATATAAAAAAGGTTCAGAAGAAGTTAATCAAGATAAAAAGTTAAACAAAAAGTTAATCAGTTTAAAGGAAGACATATACAAATGCAGATAGAAAAGATGATATTAGAATGAAGCAATAATTCCTTAATGGGACAAAACCTCTGTGCCTTAATAAAGTGCCAGAAAGAGCATTTCACAAGCAACCAAGAGGCAGCCTTGGGCACCAAGTGATGAGTTAGCAGAGGCTCAGTGTCACAGGTGATGCTACCTTCAGTTATCAGTAGAAGCTGGCTGTAGCTCTCCCTTCGTCCTCCCACCGCCTCGGGTCTGATCTGCAGATTGATGGTGACATCCTGTCCCCCGGGAGATGTTTCTCACCTCTTCTGGCTGGGCGGCCAGGATCTGCTGCCAGGGGGGAGACGATGGGGAGCAGCCCTGGTCTGGCACCGAAGCCTGGCTTAAAGTCTTGCCCGGACTGTCAGCATGTGTGAAGCCTCACAGGATTTACTGTCAGAGCTGCACTTTTTGCTGGATAGCGTCTGGCTTGGTGGGCGTTTGGGAGACTTCACAAACTGGGATTTACACCTCTGTGCCTGCCGGAAGGTACAAATGAGCCGTAAACTGATTGCAATTGAATATTGGAAGTCTTCCCTAACCCTGACTCCATGTTCTGCTTTCATTGCTTCCCTCCTCGAGGAAAGGGCCGTATTGGGAAAGAAATACTGCAGATGTGCCTGCAGTAGGGCAAAGCACGGCTCCATCACTCAGGCAATGGGCTGTAGCATGGGTGAGGTGCAGAAGTGCTCAGTCCTGTGGGGATGGGTGCAGTTCTGGGAACAATTTCAATGGCATGACTCTAAATGCATGCAGAAATACTAAAGTAATTGAGTTTGGATGCAGACAGCAAGGCAGGGCTGGGTGTGTTTTTCAAGATTTGCGCCATTGGCACTGCTTTCAGTCCCACTTACCTCGCAGTCTTTGCAGACCTGCTTTTTGCTAATAACACAATCATACATCTTCTCCTTTGCTAGGAGTTTGTCTGATGCCACCGGACTTCCTCAGCTCACAGCTTCTCGGTTGAGGCCCTGCAAAATTTAGCTTGGATTAAGCAAAATATACCATAGCTTAGCACAGCAACAACAAAGGCTGGATCTTACAGAGCTAGAAGGCACACTTAGGAGGTAGCTGGACTCATGAGGGATTGGGGGCTGAAGAAAATTTGCAAAATGTGTCGAGAATTGGGTGGATCAGCAGGAGTTGTTTTGTTCTTGTGTAAACAGCTACCACATTATCTTAACTATAAACCTTGCCCTCTCAACTTTGCAAACACACAGCACACAGCAGGACTCAATTTTCTCATTTGATTACCTGTCTCTACTTAATAGGAACTATGGAATTCCACAAACTAATGCAAATACATTAAAAAACTAATTAGCTGGAACTACTATGCTTGAAAAAAACCATAGGTTGCCATATGCACACGGCATCAAATATCCGCTTTGCTTTCTATTATGGTGATGGCTTTGTATCAGCAGTAGTCGCAGATTGGCAGACAAATAAGAAAGGATTGCAAATGCAGCTTTAATTGATGAAATAGTTAATCTGGAAATTAGGATTCTGTCTCTCTGCAATTTTCACTCACACATGGTAAGTTTCCAGCTCTTGAAGTACATTTTGCAGATTTTCTGCTGTGCATAATTTAATACGGTTCTCTAAGCACCTGCCTCACAGCCTTGTCCTCCCCAAAATGACTGACAAATTCTGAATCAAAGTGGGAAAGGAAAAAACCCTCTGCTTCTAAAATGGGCTGAATTACCATCTGGATCAGAAAGGGTTGCTCCTCAGTAGCCCCACAGGATGCAAATGGGATGGCTCACTCTCTGCTTATACCAGTTTTATCATGCTGGTTCAAACTGCTGAAGAAATTAAAAATGGGACATATTCTCAGCTGGTGTAAATCAGTATAATTCCAGTGACTTTATTAAAACCATGCAGACTTACACTAACTGCCCCACAGATATTTTAAGGCTAGAAAAGTTTATTATGTTCATTCAGTCTGACAACACAGGCCATAGACTTTCATCCAGCAATTCCTGTGCTGAATCCAGTAGGTTATGGATGAAATAGAGCATAGCTTTTAATAAGACGTGTAAGGCTGGAAGATTAATCAGTATAAATGACTATAAATCCAAGATCTGCTGTGGTTTCTGTGAGCTGAGATTCCAGAATTGAACCCAACTTAAGGACTCTAACTAAGAGAGAGCTCATCACATTTCCCTTTTAACTGCTTCTAATTGCCTTGACTATAAAAAATATGCTTGTGTTTGCAGATTGAAATTCCCCAGGGTGGAGATCCTTCTATTGGATTTGACTAGCCCTTCATCAGTGATATCAGAAAGCTCTCCTGTATCAGATAACTTCTCCTTGCACAGGGTGTTTTAGTTCCTGATAAAGATATTCCCTTTCTTTTTCCTTCATTAATATGATACAGTGAGCTCCTAAAGTCACAGAGAACTGCTCCCTGCTTGAACCACTAAGAATCAGCCCATTTCCAGGTGGAGAAGATGAACTTGAGGGGCTTCTTTGACACTCTGGACTTGACTGTGGGCAGTCCCCCACTCCCCGGTGCTGGCACTGCTGTGTTTGAAACCCTCTGGGGCAACCACTGGTGGTGGAGCGGGAGCTATGAGGCAAAGTTTGCCTTTTCCCTTGGGTTTCATGAAGTATTTAGCAACACAGAAAGGTCCTGGCCTGGATGCTGAGCCTGTAGGCAGTGCAGCTGCATGGCAGCCTGGATGCCAGACGGTTAGGCTGGGACGTGGTCGATGTTATTGCTGCCTACACCCCTTTGCTGCACCCTTCCTGCTAGTGCCCTGGCCAGCCATGCCTTGTGTGGTCTGTAGCTCCAAGTTACAAATAGCTAGAAACGGTGCTACAGCAGCAAAATGTTTTAAGGACAGACCAGTTAACTGCTGGGGAATCTACCTTCTCCGTGTACACTGTTAGGAGATTTTCAGTAGTTTTTCAGCTGTTGCTGTTTTATTGTCTCAAGGACTCCTTAAACTCCAAGCCTGGGCATCCAGGATGTTGAGAGGGGACTTGAGGCTCACACCGCATCTCTGTGGAGACCTTGCTATTACAGGCCCTGCTGAGAGCTAAAACTTCCTCTACCTGCTAAAACTACCACCATCGGCTCAAGAGGATAAAATCAACCATATAACTTTGTGGTGGCTAATGCTTGGGTAGATTCAATGTGTGATGTACTCTGTGACGGGATATGCCTGTCACTGAGGACCCCTTGCCGCTGCAAAGCAGCTCCAGCCTGCTAGCTGGCCTGTCTCTGCATGTGGGGAAGGGATCGATGGGGTCTCTGCCCTTGGAGCTGTTAACGGTGAGCAGAAGTGAAGAGCAGTCAGCGAGACACTCATAAAGTCTTTCTTTTTGACAAGTGCTGTCTGTGCTGTGTTCATTATTCACAGCAGCCTGAGCGAGGTCAGCTGTCACCTGAGATTTAATGTCACCTGAGATGGTGGTGCGATGCTACATTCAGAGAGGAACATCTCCAGAGTGCAAGGAGCGATAAAGATGACCAGAACTGCCAAAGATGGAGATGAGAAAGCACCTGTCAGGTGCCCCCTTCCATCTTCTGAGAGCAAATCTACCTTCCTTCTTTTTGCTGTGTGACCAGAAGCTACACCTGTGTGAGGAGATGATGCTGTGTGAGTCTGTCCCTTGCTTCTAGGCACTAAGGGTGACGAGTGCTCTAGAGATGGATATGTTCAGGTAAGAAATGTGCAGAGTGGTTTGGATATTAGGGCTATGAGCAGACCTTCAACTTACAGAAGCTGGCATGGTCTCTGTTGTTGGAGCTGTACATTGATTTCAGTGGAAATGTGGCAGCCTCCATTGCTTAGGATCTGGCTATGATCTTCCTCATCCTCTGTATCCCAAGTGGTGCCACTTCACATCTGCTTTGTGCAGTTGTCAAAAACAGGCTGAGGGTGCAGGGCAGTGGAGAGCCAAGCTATTTATTTGTTTATTTAAATGCTTTTTTTTTTTTTTTTGAATGGTTGAATTATAAACAAAGTGGTATCTCACCAAACATAGCTAACGCCTATGCCAACAGACAGGGCTGAATGATAGATCAGCTGCTAGCGTAACCAACGTACAGTGAGAGAAAGGCTGACTGGGGAGATATTGATTTAATTGGCTGCTTTGCTGCATCTTTGCCCCAAGCTGCCCACGCTTCCACCTGCTCTATGTACGTTGTCATCGGGAGACCCTGATGCAGAACAGACCAGACACATTCACAAGTCTAATTCCTACAGATGAAGTGTCTGCTGTTCCATACTGCTCTCTGGGCTCTCCAGGACATGGACAGGGCAGCTGTGGATGGAGCCTACCCACATGCATTGCACATTGAGGTCCATGGGGACCCTCTGCTCTGTCTGGTTTGGGAGATAAGAGCAGCAGTGCTTCAGCAGATGAGGATGCAGCTCCCTGGTTAGGAAGTGACGAAGGTGCCAATTCTACCTGATTGGCAGCAGAGAATTGAACCAGGGCAGACACTTGCTTTATGAAGACAACTTCTCTGGTTGGAGCTGCTCCACTTTGAGCCAGTGAGATATTCAGTTGCTTAGTGATTGATAACTGTACCTTGCCAGTGGCTGAGCACTGGTCACATACAAGCCAGTTCAAATCCATCCTCTAAAATCTCCCAGGTAGGATTTATATCTGGACCACCTACTTCCCAGGTGAATATCCTGGCCTCAGGACTCTTGCTTTCTGCATGTTCTGTTTTTTTTGGGGAGGGCCTAAATGAAGAACGAAAAATAGGAATGAATTAATGAAACTGAGTTCTCATACTTCTGGTCAGTCTTTTATCACAACTAAATCAAACATTCTTGTACACGTAAAAGATGCAAAAACCATAAAATGCTGGAACAAAGATTATTTGAACAAATCTCTTATTGCATAGCAGTGGCCTTGCGGTTAATGTGGCTGCCTAGGCACTGAAAGGTATGAGTACCTGTCATATCCCTGCCCTTTATTTCCAGTCACTGCCTGTAAAATAGATGTTTGTCCATTTCTTGGAGCTGTTGAAAGGTACCATACGTGAGAGATTATAGGCTGCTATACTCTTGTATAGGTGACCACTGAACGGTGAGTACTTAGTCACTTTTGCACGTGGATAGCCAAGTGTGTTTTCACAGACTCTCACAGACTGTTCTGAAGTGTCAGCTGTATTGATGTTTCAGGAATGAAAGATAATGCTTGTTTCAGTTCCATCCATCCACCCAGTTTCTGCTGGGTTTGAGGAGTTTCAGCAGAGATACACTTTTCTGCTATGTACAGTCTTCCAAAATGGTGGAATTATCACAAACACGTGTGCTAAAAGTCCTGTAGAGAACAGTGTGAAAATTCCTTCATTGCTGTTAGGCCTTGGATCAGAACTCAGTTTAGTGAAAAATCGTTGTTTGCAGATCCATGCCTTCTCAAGCATCAGAAGACAACAGCTTTCTCTGGACCTGTTCTGTGAAAAACCTTCCACCAATGCCAATACCACTTGCACCCCTGTGGCCTTCAAGTATTACTCAGCTTCTTCGTTGTTTCTCCCTGGGATCCAGTGATAGGACGTGATAGGATGCATGGGAATGGTTCAAAGCTGCACCAGGGGAGGTTCAGACTGGACATTAGGAAACATTTCTTCACCGAGGGTGGTCAAACACTCGAACAGGCTTCCTAGAGAGGTGGTCGATGCCCCAAGACTGTCAGTGTTTAAGAGGCATTTGGACAATGCCCTTAATAACATGCTTTAACTTTTGGTCAGCCCTGAATTGGTCAGGCAGTTGGACTAGGTGATCGTTGTAGGTCCTTTCGAAATGAGAATATTCTATTCTATTAGATTCGTTTCGATTCAATTCAGTTCTAGGTCAGGAGCAAGGGATACGTGCTTTGATCTGTCTCGTGACATGGGAAGGGAGCTTTTGGCTAAGGAGCTATCAGCAGAGCAAATGGAATGGTTTCTGCCTAGGAAGGTAAGGTCCAAACCTTACCTGTGAAGATGTACCATAATGCCTCCACTTCTAGTTACTCACAATAAGTGCATCTTAATCTCTGTGCAAATCAAGGTCTGTCACCCCCTTCAAAATTTTTAACCCAAGAGAATTCTGGTTTTGACTAAGTCAGATCTCTTCAGTCTGTCTCATTACTGTAGACCTTTCTCCTGCTACCATTATCCTCATTCCTATCTTTTGAAGGCAGGTACTTAAGTGTCAGAATTTCACCACGACAGATATGCTAAATTTTGCAGTGTTCCTTTTTTTGATTACATTTCTGGCAATGGTTTCACATCCTGCAGTACCCTAGCTAGTCCAATGACACTGCTCTGCCTAAGATGGGGCACACTTTCAAGGTTCTTAGCGTCTTGGCTCTGACATGGCCCTGGCTAAGTTTTAGGGTGGAGATAAGAGAATTGATGCTGGATGGCTGAAGGCAACATTAAAAGCAATCCCCCTTGTTCTAGATAGGTTTACAGATCCTGTTACTGGGGATCCTCTTTTACCTCCAGAGTGCTTTTGGAGTAACAAGTGAGTCTGATGGTTTCACTTGCACCTCCTTATCCTTTGGCCCAATGGCCTGTTCTCTGATGTTCCAGTTATGTCGGTCAAAGACATCTCTGCTTTCAGACCCCAGCTGCTCATCTCTGCTAGATGTTGCCATGGTCTGAGTGCAATTGCTTCTACACTGTGTGCAATTGCTTCCTGTCCTATCAATGTCCAGATGAACCAGGTTCACAGAGGTCCCTCTGCTTAAACCATCTAAACTGGCTGTTAACAGATTTGGATGCTCTCACATTGTAAGTTTAGCCTGCAGATCACTGGGGACAGTAAACTACTCTGGGTGCTGAAAAGTGGCTGAAGTAAGCCTGTGAATTGCAACTTTTTTAGATATAAAACTAGACCTGGAAGACCATGATCTTACTTTTCCACATGCTCAGGTTAGGGTTAGCCTTTGGAAAGGGATGATGTGCCCACTCACAGTCAGAAACCTCTTGTCCAGACCCTTTGTGACCTCAGTTGTTCCATGTCTACCTTTTTCTAACAGAATAAATACTGCTAATGCAGTATTTAGGATCTTTTTCAGCACTAACACACATCTAATGTGGGGGAAGGAAGTTATTGTTCAGATCTGTTTACTCTTGCATCCTCTGGGTTTGACAGTGTGCCAGGAAGCAGGTGCATCATTTGACAAATGCCTTACTGTGGTGTCCGCCTCCTCTGTATCTCCTTAGCTTGTAATTTCAATAGATTGATGTATGGTATCTGAAATGGAGGAAACACAGCTTCTTGACAATTTGATTTTTCAGTTACTAGCAAAAGAATAAAAAAGTACTGAACAACATTGCTGGACCAGATGGGAATTTACCAGATGCATCTGTAACTATGGAACATTCCTCATGTGTAGTTACTTTACCCTTTAATAACTGCATCATGCGTTAATGAAATCTTTGAACATAGCATCTGTAGAGAAAACACATTGCTGAATGAGAGATGCTGAACACTCTTCTACTCACGACAGAAAAACAGAGGTCTTCACATCAATGACTTTTTCAATTTCCTGGTCAAAGAGGGTGGAAGGGCAGATAGTGTGACTGATGAAATTGGTGGGCAGCGGGCAGGGAAGAGAAGAGTAAACACAGTGCTATTTTAAAGCAAAATTGTGAGAACAGTTGATTGGGGATGGAAATTCTGACTTCTGTTCTTAGCCTCTTTTTTTTTTTTTTTTTTTTAATTTACTCCCTTGTTTGGCTAAAACATTTTGATTTCCTTGGCTTCCATTACCCCATTGTCTCCATCTCACCCAGTGCTTCTCTCTTGTGTTTCACACATCTCTTTCTCCTCTTGCATGTTTTATTTCTACCTTATCTTCAGGAGATTGGGAGAACCACATGTTGATCTTCCCACCCAGATGGAGTTCACTGCTTCAGCTGCCTCTTACTCCATCCCTTGTCTAAATTTTCCTTTGTGTTGTGGATTCTTCACATGGCGACCCCTCTTCTACTTCAGATCTTTTTGCTTCTTCTCTGTGGATAAAACTATACTGGTTAGAAAATCAGGCCAAGGTGTGAGCTAGGGCCTTGTACGACTGATTTTTCATGCTACATAACTGCTAGCATATGCCCTGTGAGAGTTTTATCCTGTGTCAAACTACCAGTGACCAGAGAAAGCCTAGGCAAGGCTGGGGGAATAACATACATAGCGGATAATACCCTGCTGGGCTCTATGTTCAAGGTCAAACTGGGTTTGGTTCCTGCCTTTCTACACCGTCCTTCAAAGCTATTCCAGGATGCTTTGACTCCTCGGCTGTCCCCCACATGGCCTCAAGCCAGTGCCACAACTTGCAACACCTATCCTGAGTTTCATGCTACCAAAATATTAACCTCATGGGATGCAACAGCCCTCACATACTTTGAGCTGGAATATACACAGAAAATAACAATAAATGTACCATCAGGCCACCCCAGCGGGTACAAAGCTACAAAGTTTGCTTGTGGTCGAGGTCAGCTGTTTTGCCTCCTGGTTTATTTAGCAGGAGAAACATGGTGAATGTCTGTAACGCTTGTTCTGCTTGTTACAAGGACCGTTGCTGGTTTTGTGATTGTAGTGACTTTACATGACCTCACTTTATTCTTCTTTTTTTTTTTCTTTTTTCTTTCTCCTCCTTGAATGTGAGTAATTAGCCTGGGTTTGTGGTTCCTCAGCTCCCACTGATGTCAATTGGACCTGAGTGCTTCAATGCCTTAGAGTGTTTGTGCCTCAGTGATTTCTGCTCTAAGCAGCATTCAGGTGAAAGGAAAGCTTGATGTTTTTACCAGTTGCTTAAAGTCACGAACCAATGGTGTTTTCCTAGTTGAGGGTGTGGTTAAGCAATTATTCTCATATGTAGCTGTTTTACTCTATAAAAAGCTGTTTTTTTGGCAATGCTCAGGAAATGACAGGAGAGGTAAGCCAGTGAAATTGTCCATTGTGGTGCTGGACCCACGCACAGCTGGTGTCCATCGGCAACTCAGGGCCAAGCTGCAGTATGGTCCTTGCTAAATGGTGCAAATCAAGGTGAACAAGCAACGCTATTCCTTCCCCGTTGTGCAGTGCCCTCTCCCGTGTCACACCAGTGCCCTTCCTCTGAGGGTCTGCTTCAGCCCCAGGTACGCTGTGGGCAGGAGAGGCTTGGGGCCGGGTGGCCACACGATATGGGGAGCTAAGCCATTCACGCTGAGCTGAAATCAGCATTACAGGCACAGGCAGGTGCTGGGAAGGGTCTCCCCGCAGTGATTCGTCTTTAATCTGGTGAGCTATCCTGTGCTATTACCAAAACCGTTTGCGAAGGGATTTAAATTACATGCCGAATGGGGAGCACAATCTGATAGAGAGTAGAGGTTTAGAGACAGTTCCTTTGCCTGTTACAAGCTACCTCTGCGCTGTTTCATCAGCAAAAAAATAGAGTTAAAGCAACCTGAAGGCCTTGTTCCTGGGTACAGGAAGAGTTACAGAGCAAGTTAGTGGTACCGGGAGGCGACAACTGGCGTCTGACGTGCTCCTTGTCCCCGATGAATGTGGAAAGATGAGGAGAAATGGCATGGAGCTGCCTGACATGGGGAAAAAAAAAGCAGTTCTCAGAAAATGGAACCACGTTTTTCTGCTATTAATAAATGAAGACCTGCTTTCTGGCCTGGAGGCCAACTAGCGTAGTCTGGCAATAGACCGTGTAGCTACGTGACATCAAGGAAAGCAAATTTAATGTGGAGCTAAACTCATGCTTCTCCTTTGCTAATAAATTCAGCTTGTTTCCTGCTGTTCAGCTGGAACAAATACTTCCATTTCCCCTGCCCAGATACCAAACACAGGAAATAGCTGAAACCCTGGAAGGGCATCTTTCTAAATTGCAATGCATAAAGAAATGTGGGTTTCTTTTGTCAGTTAACCTGTTTTAAGACTCTGTTTTTCTGGCAAATACCTTTTCATCTGGTAATTTCTCATAGTCATATGAGTTTATTGTATGATGAGTTGGTTTTACTGATATCAATGACAGAATTGGAGAAGCAGTTACATAATGTTTTTATTTTAGCTGCTTGCACTTGAATTAATCAATTAATATTTACAGTGGACAACTAACTCCCATGGGAGTTGATTGTGCTAGACTTACAGTTTGAAAACACAGCTGCAATCATTTTATTTGTTTGCCTCCAGCAGTAAAGATTTTTTTTTTTTCTTGTAGCAAAGAAAAGAGGAAATAATGAGGAAAGGACGCTAAAGAGAAAACCAAATACTGTCATATCTATACACTGTGGTGAAAATATGGGGGAATCATCTCCCTGTGGATTTGCTCTGCACTTAAGCCATTAGAATTGTCTCAGATCTCTGTATCTGCTCTCTGTACACATATAAGGTTGCGTGGTTCAGATTCAAAGCATTGCTCCGTTGCTATGCAGACATGAAAAATGAAGCTCCACATGCTTATAACGTCCACAGCTCATGTTCCTCATTTAGTGTCATTTTTGCCACAAAGAGAATTAACAAGAGAACAACGGTAAGACTGGGGAACAGCATGTGGAAATGGCTGGAAAACATAGACACCTCTGTGAACAAAGGTGGGTTAATCAGCTTAGGTAACATAGCTGACAAAGCCAGCAATACCAACGCTAAACATATGCCAGGCTGCAGAACTTGCAAAAAGAAACGGAGCTAGAGGCTGGGTCTTCACTTGTATGTTCCTCTTCTCAGACCAAGGCTATATGAGGCTTTTAAATCAGGAAAATGCTTACCATTTCCATTTAAAGTTTCTGGAGGAAGAACAGTTATTAAAAGGTGCTCTACTAAAAAAGAAAAAAAAAAAAGGACTTGAACTTATCAGTCTGGCTGTTTTTCCATCGCAAAACAAACTGACATTCGGAACTGTGGAGTCCATAAACTGGAAGCAATTCTAGTGTCTCGGTCCCAGATCTTCTCACACAAAAGAAATCCCCATCAGACCGTAAATTTCTTTATAAGAGCAACCTGCTATCAGTAAAATAAACAGTCCATTTTTACAAATGAGTGCAATATTTTTCTGAACAAGCACCTTGCAATGGAGTCACTGAACACAACATTTTCTGACAGCTGCTGCAGAGAAAATCTGGAAAATCCCAATGGAGTAATTTTACAAAGAATAATTCTGGACTAAGCTGTCGAGGCCCCTCTGCTGAGGTCTAAAGGGAACTGAGAAACTAAGGCCAGGCTCAGTCTTATGAATCACTGATGATTTGCAGCTATATTAAATGAAATTTATAACACAGATGAGAAAAATTGATTCTTTATGTAGAATGTCTGTTTCTTTACTTGTTTCTGCCATTGTTAATCAGGTGTGACGGTAGTAAGGTCATCAGAGTTATATTGCATGAGCTGAGTTTGAGAAAAGATTTAGAGTCTAGGTTTTGTTTGACACTACCTCTGTAACAGCTGCAGATACTTGTCTTGAAAAGCTGTGCGATGGAGTTTGGTTGTGCTACGTTGCTCACTAGATCCTGTGGAATAATTGCTGGAGGTGACTTATTGGTATGTCCCCCTCTTAAAGGAAGTGAACCTCCTGGGTGGAATGTGGTGGATATACAAGAAATCTGTTCCATAACAATTCCCCAAGCAACATAACCTGCAACCTTAGATGTCAGCAACACCAGGGGAGCTTGGTATGCTGACTCTAAGAGAAACAAGGTGGAGGGTGGAGCGGGGTGGAAGCGCCGTGGCCGGGATCTGTGATGTCACCGCAGGGACAGGGAACTGGAACTACAGGAACAAGAACAGAAGGTCCCTGCATTGAATCCACTGGAGCAAGGAGGTGAAACAATGGGGTTCTGTCAATGCTATTGCCTTACTTGTGATTTATATTATAAGCACCCAGTTCTGGAGTAGTGACATGGAAAATCATGTTCTTTGGGTGAATTTTGCTCATTATAATCTCATTATAATACAAAACCACACCTCCATCCCAAAGGCTACCTGCCTTCAAGGTCTGACCACCTCTCACTGAGCATACGCTCCAAATTTTTTCCAGCATATACCTTTAAAAGTAAAGCGAGAAGATTTTATACCAATCATCATAAAGGTATGTATGACTAGAGTCGCTCAAGCTCCACCTAAATTAAGAAAATAGTATAAAAAGGCTTAAGAGAGGAGGAATGCTAGGGAAGATAACATCGTAGACAAGTCAGGAGGACATCGCTGACTTCTGGAGTCAGTCAACAGGCTGAACCTCTCTTCCCCGCCGTAGGAAGGCCTATTGGGTAAGACTCGAACACTTGGTTATACCAAGTGCTTCCCTGGGAAACTTAGAAATCTCTGTAGACTTTTCCCATATTTTAAAGCTTTGTAGTTGACTGTAGTATTCATATTTTTGGTACTTGCACGTGCTTTGCAGACAGTGTGTTTATCACTGGCAATCTAAAGAATCTGTATTTCTGTTGCATCAATAAATTGTACTGCTCATTAATCTAGCTGACTAAACTCCTTTAGTCTGGCCGTGCTAGTTAGTTGAACATGACTAGATCAAAAGCACATTGCGCTATTTGTGCATCCGTAATCATGATAGTTCAATACATTGAACGCGACCAGACTTACAGCACTGAATTGGGCATCACTCAGAATCTAAGCCTAGCTGCCCCCAGCCCCTCTGATATCTGAGGACAAGCTGGAAGGCAAGGGGGTTTAGCTTCTGCCAAGCTTCTTTACCCTTTAACACAACAGATCCTGCAGCAGGCTTCCAAAGAGGAGTTGGAAATAGTGAATGAGGACATCAATCCCACCCAAATAAAATTCATAGATGAGGAAAAATCTGCCTTCACTAAGCCTCAGAATGTCATTTTTATAGTATTAGATAAGCTGGGAAGATGTTCTTCCAAGATATTGTGGCACAGTGTGATGATTATTAGCTCAATTCAGTGACACAATTACTACAGGCCATTTAACAAAAATGTATCCCCTGTTGCTGTCCATTATACCAGTAGCTTTAATAATGTCAGCGCATACGGCTGAGAGCACCGCACATAGTCGAAGAAATATGCTTGTATGTCACTAGCACAGCTCAGCCATACATTTATCATGCAAAACCTATGACAACACCTTACCGCTTGAATATTTAGGAAAAGGCTACCTTGCATAACAGCTGCAGGCCCCTGAAATCAGATGTTGGGCCAAAATATGATTTTTTTTTATCATCACTGTCAGCTGTTAGTCATATGAACGATCATCCTGTCCCCTTGGATTGGGTTCATCTCACCTGTCTTATCTAAAAATTCATTGTCAAAGTCTGAGTTAATCACCTTGGACTCTCTGTAGAGTCAGTACAGAGAATTATGTATCTCCAGGGGATGATTTTTCTCATCCTAAAATAGATGTCTGGGATGGCACAGAAGAGCTACAACTTTGCTTACAAGTAACTAGGTGAATCTGGTCAATTATCCCTAAATATAATCATTTTATTAGTCTGTACTCTGGTCAGATAAGTTCACTCTTTTCTCTTAGCACCTGCCTAGCATCCAGAGTGACCTTGGGGTGCCTGGGAAGCCATGGAAATTTAATTCCCACAGGAGAGCAATCACAAGTGGAGGCACTGGTCCATCCTGCCATCATGCAGCATCCCTCACTCAAATCTCTGGGACTCGCAGGAGTATGCGGGTTGTTACTCCACTAAGCTGTAGAGGGATTTGGGTACCTGCTCCTATTTTAGGACAGATGTCTTTCAGTGTCAACTGTCAACCAGAGTCTTTCTGGCAGTAGATTAAGGAGAAACACACCCGAACCTCTAACCTCTCTTTGGGTTTGTAACAACAGTAGCTGTATTTGTTTTACCGAAGTCATTTAAATGTTTAAATGAAATATATTAATTGAGACCTGGAAATAATCTTTACTGAGGATTTTAAACTGCCTAACTTGAAAATGAGTACAAGCTAACTGTGCAGAATGGTTTGCAGAGATGGGTACCAAATTTCTCCTCTACTAAAGGGCAGCAGGAATGATTGTTCTCTCTAAATGCAAAAGGGAGATAAGGTTACAAATCTACAAGGTGCTTAAATCTCTCTAAAAAGGCTTTTAGAGATGAGAACCTGTGTGATGGTAATGTAATGACACTTGATGTTAGAAACAAGAAGGTCACTGAAGAATCCCCCTCAACACCGCTGCAATCTGCACACTGTCACCCTGGGTGCCTGCCCACCACTTCGGAAAGCCAGAGGCACAAACGCTAATGCATGACCCTCCAACCTTGTGCTTGTTAGGACTGTGGTGCTCACAGATGCTCTCACGTCTCCTATGTAATTCCCTCGATGAGAAGGGGAGAATGGAAGAAAGGTGATGCCCCCCCAACGCCAGCTGGCCTAGCAGTCAACGGAGCAAGGAAGTGCCTTAGATTACATTGCATAAGAGAAAATGAAATGGGGATTTGCTGGGTTTATGATAGACTTTGCAGGTCCTGGTTTTAAGGAAATTGTCCAGGAACCCCAAGTAGCTGCTAAGAAAGCACTGACGAAGGTCTTGAAGAAATCTCATTTCAATTTGCTTATTTAAGTTAGGAGAAAAAAGACCTCCTTGTTATCTAATTTGTTGATGAGTTCAGACACTTTCTGGAATGATTTCTTGCATAATTTACCTTATTGATACATTATTTATAAGTCCTCATTCAATTTCAGGCTCGGGGTTTGGATATAAGTCTTATATAATGAGTAGTTGGTGTCACTTCATGTCAGAGGAATCAAAAGTGGTTTTGACAACCCAGGGATTGTCACTAAAGCAGCAATATAATCAGAGTTAATCTTTCATTGCTGAATCGTTACAAAATGCTCACTTGCCATTACCTCATAGGTATCTAATAAATTATAATGTCCTTTATTGGTTGAAGAAAACGATTTCCTGAGGACCATCAGTTCCTGGCTAAACTGCTCCCTAAACTGAAATCCAGTATCTATGACTGGAAGCTGTGCTTTCATGATTTTCTTAGACGATATATAAAGGATCCATTAAAGTTCAATCCGGACACACAGATATGGGAAGACCCATAGTGTTTGCACCATGAACTTCAAAACACAGGTGCTTTGCAGACTGCTCAGTGACACACACTGAATTTAAAGGACTCACTGAGGCTTTGGCTTCTACATTGCCCCTGGGAGCTCAGGATTTCCTTTCATTTCCTGGCAAAGTGGTTTAAAAAAAATGTATATACTCAGAAGAGTATATGTATATTGACAGAGTCTCCACTCACTGTGGTTGGGAGAAACCCTTTAGTGACAGGCAGATAATACGTTTTGATAGAGAAAGGGGATCAATTGCTTGCTTGAGATAATAAATCCCTTCCTCTTGTTTAAGAGTCTGGTGCTAATTAGCAAAAAAGACTGCTCAGCCTGTCCTGCCGTGAGCTGAAATACTCTGTTTCTGCCTTGTTGTTTTGTTTAGTAGAGCAGGAAAAATATTGAGTTTTATTCCATGAGAGTTTATTACTTAATACGTCAAGCTTTGCATCAGGCTGGCCTTATTAGTGTAAGAATCATCGAATAGGTGTTCCCCGTGAAGTGTGCTGGGCATTTTAGACAGCATCAAATCCCTGTCTGTCATGATAAGATCCACTGTAGGGGCATTTGCTGCTAACTTCAGGCAAATTGAGTTTTGCTCCTAGCTGTATTTTAATGTCTGTTTAGAAAGAAAGATATGGGTTTGAAATGGCTGTTCTACTGTTACCTTCCAGCTCCCCTCCAAAAAAGGAAATCACTGCTTCTTATTGAAAAATCAATAAATTTATAAGTCTAGTTGTCAGTAATCATGGTGCAGTGTTCTTCATGGACTGTATGTGAAGAATCATATGTTAAAGTTCCCATTGATGCCAATGTCCCAAGTATCTTCTGGTTTATTTTTTTGGGAAACAAATGCTTCATTCTTTATGCCTGATGACTTTTGAGGGATTAGTGGGCACTATGACAACGTATTCAAAACAGTTCTCTACACCCTTCAGGACATGACACACTTTTCTGAAGAAAAGGGAAAGTGCATATTCCTTGCAATTCTCAGGCCTTTGCCTTGAATGTAGTATCTTCCCCCATCCACCCTCCCTCTTTTTTTATTCTTTTTAGATATTAATTTTTAGAAGCTGGGACTGGATTGGATGAGCATTCATACTGAAGATCAGTAAAAACCCCAAACTCTACATAAACAGACATCATTACCCAGTTTCAAGCAAGCTGGCAGTAAGTCAGCTACCAAATGTTGATTGCCGGCTCTTTGCTGAATCCCCTTTGGAGTCTGAAGCACATCGTTCCCCAGCCCTGTTCATAATCACCCTTCCACACCATGGTCTAGTGGGAATTCGTTAAGTGGTGTACTTAATTATGTAAATACAATGGCTTCTGCCTGTCCTCCCTTTGCACTTGCAAGTTTGCTTATCTGTTGATGGCTGCATTCAGCTCGGTGCAGACTGTCTTTGGAAGCGCATTGGAAAACAAGCTGTGCAGCCCAAGCCTGGAAGTTAGCAAATACTTGCTGTTGCAGATCAGTAGGTAGCAAAGCAAATAAACACGTCCGCATCAGAAATATTCCCTCAGGTGAAGACAGTTCAGGAAGAGAAAGTAAAAGTGAAAAGTGGGGGTTGGGGCAGATACTTTATTTTGAATAGTAGCTATCACAGACAGTTAAGTGCATCTTTTCAAGTCCAGCCTCTCCTGTCATTCACAAGACACCCAAGCTTGAGACCAAGTGTGGATCTAAGCCAAATTGGAGAACTTTTCAGAGGGCAGGAGCTTGTGCATATATTGTACCTTAGGGAAGGATGGATGAGCTAGAGCTTTGGCCACCAACAGCTGCCCTGCTTCTGGCTCTTCCTGGTCACTGTGTGAGCTCTGTGCCCACCTACCACCAGCCTCATAGCCAAGACTATGAAGAAAACACATGTAGGGCATGAGTACATGCCATGTTTCCCAGCCACCTTGTTGCAGAAGTGTGGACAGAGAGGTTTCTGGAGTGGTCTGTTCCCCCATACTGTGCAGCTAGAGACTGGGATAAGGGGAGACAGCCTAACTGGAAAAGGCCACAAAAACTAGCTTTTTTTTTTTTTAACCACTAGTCTTCAGCCTAGCACAACGTTTGCTAGAAGGGGGTTTGAAGAACACAACTTAAGGAACTTTAATCATATTTATGGGGAAATTGTCTATATTGACAGCAGCAGAGAAAAGCATGGGTGAAGTTGTATTGTATGGGAGAAAACCACCAGAGAGTTTACATATGCTGAACACGACCATGCCCACTGTACTCTCGTCAGGGAAAGATGCCTACCTAAGAGTAAAGCGGCTGCAGATGAATTACAAGACGATAATGTAGAGAGGTGAGTCCTCTTGTAAAAGCAGTTCAGCATTAGATTTGGAGAGCTGCCCTCGTACACAGTTAGTATATAGATGCGGCAGCTGAATGCAGGTCCGATGCAGGTTCCCAAGATGCTAAGGCAGGCTGCCTTGTCTTTTGCAGCCTGGGTTTCAGAGGCTGGCATCTCTGGTCACATTCTGCAACCACTCTACTTACAGTCTGGCAGCCTGGGTAGTGCTATCCTTCCACTGTTGCCAGCATCCCAAGCAAGAACATTCCCAAATCCTGCTTGTCCCTTGCATTGATGCACACTGGACTTCTGTTCGTCCATTCAGAGGGACAAGCATTTTTTCAGAGGGTCTTGACTATGGCCCAGTATCCTGCAGATTTAACAAGGATGACTGTGCCAGACTCCTGTTTTGCTAGGGTTTATAAATACCTGAATGGCAGAAAAAGGATGAATTCAAGAAGGACTATGGAATTTGAATTTATGGACACCCATTAGCTGAGTCACTGTGACTAATTCTTGTCTCAGGTCACTTTTATAAATGAAGGTTCAGAAGATAAGTGTGCACAGATTTTAAAGATTTTTCTTTTCTCATGAGCCATTTATGCATAGTTTTATCTTCTCCATTGGTCCTACAGGAGAAGAAGACAAAAAGAATAGCCCTATGGCTTGGAGTAAAAGCTTCATTTAGACATGCTAGATAGCAAGGGATTTTTCTCTGAGTTCCTGAATTTTAGCAGTAATTTAATTGCACTAGGTGTGTCAGCAGCTTGCTTAATGACAATAAAAAAAGGGGGGGGGGAAAGAAGGTTCTGCTCAAATTACTTTGGTTCAATAGGAAAAAAAAAATACAGTGGTGCATTGTTGGGTGTTTTATTCCATGCAACTACTAGGATGCAGACAAGTTTGGTGAGTCACATAACTGTAATTGTCAGTGAAATAAAAGAATTTTGAGTTACACTGGAATCTGAGTAAAAAGTTACAAGCTCAGTTTTTGGAGGATGTGCATTCAAACCTTGTGTCTTGGCCTTACCCATCAGGTGGATAATCTTTGAGGTTTGGTAAATATAGCCAAAAGGGCATAGACGTATCTTGTGCAACAGTCTCTACCAGCACAAGTACCTGGATTTTGTGATGATTATGAAACAATTCTGTCACTTTTGCAAACCTATTTACATTGCATTTGCAATGAAAGTGAAGCAGAAAAAAAAAGAAGGGACACATCTCAAAGGAAGAATAGAAAAATAAAAATACACCCACTCTGTTTGTGGCTGCAAACTAGAGAAGAACGTCAGAGATGAAAGGATCTGCTTTTCTTTTAATCTCACAGTGCAGCTGTCTCATCTGTTGTCTGCAGTGTGTCGGTGTCACAGCAGCAAGTTTCCCCTTTCTCCAAAAGCTACATCCTTTTGACAGGAGTGATAAACAGTAGGCAGACAGTCAGGCTCACAGGATCTTCAAAAAAACCAACTGCCTGGAACTGACACTCATTTCTTCAGGATAGCTGTAAATTGTACTCCAAATTTTCTGCCTCCCAGGGATCTCAGGGAAGCAGAGAATAGCAATGCAACCTGCCCTTCCTGCTCTTTCCAGCTTGCTCCTCTGTCAGCATCCCAGTCCCAAGCAGTGATGTTTTTGACTTGCTCCCTTTGGTATAACAAATACATTAAGTTGAACAACTTCACCAGGAGGGATGTAGATGTCCTTTCTTACCCTGTGCTGTGCCTCCACCATAGGATAACAGCAGGGAAAACATACAATGGGACTTCTTGAGCGTATTTTCTGAATTCTTGGTGCTTTAAGCTCAGGGACCTCCTATGCTTTTTTTTGAGAGAAGAACATCAGAAGATGATGCTCCCTTATCACGTGCCACTCCAATGTGATCTGGCATATCAGTGGGTTAGCACAATAGTAGAAAGTTGGTGAAGAACCACATCCTCATAATCTGGGTAAGCTTCACCAAGCCAATATTTAAAGATTATAAAAAAGAAGGTTTGCTTTTCTTTGAGATTCTGATGCAAAAAAACAATTTGTTGGAACTTTTTTTCTCTTTATGAGTAGGGCAAAATTAGTATCTGGAGGATACAGTAAATTTTTGTAGCCCTAAGGGTGACATATTTGATGAAAAATAAATGAATATCACAAATCTTTAGCAATAAACTGGTTAATAATGTATTGATCTCTGAATTAAGGTACATGGTAAAAGTACAATAGATCTTTTTGGAGGGCACACCTTCATTTTCAGGCATTCTGCTTATTTACCCCAGACACATAGATCTGCATTATTGAGGAGAAAGTTTGGTACGGGTAATAGTGGCTGCTGACCCAAAATTTATTAGAGAGTGTCATGTAACTGGCGCCAGTGCCTGCAAGAAAAAAGAAAAGATGGGCTGGTGTTTTTAAAGAAAACACAGCAATACAATATTTTTCTGACTCTTATAAAGAATAACAACTAGGTATCAATAAGGTGTAGACTTCACTTTCTTTGTTTATGCAAATATTGATTTCCGTATATAAATATATGCAGAAAGCTTATTTATCATGAGCAAGAATTAACTTTGCCCTTTCAAAACACTGCTTTAGTAAGGTAACTGGGATGTGAACGTGTTGCTGCTGAAATCAAGAAAAAAAAAATAATTGAGAGGCAAAAATCAGGCTCCTAACTCTCACCTGAGCTGCTTCATGGCTAATGCAGTTGCTCCTAGATCGCCAACCCTATGCTTGTCTTTCTAGATCATGCAAAATCTCACTGTAACTCAGTGCCCATTAAAATCAAGATAGTTGTTCGGACTGCCTTTGTTTCGCTAGTTAACTATGATATTATACACAACAAACCATAGCAGGCACCTCCTAAGTTAATGCCAGTCACATTCACAGAAAGCATCACTCCAGAGGCTTACACAGCCTCAGCGACAGCTGCATGGGATGGTTTACATTAGATCTGTTGAGTTAGTGCTAGATGTTAGATTTCAGACAGGCCATAGAAGAGGAAAGTATGTAGAGGACTGCTAGAGCATTAACTATTGGGGGTACCAGGAGAGAGGTGTTCTTCTTCACCTTCATGTTGGTTGAATATTTTAGTAATTTAGACTTTGAGTCTGCAACAAAACTATGTGAAACTTGTAGAGAGGAGAATGGGCTGCAGAAGGAAAAATTTGATGTTAGCAAGAAGATAGTTCTTGTGTTGCAAGATTAAATCCTACCTACACTTTTTGCACTTCTAATACTTCCTTTAATAAGGCATCATTTACTTGACAGTTGTAAAAATCTCCCATGTAAACACCTAGCATATGGAGAGGAGACGGAAGAAAATAAAGTGTGTGCTTTTCTGCTCTGATGCCAGCCCCATGGCAGAGAGTTTCAGGAGTTCAGCTCACTCCAAGACCCTTGTCCACTGCTTCCAGGCTACATTTTCAAAAGGTGCTAGTGCCATGGCCTCTGTTGTCTACTCTTAGACCAGTCTGGCCATGTTCATACCATTTAAGCCTTTATCTTCTAAATTAAGAATGGAGCCGTGCATGGAGAATGGGCTTTTGCCCAAATTAGCCCTCAGGGAAAATTTGGGAGGTTTATTGAGTTATGTTTGCAGTAGTAACTAAACAGGGACAAATTTTGAGTGCAAGTTCCAATGTGTGGTTATCTATACTACTTAATTGCTTTAGCACTGTCACAATGTCCAGGCACACTTTGGAATATATCATGGGCCAAGGAATATTCCCTATAGATGATACGGATGAGGCCACCCTGTATGGTAGAGGCGAAGAGTCTAGTAGTGTGCAGCTGAGCTGTATTGTATTGCTAGACCTCGAGGGCAGACAAAGGAGCCTGGCCAGGGTAATTTACTGGTATAGATGTGGCATCTGTGCCTGTTTTGGAATTCCAAAGAAGTACTGTAAAACTACTGCAAACATAGCAAGTGTTGAATAAATGTCTTTCTGTGGTTAGCAATATATTACTTATAAAAAAACCCACAAAAACAACACTGACTTTAAGAGCTGCTGGTAAAAAATGGAAACAATTATTCTCTCTCTGTTTGCAAAGTAGTTTCTGTAAAAGTGAACATTTATATTACCAGAAGTGTGCATGGACTCTCTTTTTCTGTGTTTCTTGTTATTACTGCAGAGATTTCTGTATTAGAGACATCATAATCCTGATTTGGACATCACTGCTTATGGCCATAAATGTGACAGGGATGTTACAAACAATATTATCACCTGCATCATCTGACGTGTATCCCTTAGTGCTAGGTGTACATTCCTTTTCCCTACCTGTTTCTATGGTGTCAAATTAATTATAAGCTTTTTACAGCAGAGGCTTTACCTCCACCTGCATTTTTGTGTCACCTTGTAAAACTTGGTTTCATCTTTGTTTCCTGGACAATTAAAGGAAAGTACAAATGAATCAATTAATTCTTAGGTGAAGAGGTAGCCCTGTTCAGGTAGCCCTGAAATAAAAGGACAATTCTGATGTAGCCTGGTGGAATTGGCCCTCAAAAGGCCCTTGTGGAGGCAGATAAGCGGAATGTCCATGGTCCTGTCCTGGTTTTGGATGGGATAGAGTTGATTGTGTTCCTAGTAGCTGGTACAGCGCTGTGTTTTGGTTTTAGGATGAGAAGAATGTCGATAACACCCTGATGTTTTCAGTTGTTGCTAAGTCATGTTTAGACTAAGTCAAGGACTTTTCA
>JAVKLA010000017.1:22725938-22757668 GCA_034782735.1 Sagittarius serpentarius
GTCCCCTCCCAACTTTCTTGTGCCCCTCCAGCCTTCTTGCTGGCTGGGCAAGAGAAGCTGAAAAGTCCTTGACTTAGTCTAAACACGACTGAGCAACAACTGAAAACATCAGGGGGTTATCGACATTCTTCTCATACTAAACCCAAAACATAGCACTATATACCAGCTACTAGAAAGACATTTAACTCAATGCCGAGAGCCGAAACCAGGACAATATCACAGTCAGAGACAAACAAATAAGTTAGGATTTAAGCATTGAAATAGGAGATGGTTGTCCAAAATTGCTTTTTCACATTTGCTCTGGTATAATGACAGACTTTCCTGAACATATTGCTCCATTTTGCAATAAAAGATGTGTGACAGTCATAAATTTAGTCTATTATGGTCAAGAAATAGTTAAGATCAATTAATCATGTACAGAATCAGGATTTCAGCTTCCCAAGTCTACCTTGTCTGTGAAGATGAAAGAATGCAGTCACGGCCTAAGTAGCATCTTTTGCTTGGCATGACCAGTTGTGTCACAGCTGAGGAAGCTTTGACCCACCGAGAGTGATGCTTCTTCCCTCATAAGAGAAAATGCGAATTATGTTTGGGTATATCAAACATCCCATGCATGCACAGCTACCTTTGGTAGCCACCGAGGTTAACAGAGGTAGGACTGTGCAAATGTTTCTCTTTCTGGCCATTTAGCACATGGGTGTTTAGGGGGCAGCACGGTTATGCACCTATCGCTCTCTTTTCCCCACATCATCCATGGTTACAGTCCTATAAGCCTACACTAAAGTGTTTAATTCTTCTGATTCTCTGTGTATGAAGAAAACATAGTCTTACATCCGTTAATCAAGAATCATGTTCAAGCATCATAATCAATTCTGTCCTTAAGAATACTATACAATGAAAACTCTTGACACTAGCTCTTCAATTCTCTTAATAGCAATGGTCATAATGGCTCAGATATTTTCTTGGGAGAACACACCTGTGGAAGCATCTTTTCTGTACAGCTCTGGTTACTTAAACTCTACCTAAAGCACCTGATTTAGGTGAGTGGTAGGTCTGGGTTTGCAGAAGAGCCAATGAGTTCTGCCACATAATTACAACTTGTGTGAAAACTGATTTTTTTCCTTGTTTTAAACCAGATAGGTGAGGTGAGGTGAGGTGAGGACCCTCTTGGTTAAACAATTCCCTCCAGTTAGTGTTCTACTTTCTCCTATTTCCGAAATCCACCGCTGCCCTGCACCCTAAAACAATCAAACTTTGGCATGTTTGAAATGACATCGATCTTCCGGACTCATGTGTGTTATTATATTTGTAAATACTAGAATCACAGATCTTTTGTTAGTTAAAAATGCATTTCAAAAAAGTAAGAAAATATGTCATATGTCGGGATTATTCTTTCAGAAGGTGTAATAATGTCACCCCCAAAAGCACTGTTGCTCCTTACAGTCAGTAGTGATGACACCCTGAGACAGTTGGTTTTGGCTCTTAATAAATCAATGCAAAGGGAAAACAAAAGAGAAATACTGAGTAGTGAGAAAGTTGGTACCTGAAGGGAAAACAACACAAATTATAATCTTAATATATTCATCTGTGAACATCAGACTCTAAAGCTCCCCTGGCTTTATTCAGAAATCAAGGTTTGACATGTGTTCACATAAAAGAATAACTAGTCCAGGGCAAGTATTGTTTTTCCAGAGAGAAAACTGAGAACAGTAGAGTGAAATTAGCAGGTGCCTCCGTGGCAGACAGAGACCTGCACTGGTGGGCAAGAGCAAACAGGTGACTGTCAGTACCACAAATATCACATCTATTTGAAATAAAATGATTTGAGAACAAAAGCAGGCATGGAGATGAGGTGTGTCCACACAGAAGACAGCCTTGCAAGGCATTAGCAGTCCCTGCTGCTTTCAGAGCAGCGTTTATCCTGAGGGACGATCGTGCCTGCTGTTCACAAGGTCAGCCACTGCAAACTGAGAGCGAGACCATCGTATTTTTTGCCTCCTGCTTGAAGTGCTCATAGACCACTCTCTTTTCCCCAGAAGCCTACCCAAGTGTAAAAATTTCTCTTTTTGAAAACCCTGCATGCATTGCAGCCTCCAGGCAAACATGGAGGGCATGATCCTGCGAGGTGCTAGGAGACTCAGCAGTCCTTGAAGCTGGAGCTTCACGAGTCAAGTTTGCGATGCTTCCAGCTTCCACTCTTTCATGATGTTTTTGCCTTCACTGATTCCTGCTTCCAGGAGGAAATCCTCCATTTAATGTAGAGGGATGCCTCTGGCTTTGCCCTGCTGCTAGCGTCTTCAAAAGCATCAGCATTTTTTAATGCTAATTAAAAAAGAAAATTCATCAATTATCAGTCATTCTTGTGCATATATCTGTGCTGTGCTTGAAATACCCTATTTTCTGTGTGCATATTTGCCTCAGTATTGTCATCCTACCTGTTCACTCATAGTTAAAAAACAGAGTGATTTTAGTAAAATAAAAAGTACCATTCAAACTTATTCAATCCAGGCTCATTCATGCTGCTTAACTTCCAGTTGCAGGAGATAATTCCTCTTTGTTATCACATTGCTCACTTCTGCAACCCACACTTAATCTCGGGTTCCCAAGTTCCCTGAAGGATACTGTCCTGCCGCTTCGCTCTGTCCTGCCCACGCTGCCTCCAGCCACATTGATTTCCATGTGTAACAGGACATGCTCAGAGCGTAAACGGTTCCTCTGTCGGTGGCTCACTAATATGGCATCTGTGACAGATCTGGTCTCTTTCTGCAGACCTTGAGGACATTAATTAATGGACCAAATCTGTAATTTCAGAGTGCCTTTTACTTATACCGTAAAAGCCTAAGCTCTGGCAGCATTACTTGCATCCTCTCCTAACAGTGCTATTAGGGTACAACACGGTGGGGCCACCTGCGACAGGTTAGACATTTTCCTTGTGCTCAGCGGACGGATGCAAGGCTTTTTTTAGGATTTTTATAAACTTTTTGGCTAACCCTGGTAAAACACTCTGGTGACAATTATGCCTGTGAAATTATGATAGTCTTGCTATGTTAGTGAGGGATGAGATTTTTACCAATCCACTAATAACAGTGTAGGATCGACTAAATGACCCATATACTTAGGAACATACAAAGGTGTGTTCAACTCCAGAGTGATATTTTTCATGTGTCTGGTTTGTTTTTTAAAAACACTCACCAAATTAAAATCATAATTTCCTTATTCTGCAGGGTTTTGTTGCTTCACAATCCTTGCTTTATTTGCAGCAAAACATTTTGTCCTGCTGACTTCAGTGGGATTAATTACATGTTAATGCTTGGCAAAAATCTGTGTGTAGAAAAAAAGCTTTTAAAAAATCTTAGGTGGTGTAAATAAATGTAGAATAGTGCCCATTACGCCTCACTGCTCCTACCGCTTCAGCAGCTCACTGTTGCATAGTAGATTTATCAAATTGCACCTGAGCATGTATGAAATCCATTTCTCACTAACACAACTGTGAAAGAAAAAATGCTTCTTATTTGTTTGGAAGAGCCTGTGTGCTGTTTCACATTGTGAAAATGACTGGCAGTTTCCAAAGAAAACTGCAGCTTTGTAATTAATTTCAAATTGATAGAAACATATTTTTACTTGACAGCTTTGTTACACTCAATTTTTTAACAGTCCAGTCTTTTCTGCTTTTGAATATTTCTGATCAATATTATCTCATTATTTTCTTTAAAGAGTCCTCAGTTTTTATGGTTTTCAATGTTGGACTTGGCTAATCAGTCAGAACCACACACTGACAGAAAGAAAATCCATCAGAAATGAGATCAACTCCTCAAAAAACAGCAATAGAAAATAGAAAACTTAGGAAATAAAATTTCAGAAGATACTATAACAGCAGCTGAGTTCTAATAAGAAGCAGTCCTTTCAAATATTTCAAAATATTCAGAATTAAATCTGAGTCAAAATCAGGAATATCTATTGCTGAAGTGGGAGAAAAGATGTGCTGGACCAAAGGCAACAGCTAACTCATGAATTTTTATGCCCTGTTTAACCCATAAAAGCTTCTGGCCAGTGTGGTACCCAAAATTACTTGCCTGTAATAGCAGTAATATGTGTATCAAGGTGATGGGGGCTTTGGCAGTCATCAAAGAATATTTTACAGCCATGTCTGAAAGCCAGCAGAGACAACCAGACCAGATAGGACGTGCCGGGTGATGATCCTGAGCTGGGAATGGTATCGACACTATTGGACTGTCAGACAAATCCACTGGCAAAACAGAGCGAGGCAGAGATGCAGCAGATGCTTGCAGTAGTTGCATAAACTCATGGAGGAGGGGATGCTGAAACTGGAAGTGAGGTGTTGGAGGAGTGAGATACTGCAAAAGACGTGTTAGGACAATCATTGCATCTTGTTTCAAGAAAGGGCCCGTATGTAGATGTCCTGGGAAGAGCTCCTGGCTGATGACCTGAGAGGAGCAAGATGCTGTCCTGCATTATTGAATACAGGGTTGATACATCGGGTTAAAAAAACCCTTTGCCACCAGCAGCTCCCCACTTACTGCCTGGGTGTCTCTCTGAGCTGGATTTTCTGAGGCACTCAGTTTTCAAGAAATTACATTAACTGTAATGTTTCTGCTTGGGGCTTCACCCTTAACCCTTCCCTTTTCTCCGACGTGCTGCAGAAGTAGCATACGTGCACAACTCAGGGCCTCGTGAGAGCTACGTGCTATCAATTTCCCTCCAAACTGATCTGAAAATCTGAGCTATGAATAATGAAAGAGTACTTAAAAAAAAATCATAGCAGAAGTAGCAGAAAGTAGCAGAAAATGTGGGCTGGAATTAAAAAATGGTCAATATTACTTGTTCTGGGGCTTCCAGATCCATTTTTTTCTGGATTGTGTTCAAGATTTTCAGCCTGCGTTACGAAACCTGCTATGCAGTCATGTGGATCACAACAAGCTAGGCACTCATCCTGCCTGGGTTTTCAGACCAATCTGACATTTTCTAGACAGGCACAGCTGTGCCAGAGCAGTTAGAAAACTGGAACAGTTTTACTGCAGTGTTAATTTCTGTGGATTATATTTCACTTTTTTCTGGGTGAAATGAAATTAATTGGCACTTTTTTTTTTTAACTGAACTTTAAAAAAATTGTGTGGCTTAATCAGAAGCCTAACTGCTTTTGTTCAAGTATTGATGGAGCTGTTGTGCTTGCTGTGGATGGGAATTCTTTGCCAGCAATGCTCAACAAAACCAAGACCTATTTCTCTGATGTGATGTGTTATTCTATGTTTTATTTATTCAGCATCTTTCACTGGATGATTTAACACAAGATACTGTAGATAGTAAAATGTCCCCGAGCTTAAAGAATGTCCAGTCAACTAATAGAAAACTATTGTATTGAAAGGTATGAAATAAAAATAAGTGACCTTTGTCTTAGGAATGGGCCTGAGCTGCAAATGGTTAGGTGCTGGGAGGGTGTCCCAGGGAAATATTAAAATACATTAAAATATGTTACACTTTCCTTGGGCAGCCTCATCTGTATGGACTGCAGTGTTGGAGTTAGTTAAGAGTAATATGCTTATATTTCATCTCTTTAAAAAAGTGCCACAAGGAGGTTGCAATTGTATCTGGACCTTACTGTTATGGCTTGTACTGTCCTTCATGGTACAGAAGCGATAGGATTTAGGTTGAGTGAGCGTAAAGAGCTTTTCATGTTGAAGCTGCAGGACACAAGCAGCATCCTATGAGTGTTTCTGTTTCTTTATGACCTTGACTGAAAGCTAAACACACCTGTCTCTGATTAGGGCCACCAGTCATGTTTTCATTAAATTCTGGGATATGGAAGAGAATAATGAATAGATTCACAGAATAACTCAGTCTGGAAGGGAGCTCTGCAGCTCTCCAGCTCAACCTTCTGCTCAGACCAGGTCTCACTTCAAAGTTAGACCAGCTTGCTCAAGGACTTGCTTGCTTTCAAGTTTTGAATATCTCCAAGGACCAAGATTTCACAATCTCTCTGGGCACTTGTCCTAGTGCTTAATCAGTTGGAGTTTATTTTCCTCTTATAAAGTCAGAAATTCTGCTGCAACTTGTGACTCTTGCTTCTTGCCCTTATGCTGTCCACTTCTGAGAAGAGTTGGGCTCCCTTTCTGCAGTGGAAGAAAGCACCAAGAACCCTTTGCAGCCTTCTTTAGGCTAAAAACCCCAACCAATTCACTCCAGCCTCTCCCAGCAGTGGTTTTGGTAGGCATCTTGTTAAAAGACAAGCCACCCCCACACAGGGTGATCCAGCCCAGTCCTGCTCACAAGCAACATTGAGCATGATCACCGTGCCCGAGGGGACAAGGTACAGCATGGGACAAAGCTGTTGAACTATTAAACTGCAGAGGCAAACAGGGATGCGATGATCTAGCTGCCCAGGCCTGGATCTGGTGATACAATCCAGCTGTGAAAACTGAAAGAGATGAAGGTAGACAAGCAGTGAAGGCTGCTCTGGCTGGTTTTTACAGATTTGGTGAGGGGGAAAGCAATTCCCTCTCAGCACTGAGCCGAATTGGCTGTAAGGTGTTTATGAACATTTTCAGTCTGTCTTGGTATTGCTAAACGCTGTAGAAATGGAAACACCAGTGTATAGCAATCTTGTGGGAAATTAAACTGTTGATTATAGCATGTAGAGCTGGGTAGGATTTTTTTTTTTTTTACAAAGACCTTTGTTATTGAAAAGTGTCCATAAATCGACACCAATATCAAAATTTTATAAGTAGTATGCCGAAATGTATTCAGCTTGGCAAAGAATTCACCTGGGAAGGTTTCTCTTAAGGAAAGCAAAGGTTGTAGCTTTCATGGGGGCTTTCAATGCCGAGGGAAACCTCACCTGCAGTCTGTGTTTGGGACCAGGTACTGTTGCAAGGAGTGTGAGGTCTCTGAATTTTTTGTGCCTGGATCACTGAACTGGTATATCTCCAAGTGCAGATCTCCCTTTTTCTCTGTGAAATAGTGCAAAACCCCTCTCTTTTGTCTGCTGCAAAATGGATCCAGATAGTGAAGGATCAATAGTTTATGCAAAACAGAATTATCCTTCCCTGGTTGGCTCTGATATTATGCAGTCCCAGGCTTCCAGTATGTGTCCACGGGATGCAAGTGAATAATTTCCAGCAACAAATCAACAATGTCCTCTTGTTATGTGCCATTTTATTTCAGTTGTTTTTTAAATTTATTTTACAAAATATTTTTTTAATAACTGCTTTATTCCCTCAAAATTGGATGAAGCTGCTCATATAAGAATGATAGAACAGTGACAGGTCTTTTAGCAAATAAATAAGAGCTTAGAAAATTATTCTTCTGTTATAGAAGCTGCATTAAATTAAGGCTTTATCAACAGTGAATGGAAGTTTCACAGTCACATTTCTTTTTCCCAGATTTACTTCACCTCTAGATCAGTAGAGTATTTCAGCTTCCAGTGCTAAAGATCTGGAATCTTTCCTTATCACTTAAAGTCACTTGTTTATGCAAAGAAATAGGAAACAGGCAAGACATGCTGCTATATTTTAGGTCTAGTTGCAGCATTCAACAATGCTTCTCTATATGTTTATGTTATATGCTTATGTTTCTCTATACCTCCTGTTGCTCCTTAGCTTTTCTAATTTCTCTTACCTTGGCAAAAATGTAAGATTTGATCTCTGGCCATAATTAAATGTGAACTGTGTAGAGAACTGTTTCATTTATAGGTCTTTATCTGTTTTCCTTCTTAGCGTGAAAAAAATCACGAGTTTTAAAAATTCTTATGTAAACCATGTCTGACATTTACTTGTCTTGATTTGATGATCTGGAGGTGGTACCTTGATGGGCTGGGCTGTACAGGGAAAGAGGAGACCCCGATTAAATGAAGCCTTGCACTGTGGAAACCCTCTGTGGATAATTTTCCAGGGAAGTTCCTGTTCATATTTATCAAACTGCTATTAAAAATGATCTTTCCACCAGAAAATACGTATTTTCTAGTGCTTGTAAAATGTGGGGCATTGGGATGGATGTATCCTGCAGTGTTTTGAATCCAAACTGACAGACAACTGAGTGCATGTTACCATCCCCTGCATCTGGTGTCTCATTTTTCACAAAAGATTCAAAGGTGTTGAGGAAGCTGATGATGTTGAAAGCTCTTTAAAGAAAACACTTTCACTCTCTTATTCCTGAAACTGGGTCACATAAGAATTCAGCTCCTGCGAATTAATTTTTCTGTTAGTCTGCAGTCACATCTATCTTATCACATGATGGCCCTTAACTGTCAATGCACATGCTACTTTGCCCTTCACTGTGGATCTCAGCAACTTTGTCCCCAAGGTCAGACATCTTTATTAGCAGCTTTCCTTTACTGTATGTACAGTAAGCTGGCTCATCTGCTCTGATGCTATCAGATAAAACCTGATTGCAATGTCTGCCTCAGGGGTGACTTGGCGTAAGAAGCAAGGCATCATTCAGCCATGCAAGTCATAATTTTGCTTCAGTTGTTAAAAAAACCCAAATCCAAACCAAAAAACCCCCACAACCAAAAAAATCATCCTGAACCTTTGGGCTTTGCTGGAGCTTTTGTGTTGCCCTGAGGTACTTGCTGTAGAAATTGTGTGCTCTTTGCTGTCTGTCTAAGGGTGGAGGGACTTACAGACGTGTCTTCACTGGAATCACCTTAAATTCCCTTTTCATATAGCTGCTATCTGCCTCACTGCAGGTCAAATCTGGCAGCATGATGAGGGACCCAGCACAAAGAAGAATATTTCTGACCATTTTCGGCTTTTACCTAAGAAGTAACGTGATCATACATGCATGTCTTGGTGGCTGTTAAAGAAGCGCTACACCACCTCCTGCCCAGACTGCAAGTCCGCGTTATGACTCTGCCTTTTTCTGGATACGGACAGCGCAATGATAACGCTCACTGAGATCATCCGCGTCGGACCCTCGCCAGCACGACACCTAACCACAGCCCTGGTAAGGCAGAGAAAGTTCTCACCTGAATTATGGAAAGGCTCTCTAAGGTTTACTGCAATGTGTTACAACAATTTCACTGTACTTCATGGTGCAAAATGAAGATAGGGATATATTTTGCTGTAAATCTTAGAGGAGCTGAAAGAATAGCACAGCCTTTGATTTGTTAGTTACTGCCATGCTGGTAAAGTGCTTTCTTGTAATGGTAATTGCAGTAGAGTAATTGTAGAGCACCTGTAGAGGAGAAATTACCCTTTATTTGTTTGAATAACAAAGGCTATTGAGGTCTTTTCCAGCTTCTGTTTTTAAGCTTCTGTGACTCTATTGGGATGACAAAAGCTAAGGACAAAGATTTGTCTCCTCAGAGCTTGCAGTAATTGCAAAGCAATCGCTGAATATGATCCTTATAGATGAATTTTACAGCTTTGGGACAATGGGCTGCTCAATTCAACAACTTTTTTCTTTCACTTGGTGCTGTTCTTTACTCTTGATAAAGTGCTCCCTTGGTGGTGCATGTTATCATCTTTCATAAGCAACAATTGGAGGAGCATTAAGTACATAATAGAAAAGGCCTGATCTTGTTCCCAGAGTCATGTGGGTAAACTTTATGGCTGACTTATGTGTGAGCAGAATTTGGCTCCAGGGACAAGCTGCCTCTGAGCAGAGACCAGCAAACACTTGTTTCATAGCTCAGACTTGCACTGCATAGTGTTATTCAGCTGCACGCGGGGCAGAGTGTGCGTGCTGATCCCACCCAAGGGATGGCTCCCACCCAAGGGATGGCAGCCACCCATGCTGCAGGGCGCTGAGTGGAGGAATCACCGAAGCACCAGTGTTGACCTGGTGATATCGAAACGGTATTTTCTTGTCATGGGCCTGTCCATTTCTTCCTTTCTTCCTCAGACAGCTCACCAGTTACAGGCGGTTCTGTGAGGTGCAACCCCTCACTGTGGAATCAGGGCTCCAGCCCCTCCTGTTAACTAACTGCAGAAAAATGCCAAGTTGGTTCCTTTAATTTATCAGCCCGATATCTGCCCCATATCTGCCGCAATCAGGCTTACGTCTTCTGTGTTTCCACTCTAGCTGTGGGACATTTTCAGAAACATTCTTGACATATTTCGTGTGAACCTGGATGTACCCCTATCCCAGAGTAAATACCTGGGAGGTACTGTCCAGAATTAACTTGTGTATGAGTTTCCGAAAATCAGTTTCATTTCAAAATAACTTTGCCACAGAGAATTGAGAGCTATTCCCACCTATCTGGCATTCCCTCTTGTGTGTTGCCATGAAAGAGTCTTCCCCTTCCAACTATGAAGCAAACATAGGTCTTGTTAATTGTCTTATGTTGGGTTCCTCAGTTGATTCCTGAAGAGCAGGACTGAAAATTGGCCAAAAATTCTCCAGGGAATTGAAGCTGTCAGGCTGAACCTAAATTTTAGACTAATGGTGAAACAGTTCTGCTGGAAGTAAATATCCCTATTTCTTGAGTAGCCAGTGTCTTGCAGGAGCTGCCTTTGAAGGCTTCTAGAGGGAAATCCTGTCTGACATCCTTCGGCACACACTGCTTAGGCAGGTGCAACATCTCACTGGAGATCCTTCAGAAACATTGGCTTGCCGAGCGCCAGGAAGCAATTAATCTTGTACGCAGGTATTTCAGGGTAGGACAAATTACCCTCTACTTCTTTATTTTCATTAAGGGTAGCAGGATCTAAATCCTCAATCTAGACAGCTAGCCTTTAGATACCCAAATGAGGTCAGACGAATCCACACCTCCTCAACCCCCAGCTCATCTCCTGAGGGAAACTTGAGGCAAACTTTTACTGACAGGCAAGTTCATAAGCATCCTGTAGTAAGAAGCAGGTTTAATACCTTCCTTTCTTTTCTAACCAGGTTTTGTAAGGCTTATGCAAAATGGTGTCTGTTCCTTCCAAACAACTCTGCAGCCATCCCAACTGCTCTGTGCAAGTGGGGACTACTTGGGTTACTTGATGTTGTTCCTTCCTAGTCTGAGAGTCTGTATCAGATACCCAATTCAGTGCAAAAAGGCTGGTCAGTCATTGACTGGTTTAGTGAACTCAACTACAATCGCAGAAGTCTCCTGCAGGCATTTTTTTCTGAACTGTCCCAACTAATATGAAAAATAATTGTCATTAAATAAAAAGCTGGATAAGATGGGGATGGCCATGTCACAGGTCCTTTCATGTGTAAGACACTTGTTAGTTTCTTTTGTGCACATTGATGTTTTCACCAACTTCAGGGGTGCTCAGGCAAAATACTGACGCTGGGCGGAGCACATCTGTCATCTCTGCTTAGTAAAGTCTGGAAAAGTAAAGACCCATGGGTCATGAGGCCATGGACTAATAAAATAATCTACTATGAAATGCTACTAAGGAAAACCACAAATTAAATCACCTTTGCTCTCCCTGTTCTCTCTCTCTCAGACACACACAAAGTCATTTGTATATTGTATATAAGGTGTATGTATAGTGAAGCTTCTTGCAGTGCAGTTTGGAAGCTATGCCTTTCCTCTTTATGTTAAATGACAAACCCAACAATGTATAGCATAGATTTGTTACACCTTTGTCTTCTTTTCCATTCAAAACTGAATGCTTGTTTTATGCTGAAAAAGACTTGGCCCTCCTTACAATCAGCAAAATTTGTTCTATACAAAAATATTTTGGAACAAGCTGCAATATATTGGGCAATGTGGTCTAAAAATGAAATAACTGATTCAGTTCTTTTGCAGGTCATGTGTGGCTGTGATGCTTCAGGCTGCTTGAACAATGGACTTGCTTCCCTATATCTTCCTTTTGACTTTCACTGCCTGCAAATCTTCAGGGCACCATTACTGCTGAAATAAAAAGTGAGTTGGAACTTCATTGACTTTTACTTTTAAAAATAGCATGTGCGATGAAGTAACAAGACTGCATTGTTTTTCAGCCTAATCTTTTATTTGTCATAGTCATCAGCTTCTGTACATGGAGAAAGAGAAGGCAGGTGTGTTAACCAGATGGACAGATGGAGCAAAATGTCACTGAATTGTGCAGGCATGGAAATAGAAAGACCTAGGACAATTGGCATTTTGGATGGAAGGTGACCCAGTCAGTCAGTTGTAGGCAAATTATTATTAAAATCAAAAGAAACTTCTAGAAAACAAGTTGTAAGATGCAGGGAATGCTGCTGAATGTTTGTTACTGTTGTGTTGGAAAAAGCAGGGGACACAGGTCTAAAACTGGAGGCTTAGTACTCAAGAAATGTATTGGAGGGCTTCCTCAGAGGAATATGATGTTATTTATTTATTCCCGTCAGCCACCTTGGCTTAACTAGGAGATCACTTGTAGCCTATTAAGACCTTCTGGGAATACCCCTCATTTCAGAAGAGCTCTGTCTGGGAATATCTAGGATACCCCCATCCTCCTTTAAACTCTAACCTCTTTGGAGCCATTTCTTCCACTTTCCCTCCTTGACTACACCAGCCCATATCCATATGTTGTTTCCCAGGTTCTCATTCTGACCCATGATCTGGATATTTTTCAGTTGTTTTTTTTACCAATAACAGATAAACTGCCTAGTTCATGTCATACAAGAATTTATAATAAGGACTTTTCTATTACTACTGTGTGCAGGATTTTATAGTAAGGGCCTTTTCTGTTACTACTGCAGTATAGTGATTATAGTGATAGCCTGAAAATAACAACTATAGTGAGACTCCCATCTTGGCTAGACAACAGCACGGAACATGGCATTCTGGCACTCAAATACTTGTTTCTGGGAGGCTGTGGAGACCCTACAATTGGCTGTTCTTCACTATAATTCTAAAATCTATTTTTTTATAGACATAACCCTAGAAAAATCACATAAACTATAAAATTAACCTCAAATCTTTCAATGCCAAGCATAAAAAATAGATTCTTTTGCCCCATAATTAAAATGAAAAAATAAGTAAACATCAATGACTTGGTATTGTCCCAAAAAAGAATAAAACAAAATGTGTTGGTTTTGGTCTTTTTGCAAAGTGACCAGCTGCCCAGTCTGGCATAATTAAAACAGATATGCACAGAAACAAACATGCCAAATATCCTTAATTTTCAATTCAGACACAGGGATGCAGTGACTGAGGAAGAGCAGAAGGCATGCATAAGCCCATCCATGACTGGACTGGAATGAACTATAAATGTAAAGGAAGATGTCCTACAACTTGAAATTCAGACCGATGGTGACAAATACAAACTAATGGCTCAGCACATATGTGTAGATTTCATCTTCATTCAATCTGATTAATTTGCACTTAAAAAGCAGTTTTTATTCATACAACTGGTTGGGGATTTTTTTGGGTGGGATGTTTTTTGGTAGCTGCATTTTTTGATGTAAGTTTATTAGCAAAAGCAAAGACTTTTTTCTGTCTCTATACAGAACATTTACAATGAGAAGGTTTATAAATTAGCATGGGAAAAACATTGATTAAAGTATGTATGTTGTTTTTGTGTACCATTAAAAAAAAACCCAACATTTTTCTTCCTCTTCAGGAAAGTGCAACAAATGGTCATCAGTAGTAACTACTATTGATATTTTTTACTTACTTCATGCCAGTTAATAACCTTTAAGTTTTTCTTCAATACAACTTTCATGTTCAAAGACATTAGTGGAGTAAGACCACATAGTTATCTTGTAATCATTTACCTGTAAAGTAAGTAATCTTTGTTTTTGTGACAGTTTTTGGAGGTTGCAACACAAGGTATAGTAAAACTCTAGGATACCCATTCATACTTGTTGTTCTTCCTGGAGGTTTCCATCCCCTCAGTGGTGTTCAATGTCAATATCAAACCTCCTGTGTGTCTAATTATGGGAGGTGGGAGGCAGGAAGGCAGAAGCAGCTTTGGTGGCAGGGAGAAAATGGTAATTGCTTTTTCGCTTAGAAAGAAAGTCAGTCAATTGCACTTCTAGGGCAAGATTAAAGATCCTGTCTTGTAATAGGCTGTTGCCAGTCCTGACCCAGTCTTCGTGTGAATCTGCAAGCTGGCACTGATGATCATTCATCTGTTATGGGCTTCAAATCACCAGTTTCTCGAAAATATTAAGAAAATTAGCTTCTATGTATTTTAGGGGTAGGCAGACTTCTACATTGTGGACCTTTCAAGCCAGCCATTTCCTGACACAGCCTGTTTCTTGCTTGGTTCACTTAAGTTCAACTTAGCACTGTTGCATTGTCTCATCTTCTTCCCTCTGTAGCAGGGAGTCAGTGATTAGGTGGTAGCTGAGGTTACTTTGACAGATCAGAAAAGACAAAATTTACTTTATATTTAGGTAAAATCACCTTCTACAACACAAACTCTCCTTCAGCCAGTTCCACTGCCTATAAAAATGGCATGGGCCCAATTTTTGAAACAGTCAATATCAATGGTATTATAGTTATTAACAGGGACCATCCTCAGTCAGCTGAAATAGCTGAGCTCCTTTGGGACAAAGAAGTCTCTGAATCTAGAAAGAAGATTTTCATGCTTTAATTTAGACTAGTCCACATAAAGACCTCATCTGGGATCACCTTGTCTGTTTGAGCAAGGATTTCCAACATAATTAACACTATAACTAAAAAAAAAAGTTTATGTAGAGACACCTGGGATGAAGAAATGGAAAACAGTGGAGGGCTCCAGTAAACTTTTTAGGTCCCTTGCTATTTGTATGTATGTATCTTTTCAAATTTTCCCAGCCCTTGAAGCACTTATCTAACAGACACCAATAATTTAATTAACACTGAGATGGATGACATACTCCCCTGAGAGTATCCTAGCAGGCCTGGAGAGCAGCGAACAGGCAGAAGAGGCTGAAGGACATCTTCAGGACGAGAGGAAACAGCCTCAAGTTGCACCAGGGGAGGTTTAGATTGGATATTAGGAAAAATTTCTTCACTGAAAGGGTTATCAAGCTTTGGAACAGGCTGCCCACGGAAGCAGTTGAGTCACTATCCCTGGAGGTGTTTAAAAGACATGTAGACCTGGTGCCTAGGGACATGGTTTAGTGGTGGACTTGGGAGTGTTTGGTTAACAGTTGGACTTGATGATCTTAAGGATCTTTTCCAACCTAAATTATTCTGTGATTCTATGACATTGAGAGCAACAGAGGAGCTTTTGTATGGGGGGGTCTGATGATGATGATGCACGTGGTTCCCTGTACATGGGCTGCCCAGCTCCCCGTAAGGAAAGTGGTGAAATGGGTAGACTGTCTTGACACAAAGCAGAGAGAGAGAACAAGAAATGTACCTTGGTCCTGCAGCTCCTGGAGGTGTTTGTAAGTTTTGCAAATCCTTTGTTTCAGGGACCCAGAGTGCTCCCACATTGCATTTATCACACCAGAGAGAGAGAGAGAGAGAGAGAGAGAGAGAGAGAGAGAGAGAGGTATCCCTAAGAGAAACTGGGACAAGGCAAACCAGCAGAACCTGGCTGGAATGTCCCTGTGGGAAAGAGAGGGTGACCTTTTTTAGCCTGTCAAGTGTCACAGCAACGGGATCTCCCTGTCCCAGGGTGAGAAAATACAGCCAAATCAATCACCTTTGGAGGGTTTAGAGGGATTTAGAAGAGATCTGTGCATATTAAGGTATACGGAAAAATCCTGCTTTCATAAATTCATTAATAAATGAATAACCCTCATTCCTTCATTCCTCACATGCTGTTTTCTGTTCCCAGTAAATCTTCCCACCTCTCTTCAATCTTGTATCCTTATCTGTGGGGAAGGAGGAGATAGTTCCTGAGCTGGAAGTTGTTAGATTTATGTTCTTGTCTTTGATCCTCTGAGCTTGTCACTCCCTGCTAGACAGTGCTATTAGTACTGAATTTCTTCAAAGACAACAGCAGTCTCTGTCTGACACAGAGAGGAAACATTAAGGGCAGGTACCGAGAAAGTCGGTGCTGGGAAAAATATCCCAACTCCTCAGTGACAGTGGAGGAGTCCTATACATCCTTGGAGAGGGAAGAGGGAAAACATTTGAATTACAGCATGGAGGAGAAGCTGGATTTGCTTCTGATTTGATTGGGAAAACATTTAGTCTTACATCTCCACTAGTAAACTAGCCAGCGCCAGGAGCTGTTGTGGAGCTTTGAGCTGGCACAACCAGGCTGTGCCTTTCACTTCCCTCCCATATCCAGTGCTCGATGGGAAAGGTCCCTGGTCTGAACTGACTCCCAAAACATGCTGCGGAACGAACTATTTGGGAGGCTGCTGGTAGGTCTGGGCCAAAAGCAGCTAAGGGTTTTTTTATCTTTTTAACATGGATGTTGAATTTCTGCACCTGTGCCCTGTTAAATTTTCTGGTACAGAAATAGACAGTGGCAAATAAAGAAAGAAGACCAGACTGCAGGCAGGATCTAATCTCATAACGTTCTAGGGGCACAGGAGCAAAACTGCAAATATCTTTATTTTCTCTCAAGCCATAGAGAGCTAGTATTTAATATCAAGTGCTCAGCACCCCAGTAAAGATCTCTTCCTTCAGTAGTAGCAATACTGAAAAGAAAAGACAAAGCAAACCTCACAGTCCTCCATGGTTTACTGAATTAGCTAAGCACTGCAACCCAGGCTGCTCATTTTTTTTGGGCCACCTGCCCATAATTTCAAGCTGGCAACACAGAATTTGAAGCACTAGGAAATCATGCTGGAGTGCCCTGGTGTCCCTTGCAGCTCTAAGGCAGTGAAAAAAGGACACCAAAAGTCTCTTCTCAGCAGGGTTGTATGCATTTGATATACGTCAGTGTTATCAACAGGCAAGAGAAAATGCTGCTTGTGCTTTCATTGTCATTGCAGTGTTTTTTATGATTGATGTCAAATGGTTATTTAGGTGCTTAGATTTCTATGACTTCTGTTCATACTGTTTTCTCTCCACGAGAAAACCAAATAAAACAAAACATTTAAAATGCCAGTAGAGCATATTGCTTAATAACTGATTACCTTCTGTAATGAGGAGACAAGAAAAGTACAGTGGATGTTGTTTGCCTTCAACGTATCAAGGCCTTCAGCACAATGTGCCACGGTAAACTTATGGTCAAATGTAGAAGATAAAGCCTGCATGAATGGATGATAAAGCAAGTGAAAAATTGTCTGAACCACTGGGCTTGGAGAGTGATGTTCAGTGGTACAAAGTCCAGATGGCAGTTGGTGTTAGTGGCAACCCTGAAGGTAAATTACTGGCGTAAATACTGCTTGAGGTCTTTATTAATAATCTGGATGATGGGGCAGTGCACTCTCTGCAAGTTCATGAACAGTATCATCTTGGTGGGGTGGCTGATACATGGAGAGTACGTTTGCTATATTGAGGGACCTAGACAGGTTAGATAAAGGGGCTGGCAGAGAGAGATGAGGAGAAAACATTGACTTTATAATACGGTAACTGATGGTCTGAGACTAGTCCGTGTCACATTATAGTGTGGAACAAAAGCTGTCTTTAAAACATCAGATTTGGAGTGATAATTATGACAATTCAGACAACTGAGTAAGATAAGAGAGCAAATTTCATGGTTCCCAGCATGGAATAGGCATCTCCAGGGTTACAGGAGATCTCCTTTTTATCTGTAGCACTACTGGTTAGATCCAGCACTTGCAGATATTGCATATTTTTAGCAATAGAGCCACTGGGCTTGGAGGGTGATATTATTTTCATGAAGAAAAATGCCATGGTCAGTTTGTTGTCCTTCGTAGTTGCCTGACATCTCCAAAGAAAATAATCAGGTATTTGTGTAGGTATTGGTGATTCCCAGAATAGCATTTTTCATGTGAACAGTACTAGGAAGTTTCTACCCTGTTATTCATATTTTGATAATCTCCTTGGTCAAGAGGCAAAACGATTTAATTCAATGGATATTCTTCACTGTCTTCATTAGGATTTAAACCAGGCCACTGTTTAAAACACTGAATGAGGCGATATAGATAACCGTGTGATCCCGTGCATATGATGATTGATCAGTTAGCCCAGTATGACAGTGCTGCAAAATTAAATCTTTTTTAAACTCTATCCAGAGATGCTTGAGACTTGAGCAGATCCTTTTATGTATTTGGATTGGGCTGTATGATAATTACCCCCTCTATGGCAAGTATTGTTTCTTGGTGATGTTTCAGTCTCAGGTTACAGACTACAGAGCATGCAGCACTCTATAACAACAAATATTCAAAAGCAGTTACATACTTCTAGGGAAAAAAAGTCCATAGACAACTATACAAAATAATTTGATGTCTGGGTCAGGAAGCCACTAACTGGCAAATCACAGAAAAGGGGGAAATTTTCTTCAGTTTTTGGATTTCAGGTGTGGTAGAGGTTTGAGCTGCTGCGAAAGAAAAACATGAAACAGCATAAAAATCGATAACTGGAAAAACATGATCTGATTTTTTTTTCTGTGTAGTTCAGTTAAATAAATTATCAAGGCACATGCAGGTCTTCCTTCTGTTGTGCCCAAACAGGAGTGGTTAGGTGGGAAGTCAGACCACTAACCAGATTGCTACCCTTTTCTGCAGTAAAAATAAAATGGTTGTCACCCTGTGCCTCATGTTAGCATGCTTGTAAGAAGAAACAGCTTTTGAGGCTCTCAGAAAGGAAACCCATTACCTACAAAAGAACACAATAAATGTTTGTGTTCAGGCTCCATCAGGGTGATGCATATCTGTACCCCAAGGTTACTCATCAATTACAAGGCAAAATAAACAAGGCTCAAGGGATTTGTTTTTGCCATACCCATTTGCAAAATTGCTGTGCTTAAGGGGTGTGAACAGGAAGCTGGCAAGCTTCTGCTTGCAATAGTTTAGCATTGGATTTAATTTGATCGAAGATGTTACTTCGATAGAAAGTATACCGGGTGTAATACAATGGCTTGCCATACTAGGTCTGTATTTTCTCCAGATCCACCTGGTAGTTAACTGTAAATTGTTTTTGAGGCACATTAGTAAATTGATAAATGAGCCACGCATTTTAAAACTGAATTGTTGCAGTATTGTTTTGTTAGTAGTGGAGGGGTAAGGTTCATGCTATTACGCTGCAGTGCTATTACACTGTATTTTATGTTCCCTATGAGATCTAGCAAAGACTCAGTGGAAATAAGGGTCTCAGTCACCATTAAATATGATGAGATAGTTTACGGGTGTCATGAAAAAGTAATGCTACTGGTTTATACAAGAAGTAGATTCATGTGCTTTAAACTCAAACCATGTTCAAAGCAATATATTGATAACGACGTGTAATTAACTGACAATGGCTGAACAGTACATTCAGGTTCAATATCAATTAATTCAACAGATAAACCTCAATACACAGTTAGGGTAATACTAGGGATGCAGGTCACCTCTTGCACCCCCTCCCATAGTAGACGTGGGTGCTCCAGATATACATGTGCTCAGGCTGGGGTGAAATGCCCTGCAATGTCACACACAGCACCCGGGGGTCCCCTCTCACCTTCCCTGGCTGGCCCTCGCTGGGCAGGTACTGTCTCCCTACGGTCTTCCAGGGGAGGATACTCGTCCCAGCCCGGGCAGGGTGGTGATGACATGGGGCGACTTCTGGCAGTACCAAACCAGGTTCAGACTGCTGCTCTTCTCACTGCAAGGTCCCTCTTCCCCCATTACACATTTGCAGGTTTCTCCTACACTTCTTTTCAAGCTGACTCCGTCTGTGTTGCCAGGGTCTTTTTGCTCTTTGGGGATTATACATGAAGATAAGCAACTGGGAAAACAGCCACCTCTTGGAGACTGAAGGATCCCTTGTCCTGCACTAGGGACAGGAGCGGGGGCTCTCCTGGATGAGCTGCAGTGGAGGGGACAACATCATGTGACAGGATTGAAAGCTTCATGCTGGCAGTTGCTATGTGAGAGCTTTTCCAGCTTTGCAGGGTGAGATGAGGAGGAATGCATACATCACATCCATACATCAAGACCATCACATTAGTCCGCAGTTTTTCACTGCAGGCCTTCTGTTTTCTTATTTATGTGAAAAAGCAGAATAGGCTGGCATATCCGGAGACCTCTGGAGGCCTCCCAATAATTGCACACTAAACAAATACATTAAACTATAAAGTTCCTTACAAATCGTCTAAAGTGACCTCTTTTCTGAAAGGTCTCCTTTTCTTGTATCTTGCCTCAGATAGCAACAAAGTGCATCTGTGTCTGAATATCTCTTTCTCTGTCAGCCAAGCTGCCACCTCTGCCGCAGTCCCATGGAGCATGTTGCTAGTACTGCTGGCATGGAAGCTAGAAATACTCAAGATTTATAACAAGTTATCAGAAGAGTTTATAATAAATAGGGGTAATCACATCTGAACAGAGCAATTCATTCCTGTAGTAACTCTGCTGAATTACACCTGGGATAAATTTGGACCATTATTTATTGTGTAAGTGTTAGCAGCCCAGCACAGTAACTAAGATGGTGTGTCTGGGGATCCAGATGAAAAAGATCCATGTGGCTGTTTTTCCCCTGACTGTTTCTCATATTATTCACAGTTGGATGTTTCTGCTAAAAATTAACAGTGAAGCTGATGACTTTGTTTTTCTTGAGCTGAACAAGTCAAACAACTTGTTTTCCCTTGTCAGAAGGTTTATTTTGGCCTATCTTGAGACTGAGAATTAAACCCTGCAGCTGTTCCCAGGACTGATAACCAAAATCACAAAAGAGACCATCCCAAAATCATGAAACAGTATCACAAATTATGAAGCTTTTACAGAAGAAAAATGTCAGCTAAGGATTTTTAAACTTTGGAACTTCTGGGGTCTAAGGAATACACAATATTTGTTTCCTATGAAATACCTTCTGCTGGGCATGTGGGAAACACATGAAAAACAGAAGTTGTCTTGATATTTCCTTACTGTCACCAGTCTTGGAGCTAAAGGTTTAAAATAAATGTCAAATGCTGCAAGAGTTTTAAGAAGATTGTCAAGACAGGTAGCATAGCTTGAACAGCAATTGACTCAAAGGTGGCGGTCCCATCTTTTCTCTTAGACAATAATCCCAAAGAAGCAATGCCCTGCAGGGAACGCCATGTTTCATGAAGTTCTAAGTAGCATCACAGTTTCTTAGGTCATTGCATTCCCTGGTAGATGGGATGTTTGTTACTACAAGGTCTAGAAATACCATTAAGGACAGGCACAATGACTTTTCTTGTTATCATATGCGTACTTCAGAGCTGTTCCTGATTCAGGGGGGCTGATTGCTGCAGCCCAGGTACAATGCAGTATTTTCCTGTTGTTTTTGCAGACTTTCATTAGAGCAATTGATCTGGGAAAGTTGCAGCGGTTTGCAGCAATCCCAGGCTTCCTTGCTCTAGGCAAGTACCCAGGTTTCTTGTGTGTTTTGGTCACTGCTACCGACTAAACCCACCCAGGTGTAAGCCCTCTTTGCAGGTTATTTCTGTTTTTCTCTTCAGTCATCACTGAATGGCAGCCAGAGGGACTATTGCTCAGAGTTTGTTCCTTTCTGGTTACTATATTTTTTGCTGTGGAAGAGTTTAGTCCTATTTAACTTTCTTTTTCCTTATAGGCTAATCATAGGAAAGAATAGTTTCATTTATCAAAGTCATCCACGTATTTTACCTCTTCTCAGAGGAGCTACTGTGCTGTCATCTTTGAACTTGAGCTCAAAAAAAAACCCAAGGAGGGGAGGCTCAAAATAGTCCTATCACAGCCTGAATGTACCACTTATCTCATTTTTAAGTGTCTTCCTTTCAGACAGGTTTTCAATGGGCTTATTTAAGTAGAGGCTTTTTTTAAACTTTTGGATATCTGTTCTATAGCTAAGAATGCTCTGAAAAATGAGAGGAAGGCTGGGAAAAGGCCTGTTTGTGTCTATGCTGCCATTTAGATGCTCATGAGCAATGAGGGTAGAGGAAGAGGAGAGCAACTGAAGACAAAGAGATGTGAATGTTTTTTCAACACAGCAAGACTAAAAGGAGCACATCCTTGGCTGTAGCTACCCAAGCCTCTAAAGAGCTGTGCATGACATCTTACTGATCGGAGAGGCGACCACTCTGAAGATATTCAAGCAGGAAATTTAATAATTTCAAAAGTCTTTCCAACTCAGCTGTTGCTTTGCACATGGCACCGAGTCATAGCATTGCTTGTGATGGTTTTGGAGTCACACCCTGTCCTAAGAGAGACCCTGAGAGATAACAGATGACTCGCCAGGAGGAGGAGACAATGTAGGACACCAGGGGAAGTGGTAAACACATAAGTAACCTTTCCCACCTCTCATGACATGTCTGTGTGCCCTGCCTTGGGCAGTTAGAGATAGGCAGAGAACAGTAAATCATTCTGCCCTTGCTCCTCCCAGAGGAGAAACACCTGAATGTCTGTGGTGATGGGCTTGTTGGGAACATTTTCTTCACCTCGACAACATGAGTGATTCTGGCAGGAGTGTGGGAGCTAACACCTGCGAGGAAGTAATTTCCGATATTACTGAAAGCCATCACCATCACTCCTAAGTGCAGCCTGTCCCTTTACCTAATCTTGCGTGCCTGCAGTACCATTGCATTTTGAAATGCACTCATCGATGCAGCACGTCCGCAGCCTCCTTTGCTGGCCCTGACTTGTGTCATAGCACAGAAGTACCAGTCACTCCTTATGGCAGAGGTGGCAATCCTGTGTCACAAGGGATGCCACCTTTAACACTTTCTACTAATGTGTGTAAAACAGTCTGTAAAACAAGCGCTACTCATGTTTGTTGCATGCTTTAATGTCTTACACATATGAATCAGTAAGTGGTACCTTAACTGCAGTAATGATGACTATGAAACGCTGCAGGTATAGACTTAACTGGTCTGGCTACATTAGTATCAGTTCACCGTGCTTTGGGAATGAGATAAAAATAATAGCCAGAAGAAGGGGGACACCTTCACTTCATGACTGAATACGGCATTGGGAGGTTGCGTGGCACTGCTGCTGAAGGTCAGTAACAGGCAGTGACATGATGAAGTGACCGTTTAGTAATAAAGGTGTAGGGAATACTTAGGGTCATTTTCATTGCTGCATATAAGTCAGTGCTGCATCTCAACCTTGATATAATAGAAGTAGAAATTATTCAGAGAAAGGTGATCAAAATGGGCTAAAGAAAGGGAAGGTTTTCTTTTGGGGTCAGGCCACTATGGTGCTTTCAGACTGGCAACATAGAAAACATGTTTTATTAAAAAAAAGGAGTAAGGTTATGTACAGGGAGTAACTGGATAAAACGATCTCACTAATGTTATCCAGATGGTCAAACCTGGGACCTTATTAATGTACTAAACTTTTAATTGTGACCAAAGGCAAATCGCCATTTATAATTGCATTATTCCTTCCAAAAAACCTCAAAACCCTTAAACTCAAATCATCCCACCATGGGTGATATTGTCCTCAGATGTAATGGTCACTGTACAGTCTGCAGCTGAATTCCTGATTTATTCACTTCTACTATTGCCAATGATGCCTACTCTGTAACTTGTGCAGACTAAGGACCAAGGTGCAAGCCTTTGCTGTTTTTTGCTAGGGCTCTTTACTTAACTGTAACCCTTTTCAGTTCAGAGAGATGGACAGCACTGTCTTTCCAAAACTAGTCTGACAAGACTTTGGTTTGTCTTTGAGACCTCGAATTCTGGCCTGTGTAAGTTGCTACTTTTTCTTTGATGTCTGTGGAAAGGTGCTGATTTATATTACATGATGGCCTGGTTTTTTTTGTTCAACATCTATTTTCAACATTCACTGACTGAAGACCTGTTTGGTCTTTTTACTATTATAGCATCCAGAAAGGGAGAAACCTTACTTAAACATGCTTGAAGACCTTCCTTCCTTGAAAAACTTACATGGAAGGCATTGAGATATAAAGTTCAAGTTCAAAAAGTGCAGCCTCTCCTGATTGCTGTCACATGCTTCCCCTTTTTCTGTCTGTTATTTATGCTCCAGCTTAAGCACCATAGACTTGTATATTTTTCATCCTTGACTTGAGTCATTAACCTGTACCTAGCTGCATGTCCCTCTAATTGGGTTTTAAACAGGTTGGTCCCAAATTTTTTCTAAGTCTTTCTAAAACATGATTACACATAGACTGCTGACAAATTAAGCCAGATCTGCTGCAGGCTTCTATTCATATGAGAACAATAGGATTTTGTACACTATATCATCTGTACTACAAACAACATTCTCTCCCCAGCCATCCCCTAATACTCCAGAGACATAAAAAATAATATAGCAGAGAGAAGCAGTGGGAAAGAGGAAGAAGGAAATTAATGAGCAGAGGCAGGGGAAAAAAGAGGTCTTCTGAGCACAGATGTTTAATGAGATGGAGAGGTGATGCATTGATGAAACACGTGCAATATGCTGGAAAGAAAAGGAGATACAGAAATGGAGCATCTTTTTACAAAAACTGTCTATTCTGTAACAGATGGAAGACTGATTACTGCATTGAACTCACTATCAATAATATTGCTTAAATTGGTTGCTTTGTGATGCTTATGATATACATATAATAGAAATCTCTAGTGTTTTGGTAGTGTCTTAGGCAAAATGACAAATAAATAACTTTGAATAGCAGACCTACAGTTAATTGCATCTTCTCACAAATAGCCTATAACTCCAGATCCTCAGGAATGTTAAATAAGGAGCTGTGCTGATATGTAGATGTGGTTGTAAGACACATAGCTACCCGGATGGCACAAACTCGTGTGCAAGTTCAGAAGGAAATGTCTCCTTCCTGGCTATATTTTAAATGTCTAGAGGAAGACTTTCATGTTATATGTGGAAGAATCCATTGTAGTCAGTTACCAGCAGCATGGTTCTCTAGCTACGACAGCCTGCCTTGTTTTCTACCAGCACAGGACATCTCTGTGGTACAGAGTAGGACTTTGGTTTATATTTGAGCTTGAGGATTTACGTGTGGTGATGAATGAAAAAACCTGCAGTGGTAAACTATGTCTCTGCCCATTACCTGCAACAGATGATAATTTTATCAAATGGGTTTGTCAGTAAAAGTTAATGACCAAAACTGTCTGTACAGATTTCACTTACAGTCTGGTTTTTGATTTAGGCTGTGATACCTTTGGCTATAAAACCAGGGCTTTTTTGGTAAGGTATCAATAAATATTCATGAACCCCAAGCAAAAGGCAGCAAGCTGATTCCATGATTTCTGGAAATATACTGGTGTAAGGCAAGCTTTTCTTTATGTTTATGTGCTAATTTATTAGCAACAGTTATTACAGGATTTTTGAGTTTGTTCCAGAACCTAAATGTAACCCACAGCCTGCTCTACAGTCCTCAAAGGGTAAAAATATCCCTGCAAAGTCCTAAATATCTCCACCTTCCTGTGCCTTGTTGCAGGGCCTGGTCTGTCATTTAGGCAGAATAACCAAGCTACTGGGAGCTGTGTTCCCTGCCTGTCAAGCTTCAAGGGACTCCAGTGGGACCAGTATCAGCGTAAGGGATCCACCATCTGTGCTAAAGATGATGACAAGGAGTCTTATATGAATGCTATAGTAAAGCAATGTGGATCACTGCATATGATACAAGACAGTTTTTTTCATCTGTGGTACCACAGTTGACTTTCCATGTTTATGATCCTGGAGATATAGAGAGTATAAACCTTTGGAGTTACCCAGACTTTTGAATCATTCAGCTGTAAATGGGAGAATTCATGCTGATCTATGTTCTAAGGCTACTTCAGGAGGCTAAGGGAAGTCTCTGTTAAAGTGCAAAATATTTTTATTTTCAACTTCTGTAATGAAACCCAGGTGAAATGCCTTGCATTGCTGGACATCAAATATAAACCAGAGATGGTTCTGACAAAGCTAATGCTCAGTACGTTGGCAACAGAATAGTCTGTAGAAAAATGCGATGCACATTTTTCAGCATTCAAAACCTTATTCCTAACCATGGTTTATAAAGGCTGAAGGACAAAATATCAGTGCTTCACTGCTCTGACGTGGAGGCAGAGCCCCAAAGAAGGTGCCCTAGTATGGCAAAACTCTACTGCATCCAGCACCTTCAGCTTTCCAACAGATGGTCACAAATGGAGATGACACAGACCTGTATCATTTGTTGGCAGGTACCTTGTGGCACAAACTTCAGAACCTAGCTTGACCGGAACTGAATTTGATTTCTTTCCTTGAGTTTGCAAGAAAAACCTAGTTTGATGAGTTTCCTCTTACAGAAATTCCAAAGAGCATAAAATTCCTTTTCCCTGCACCTGCACTGTTTATTTCTTATTCATATCTTTCTTTTTAACATTACGCAAGGTTTTTGACCTTTTTACCCTGAAAAATCACCAGGCTACTGATAACAAAAAATCAAAGCCATCGAGTGCGCTTCCTCCTCAAGGAGAGATAAAGACTATGAAATTACCATCATCAAGAAAGACTTTTATTTGCCAACAACTTGGAAAGAGCTTTGAATGATGAAAATACCATCACCTCCTTATGTCTTTTCAGAATGATTTATTTCCTTTGTCCTTTAACATCTAACAGTGATCATGATTCAAACTGAAAAATCATCTATCATCATTCACTTTGTAGTTGGGTGTTAAAGGACAAAGAAAATACATATAGTAGAAAAAAAGTCAGAGCTGAGTCTTCATTGGCTTTTCAGTTGCTAGCATGTTTATTTGGTACTTGTTGGAAAGCTGAACAAAAAAGATGGTTATGTATTTCACTGGGGCAAGAGAAGCACTTAGAGAGTTAGCTCAAAGAAGTTAGGAAGTCCTTCATTTCATCTGCAAGTCAGTGCGTGATATTAAAGACTTGCTGAATCCATCTAGGATATGAAAGCCCTATTTCAAATCTATCTCAGGAGGAAAAATCTGAACATCTGCCCACACCTAATGTAGGTGAACAGTCCAATTTGAGGAAGGGATGAGGCTAATAGCCTCTTAAACCCTAGTTCAGAGGCTATCACAGCCAAACCAGAACAGGGAGCATCATATTTCGGAATAGGTACATGCTAGCAGCAGTGACTCTTCTAGAGGAAAGTCTCATACTCTGGGAGAGTACTGGGGGTTTTGTACAACATTCAGCCTCAGAGCTGACTTGGGCTGTCTGCTCAGATGCACTGGGAAGAAGTTTGGAGAAACCCGGTGTTTTCCCAAGAGCTTCTATCATCTTTACTCACACACAGTTCCCCTTAACTCACACAGCAGTGGCAGCAATATAAAGCAAAGGCTTGGACCTAGGAGTTGTCTGCTTTGTGAACTCAGCTCCTCCTGTCTTGCCAGCCATCATACATAAGGTCCATAATGTACCTCTGCCACAGTTTGCTCATTTCCAGAAGCCCAGATACATTTGTACAGAAAGGGTAATACCTCCCTGCAGAGAATGTTTCTATTTTTAAGGAGGCTGTGCATTTGCTTTGCTTGCTCTTGCAGTCACATGCTTAAGACATCCTCTGCTCCAGTCCATCTGGCAGCTGCACATGGAAACAAAGCCCGCATGTCAAGCACTGCTGTTTATATCCTAATTAGCAAGGGAAACCTTTTCCTCTAACATATCTGACACAGAGATAAAAGTGGGAAACAACCATTGTTTGACAATCTGGCATATAATTTAATGAAGCAACTTCTCAGGGCATAAGGACATATAGGAATGGAAAGGACAGTGGGAGACTGAAATCAGGTTGTTTCATAATCACAGGCAAACTGTGTTATGGACAGCTAGTTCAAAGGATCCATGCCACATAACGAGTTGCAAACTTTCAGGAGCATGCTAGCAAACCAAAGGCAAAAAGATTAGAAGTTGCATTGATGCCTTTTTTGTGTACTCAGTTTAAGAGCAAAAGAGCACAGTTCTGGGTGAATGCTCTGGAAACTTCAGGATCCCACAGAAAAGGGCATTGCTGATAATATAGGTACTGCTGACAGCAGAGGATTTATGCGTTGAAAATGCCTGTATGATGCATGTCCTCTGCTACGAAGGAAGGAGAAACACTTTCAGTTTTGTGAAATGTCCCTTTGCTGAATAGACCTCACCTGCAGGGACAAACTCAATGCATATAATACTGTGTATTGACCTGCCAGCAGGTAAGACAGCCTTACTAGTATATTTAATTGCATCCATCACTACATTTCCATAATTTACAAATATTCTCTGGGCTTGGTCTGCATGGAAACAAGACTTCCTTGTGTCCCATTTCTCAAAACTGTCTGTCCTGAATCTGTACTGAAGGCACGTTTCTGTCTCCCTTTAGCACCTGGACCACTACAATCTTCACTATCAAGCATGTTTTTGGCTCAGGCAAGAGCGATTTATGTGTGTTAAGCTCAAGCTCAAGCTCAAGGTTTCACTCCTTGTTACTGATGGCTCACCCAAGCATGCAGTGCTATGTGAGCACTGATGAAGGATGCTGAATGTCCCTTCTTGGAATATTTGTGGAAGGAGTGGGAAGGATGGACCCACCCCAGGCTCCTTTTGTGCAAAATCTGAGAGATTCATATATTCTTGCCTGCACACAGCAGCATAAAATGCTGTCAGTGCAAGCACCAAAACAAAAACTATGCCAGGAAAATGATGATTTAAATTAATTCTGTGAATTCTGATTTACAAATCTATGCTTTTTTCTCTGTATTTCATCACTATTTGGGCTTATCCTTTGGACGACATAGTCTGATCCTTTGTTATTCAGTGATTACAATTAAGTACCAAGTTATTCCTCTTCTTCTCTTGATTGACCCTCATTCTACTTATTCTCCAAATAACTTTACTCTGCTAATTTTAGGGTTTCCCAACTCAGACCTTTTGCAGATCCCAGAGCTGTTTCACTGGCTGTACAATTGTCTTCAACTATGTAATTTATCTGACAGGCAGATATGACAGTACTTTTTTTTTTACTTGGCATTGATTTTAAAATACCATACAAACCTTTTAAAACAATAGACATTAACAGGGAAATGTTGCATAAAATTTTAATCTTGCTCTTTTTTTTTACAAGGAGTAGTTGTATCCTGATGATTGTTTTCAAAGGCATTTTCACAAAGCCCTTGGATTTTAATACGAAAACAAATTGAGTAGTCAGGCATTGAGGAAATGAAAGGTGATCTTGTAAGTATCTTTTGGTCAATACTTGGCAGTGCATACATTAATTATAATTGTTTTTATTGCTTCTAAAAGCACCTTCTAAGACTTATCCCAAATAAAGTTTGTATATCTAATAATTTATTTCTTTAATATCTTTTTGCCCCGCAGTCATATAGTACCCAACTGTAGTCATTATTACACCTACCTTGTTCTAACAGAGAAATTAGTCACTCAGGAGGCCTTTTCTGTTAATGAAAACAATTCTGTGTTAATGACTATTTAAGTGTGAAGTGCTCAAGGTGAAGAAAATCAGGAGAGGGATGAAAAGAAGGGTCTGCTGTGTAGCCACATGAGCTGGTCTTGGGTAGGAGATGTGCTGGAGCCATCAGCTTTGGGCTTCTAATTTGGAGTCCTCTTTCTTCTCTTGGGATCGTCCCTCTGCCTCATCTGCAGGGAGAACGCAGGAGCAGGGACATGGTTCAGTATATGAAAATATGTTCAAGCTTAGATGAGAAATCAGTGGATCTCACTCATATCACTCAAATGAAGCCCTTGGTCTTGTGCCTGCTCTGCAAATAAAGTATGAAAGGGCATGGAAACAGCGCTTTCATGCCCAGCTCAGTTGTGGGGAGGGTTCATGTTGACAGATAGTTGAATAGGTTCTCTTAATAGCAAGGAGCAGAAAAAAGTGTTTCTGCAGTGGGAAAGTGTTAGAAAACTTCCCAGTCTACTCTGGGAAATGTCAGCAGCTTTTGGGGGATATTTGAGTAGCTAAGTGCGAATTCTGAGTTACTGGCTGTGGGCTGTTTTGGGATGGGGCTGAAGTGGCTCCAGTTTTCAGCGCTGGTTTGCACGAGGTTGTTGTAGCCCTGTCTGTCATATCAAAGTTGAATGCCTTGAGCACCAGACTGTTCTTTTTTGCCAGAAAAAAATCCATTGCTGATATAAAAAAAATCTATACTGTTCTTTGGGGACACTTTCACCAGTAAACTTCTTTTATAAATAAATCAGTGTCTTCTTGCTAAAAAAAAGTCACAAGAAAATTCATAACTAGTTCCATTTCTTGATAAGTCTCATCTACATGGTTCTCTTGAGGGATTTCAAAGCATCTTTGACACGAATCACTGGACAAATATGAGTTACCACTGTCACACCTAAAATGTTGATGTAGGGTTGTGAGAAGCAGAGGGAGCAAAGATCAAGCCATGGTCTTAAGGAGATGAAACATCCGCAGCAGAAAAGACTCTGTTAACTCAAAATCTAAATAATTCTTGCTGTATTTAGATCTATCTTGACTGTGATTGCGGTTACCACAAGAAAAAGTACCTTATGATGTTGTGGAATAGATGGGGAAAGAGCATACTTTATCAGTAGGTTGCTCAGCTCTGCTCTTACTGTAGTGATGGACCATGGCTCTAATTCCACCTTTCAGAGACCATAAGTGGCTTTATGGGAACAGTGCCTTTGTGCAAGGCGTGCAGGCACTGAGGCGGGATGAAGAAGGATTTGCTGTGTGTGCTAGACAGAGTTAGAGAAGCAACCTGACAAATGCAAAAGGATGGAGGGGGAGAGTGTTGCTGCAGAGTACAGTTGTCTTCTTTTCAGGTGGAGAAAGTGCTGATGCATATTTCTGTTATTTAGCATTCAATATCCAACCCCTTTTTAGAGCTTGCTCACAGTGGGGGATGCATTCCTTTCCAAGGAAGTGCTTTCTCTGCCCAGATGGCTGGGGGTTTGCAAAATACATTGGGCAAGCGTGGGAGCAGACTATCAATCTCCTGTGCTTATGCCAAGGCCAAAGGCTTCTGTTCTAGCAAGCTCTGCGTTGGGAAGAGCGTTAGAGAGCTTCCTGCAGCAGCTGCTTACAAATGCCAGGAAGAAAAGTCCAGAAGTAAAAAGTCTGTTTGAGAGCAGTAAGTTAAATGGATCTTGCCTGACTCTTTGGAAGATGGTAATGCTACAGATTACCAAGGGCAAGAAATTTTCCCTTGTCAACTGGGGATAAAATCTCAGCTTAATGAAGTGGAATGGGAGAAACTTCTGTTTGACTTTGGTGGTATCAGGTTGTCATTCAAAGTGTTGAGGTGCTGACTATGTCTGTAGGTTTTATTTCAGAGGAAAGTAGGTTTGTGCCACATTGTGGCACAACTCCTCTGTCTTACATTGCGCACATTGGTTTGTGCCATAGTGGTAAAATACACAGTGGTGTATGAGCAGGTCTCAAGCTGCCAGATTTCCTGGAACTTATCATCACTGCAGATGGTCAAAAGACACCTGGAAATTTCATTTCTCAGGAAATTTCCATTTCCTGTCACAAAATAAAGTTTAAAACAGCCCTGAAAAAAATGTTTCCAGGCAGAACATCCCACAGTGCACTGTGAGAGGAAAGGTGTGAAAACAGAAAATTGATGTTTGATCCCTTCTATGCCGCATGCCATTGCCTTCTACACACCAGTTGTTTGTGATTCAGACTGATTGGGGGGTGTTTTACATGGGGTATGTGAGAGACTGGACGGGGTTAATGCCTCAAACACCCGTCGTGATTGACAGGGATCTACCTTTCCTGGTCTTAGCAGTGGAGAAACGGACCTTGCTTGCAGGGCGCTGCAATAAGGCAAGTTCTGCCTAGCAACACTATGCGACACAGGACGCTGGAAGTTGCATCGGAGGATGTGCAGTCCTGCGCCCTGACGGACGGAGCAGGACAACCCACCATACATGGCCAGGAGTCACCCAGAGTTTTGGGGAAAGAGCCCGCGACCACCCCCCATAAGGGCGCCTGCCCGGGAGAGGGG
>JAVKLA010000017.1:22757768-22781412 GCA_034782735.1 Sagittarius serpentarius
TGAGAGGAGCCTAGAAAGCCAGGGGGTCCGCTCCGAACCTCGTGACTCCACGGGAGGGCTCTCCGTATTGTCTCATGTGCTAGTGTGGTTGTTGCCCATTCTTTTGTGAGGAACCACGCCATTAACCGTTCAGGCTCTGCAAGCTCAGGCTGCTTTGTGTCATTAATAAAGTGTTTAACCGATCGTTTGGTGTCGTTTCGCCTTAATTTAGCCCGAGGGAATTCCGAACTTTACACAACCCCTCCCTGCTCTGACCAGCCAGGGCCGGGTCGTGACAGGTTGGCTGGGAGAGTTTCTGGGCTTCTCCACTTTCAGCAGTCCTGATAGCATCAGGTAAATGTTTAAGGGGATGAGATGAATTCCTTTGTGATTCAAACTGAGATCTCTCATTTCCCATGGACCTGTTCTGTGGAGACATAAAGATTTACTGAAGACCACCTGGCATTTCCTTTTGCTATATTTCATCTGACTGCTCCTAATTATTTCCTCAGGGAACATGTGCCAGTTCCCCTGGCTTATAGATGGTGATGTCACCCTTTCTGTCTCTATAGGATGCATTCGTGGGATGAATGGAAAAAAAGGAAATCATGGGGGTTTTAGATGATTTCTGAAATCTGTTCTCCCTTTAAATATTACAGTGATGTTCTGGGCTTTAAAAAAGTAGTTCCAGTTCAGTCAAAATAGGTCAGTCTCTAATTTTATTAGTGTATAATACAACATTACAAAACTATAAAATGAAAAATGATTCCTACAAGGTAAAATGGTAAGTCTTTATTCTAAAAATGATGAAACTGGTCATTCAAATATCATAAGAACTATTCTGCTCCACCCTTTACTTCCCTTGATTCTCTCTGTGGTGTGAATTCATGAAATCCTTGCTTGTCTATTGAACAAGATTTTTTGTTCCGACACTTTTCTGGACACCTTTTTCGATCATGCTGAAGAAGCATAGACAGCAATGCGAACGTGTACAGAGATTTTTTTCAACCTGCTCAACCTCATCCCATCTGAACTGTTCTGGTCAGCACTAAACTTCATAAATAAGACCATAGCTTAATCAATGCTTATTTCTTGGTGGCTGGTCACATGCAGGCAGACTGACTACTAGTCGTGCATTCAGAAATAATCAAACTTTCACAGGCTCCTTTGGCTTTTTTCCCACTGACTTCAACTGGGGATGGGCTGCAGGATTTAGCCTTCTAAGTTAGCACGTGGACTTGTTTGGCTTATTAGCTCGACTAACAACAGAATACTGAGTTTCCTCAAGCCTTTAAATCTCAACAGCCACAGCTTTTCCAGCCAAATTAGCAGTAACAGCAGGAGAGAGTGGCAGTTCTGATGGAAGATGCTGCACTGCTTTTCCCCTTTGAGAACTGAGCAGAACGTCATGCATTTATATGTCTGCAAATGAGCAGAGGCACATATCCTTCATAAGCAAATGATCCTTGGTGGTAACCAGTGGGCAGCTGGATTGGAATTAACAGATTATGCTGATACCAATAATTATGCAGGGAAAATAGCACAATTTAGAGCAATGGAAGTGAAGAAAAGTTGGCAAAACAGTAGGGTTTTTAATTATTTTATTTTAAATAGGCATTGAATATGTCTTGATTGCTGAGCAAGGTGTGGGGGTGGAAGAAGACACCTCAGGTTGTGCATACCTCTCTGGATGCCAACAGCTTGATCTGTACTTTCTCCTTCTCATGTTCTGGTTACTGCTGGGTGTGAAGTGCCTTGAATTACTTTACCATAATCAACAAAAAAATCATAAGATAGTTAGGATCCCTGAGTGCTCCTTCCATGCATTAAGGTTAACTATTAGGGATGGACTAATATACACAAACTTGGTATTTTCTCTAGTGTATTCAAGGAGGTAAAGAGCGGAAAATTGGGAAAAGAGCCTCACTGCTCATCTGACTTGCTTCACTGCATACATGTGAAAATACTCTGAGCAAATAGATACGAAAAAGGTTATTTTTCCACTCAAAGTTCCTAAATAAATAACACAAAGCCAGTATAAAGCCTAAAATATTGTAAAATAAGCAAGAAGCCTGTAGCCAGGCAATCAGAGGAAGGTTAGTCTAGTGGACAAGAAAACTGGGCTGGGTAAGTTCTAATAGTGTATATTTACCTAACCTGGGCTGTGAGAGGTCTAGAGCCAAGTCCCTCTGCTGCAGGCTGCTTGTGTGAGTCTGGACTATTTTCTTTGTATCTCCCATGACTCAGACTCCGCCTTATCACCTGTAAATTGATTTACATACCTAGCAAGAAGTTTGAAGTCTTCATATTTAGTATTTGTCTAATAACCAAAGACAAAGAAGTAAAAGAGATCACTTCGGTGGGCTTGGCTGTATCTTCACTAGCTAATTAAATGGTGAGAGAATAGAATCGAGTACTTGAAGCCAACTGGCACAGAATGACCTGCATCTATGCTATTAAACTATCTTAACCTTCAAAACACGGTGACTGCATCCAAAGTGCCTATTAGATATAGTTTCTGGCTTATGTTAACTTCTGAACCATATCCAGGTTCTGGGGGAACTGCATTTGGCCTGGGACCACTCTAATAATTTAACAGTATATAGACAACTGGGTTTTAGCACCCAAGTGTGTTCACTAGCACAGCTTAATTTTTCCCGTGTGAGATTAGCATTTATGTTGCTAATAACACTGTTAAATGCACTTGCTGCTTTTGCAAATGCAAAATATCCCTTTCCATTGGCAAATGAAGATTGGATGATGCACTCTTGAGTTGTTTTTAATCAAATTCTACCTTTTACCTGCACAATCCACTGAAATAGTGACAGCAGCCTGGTTTCCAACCCTTTCCATAACTGCTTACTCCCAGCTATTTAGAAGGCCTCTCCAGTGTTACAACATGAAGCTCAAATGCTGTTTCCCTAGTTTGTCTCAAAGAATAGTGGAGAGGTTCAGGGCTCTCAACGGAGCAGTCTTAATCAACAGCTGCTTAGTTTGTGACTCTTGACTTCTGTCTCTCTATAATGAAGAACACTCAAGTATTCATTAACTGGTGCAAATGTGTGAGGGTAATTGCATGGAGAAATGGATGCGCCTGCAAATACTCAGCTGAGGAGAACTAGAGAAATACTTTAAAATCTCATCATTAGAATCAAAATTATAATTTGGAAAGATGATAGAGACACCATCATGATGGAATGCAAAGAAACTGAGAACTGCAGTGAAAGGAAGTCACCAGTTTATGTATAAGACGTCCAGGTTTTGGTAGTAATGACTTTTAACAAGTTCAAACAAAATGTGACAAATACAGTAGCAGCTAGGAAAGCTAACTCTAAAGAATTTGTGCTACAAAGGTGGTCAGCAGTCTATTCCATGACTGGGAAGTCCAACCCAAGGGATGTGTTGAATTCCTGCCCATTCTTTACTTACAATTTTGGGAAAATATTTTAAGATCTTTCTTATTATATGTGAAGCAAGAGAAAACTATAAAGTCCTGCCAGTGCATAGAGTAGGATTTTCTTTATTAACTAGAGATATTCTTCAGATCTGATGCTAGGGAATGGCATTTATTTATTAATATTATTCACTCTCTGGACAAAAAGGTCTATGAAACTTGTACTTGTTTCCATGGCAGGAGGGGAGGCTGCTCTTGATCCATATCTTTACTTTAGTTCTAGGCTCATTGGTGAATAGGAGGATGAGTCTATCACAAGAGACAGATTAGCTGAGACTGGTTTGTTCAGCCTGACAAAATAACACTTAGAAGAACATAGATCAGTGGAAAACCACGTGAGGAGAAGCAAGCAGTGGGGTGTGACCACCAAGGAAGTGAAGACTAAAAAGCATAAATATAACAAATAGCTGTAAACTGGTCATTTAGCCTATAAAGAGGAAAATAGCTGGAAACTTCTGTAGAGGTGCAATGTGTAGCACAGTTTTTTAGGAGGAAGCAGAAGTGGAGGCAAAAAACCCAGCACTCCCTGTGGTGGACACCACACCAGTGTCCACGCACCAGCTTTGAGGCCAGCTTACATGGAAGAGGCAACAGATCACACTGCCAGGCGTGCCTGACTGCCACAACAAGGGGGACACCTGCAATGGTCCTTGGCCTGTGCTGGCACTGACCTGTGCTTCAGAAGGGACTGGTGGCCAAGAAGAAAAATTGGTGAAGGACTAGTCTAGCAGGAGATGGATTTCCAACACTTGGGCCTGGCAATACTTAATTTGCTAATATGGACACAGCCTCAGTGTGTTCTTTCCCACATTCCCTTTGAGTTTTGAGAACTGAGCCTGACACATCTTTTATCACAGGGATTGTAACACTATATACATATACACATTGTAACACTAAATATACAAAACAATACACTCGTATTTCATGCACTTTGTCCCTGGTTAAATGCGGTGCTCATGGGGCAGTAATTGAAAAGCAGGGGAAAACAACAATAGCTCTTCCTGCTGCAGGAGTTACATCTGTTATTTGACTAATTAGTGATACATAATGACTGTATGAGCCTTGGCAATACAAAAGCTGCTTTAATTCTGGCCACTTTCCATGAAAACATCCCAATCTCACATTTCCATTTGTGACCGCAGCGAGCTACATGTAAATGTCGGTGCTGGGAAGCAATAATTCAGAGGAATGATACACTTCAAGGAAGAGAGTGAGTAAAATTGCTTTGAATGGATAGGCAGACACATCTTGCGCAGTTTCATTTACAACCAGAAAGAGGAAATTTAGCTGCTTCTTCATATGAGCCTGTACCAGTCTTATTTTAGTCCAATGGACTGGGCAGGCGCTCAGGGGAGAGCCCGAAGTGCAGAGGAGGTGGGAGGGCTCTGTTACCTGGAACACTGTAGAACTGGATGGACTTGGGATCTCTGATCTTTTTATCCTTGTTTGTTTTGGTAGAGCTTTGCTTTTAGGTAAAATGTGTTTACCCAGCACATTTCATTTAGATAGTGACGGATCTTATCTGGTACTAAGGAAGAAAACCACTGTCACAGCAGAAACTGGCAGTTGTGAGTTAATATTTTCTCTTACATGTATTGATTACAATGTCAAAGATTCAAAATCAATTCACTTAAATGTCTCTCTACAAAAAAAAAAACTGTCAGTGCAGTGGAATATTGCCAAACTAGAGGAAGAAAACCCTGACCCCCCCCGTCCCCTGAATGAGTGGATGCATAGGGTGCCAATAAGAGAACACTGTCTTGATATTAACAACAAAGATAAGGAGGATGAAAAATAGATTAGCAATGTTTCCTACTTTGGCAATATTTTTATTAAAACGTACGATGAATTCAGAAATGGTCTAAAAACCTCATTGCAAAACTTCCTGACTGCTTTCACAGCTTCCCCAACACTTCTTTTGCATCCTCTTTTCCCTATTGCATGTCAGTAATCTTGCTGTCCTGTTATCCCGGCAACATCTTCCACATTTCCTTGCTTCCATGGGATCCAGACTTACCAGCATCTCTGAGGGGATTTAGTGACAATACTCTCTTCCCCATTGCTACAGCAAGTGCTAAACCAACATTTGCATTTGCAAAAGTTGCAGGTGTGTTCTGGACCCTGCCTCGAAGGGTACCTCAGAGCCTGCATGACTGTCCCTGCATTTTTTTTTTTCCTTCCTCTCCTTGCAATCAATAATTGAACAGGAAAGGCTATCAGACTACTAAAACCAGAGCAGGGCAATTTGCTCTTCAGTTAAGTTACAGGAATCAGGAACATTTTGCTTTTTGGCTGCTCACACAATAGATTATTGATGTCCCAGATGACCAAAGGTCTCTTCCATTCTCATGGAATCAACAGATGCTCCATGTACCTGTCTCAGACTTTGTCTTCATGCCTTTAATCATCAGAGATAGATGGTACTGAGGCAAAAGACAGAAGGAGCATTGCTTACCAAATAGCTTTCAACTGTTTCAAGTTTGGATTTTGTGCAGGTTGGATGCGATGTGCTGTTTAGCCTGGTTCTTGTTTTCAGTCAGCTGTTTTCATTCATTCCCAACTGACCCATGGGCATGAATTAATCTGTGTTTTTTTAATAGAGTGGCTGTATCTTCTACACCTTTTCTCATGGAGCATAAACCACAATCACTTACCCTGAAACATACTGTGTTCGGAAATTATAATTCCCAGTGTAAAACTGAGGAAGTCTAAGCTCTCACTGAACAAGTCTATCTTGCTCTATTGCCTTGTGTAGTTTTTTCACGTGTTCCTCCCTCTTTGCCTTTTTATTCTGCAATCTCAGGGCCAGCCGTGATTGTTTGACCCCAGAATTTAACCCAGCGAGAGAGTCAGAGAGTGGGTTTCCAGGAGGCTGCTGTCAATGGCTTGTATCCTTTGCACAATTTGCAAAGAATAAAAGCCATAATACTAGTGCCTGAATAACATTGCATGTGGCCAACACTGAGCTGCTATAGCAGGGCCCAAGGGTGTGAACAACCGTGGCTAGAAAAAGCCATTGACTTTGGCTGCCCTACTGAACACACCCAGGTCATTATTTTCCTGGACTTTGCAGTAAATGGAGATGCAAGATTATACAGTACTACCAGTGGCTGCAGGCTTAGGATCAAATCTTTAGAGCTGTGTAAATCAGTAGCCACTAAGGCAAAACTGCACAAAACCCTCTGTGACATTTCCCCTCAAAGTTGTATGGTCTAGGATTTTTCATAAAAGATTACAGAATTCTTCATTTCAGAGAAAAGTCTGGTCTGGATATCAACAGAACAAACTTCTTGAATGTGCCGTAGTACAAAAAGCTAACAGGAAAAAATCAGTCCATGTGAAAGAATTCTCTTTAAAAGAAACCAAAACAAACAGATCAAATCCCAAACCAAAATATTCAGAACAATGTGTTTTGAACAAGACAAAGCATTAAGTTCAAGTCAAAGTAACTGAACTTTTAAGCATATATAGGTGTTAAACTTCAGAACTTCAGCTATGTTATTTTTTTTTAACATTGAAATATTTCACTAAGGAAATGTTGGTATGAAATATGTTAATCTGTTTTTCTGTCAGAAAAGAAACACGATACAATCAAGACAAACTTGCCAGCCCTCATTTCCATATCTGGATGAGAAATGGCTTAAGCAAGACTTGTTGCCCGACTCCAGTCTGGACAAAGCTTTGTTGTTGATGACAGAAAGGGATTTTTTCATTCCCAAAAGGTTTCATGGTCTTGGACATTGACGGGTGGTGAGAAGGAAACAGTTGCTGAGGCTGGGAGCTCTCTCTCAGTCCAGCCCCGTACCCTTGCCATACGCAGGATGTACAAACAGTGCCGGTGGGACACGGACCTGTTCTGGCTGAAGCCCGGTGAGCGCTTCGCTGCTCTTTGCCATCTCACATTACATTCAGGGCACTTCTAGCAGCCCTGAAGCGGTCTCTGCTAGGCAAAATAGTTATTGCTGCCCAGTTTGGATTTCAAAAGGGTTTTTTTGGCTCTGTGGGCAAAAATACAGACACAAATGGGTTGAAATAGGCTGAACAGACTTTTATGCAGGTCTGGTGGCAGAAGGATGTTTGCAGGTTGCTACACAGAGTCCTTCCCTCGTGTCCTTGGTGCTGGCACCTAGAAAGGCTTTTATGACTTCCATGAAGGTGGCTGCAGGAAGACCTCTTCCACTGGTCTCTCTGGGCTCCTTTAACCTTTAAACATTGCAAAGGAGCTGTGACGCCAACACATCCATCCTCCAGGGAGTTCCCCAACTAACTGAAGCTGGGCCAAGAAAGTGAGTCAGAACTGCAGCAGACAAGGCTGCTCCCAACTCCTGCCTGCATTCGGCGCTGCAAGCAGCGTGCCGGCCAGCAAGGAGAAGGTTAATAGATGTGGTGAGGCATTAGGGATGTTGCAGACTCCCTGCAGGGAAAGTGACAGATATGGAAACAGGCTGTTTTTAGCAGCAGGCCAGGGAATCCTGACTTGAAATTTTTTTCTGGGGAAGGCAAGCAGGCAAGTTCTGTGTACGTTTATTGAATTTGCTTGAAAATGGGCTGCAGGGGAAATGAAGCTTTTTGTGAAACTATATCAAGTAGCTTTACCAAGAGATGGGAGAAATGGCTTAAATGTTAAAAATCTTGTTATGACTTAAATGAAAAAATAGATTTTTTTTTTTAGAAACAGCAGCTCATGTCAAAATTGGCTAAGTTGAAAAAAACAAAGGACATTAATAATTTAAAATTAAATGAAACATGTTTTAGTCTGGTGCAAAATGGATTATTCTGAGGGGTTTTCTTGTAGGTATTCTTTGATTGAGAAGAATAATTGTCTTTGAGCTGAACCAAATCTCCCTTTCTTTCTCCTCTCCTCTTACTTTTGTGAATTGACCACTGAATTAAGTGTTACTCACCCAGCTTTCCAAAAGCATCATGAGGCTGTCCCTACTCTGGAAATGCAGTAAGTGATATCTCTACAGATTTTTTTTGGCTTGAGCTCTATAGCTCTATTAATATTCCTGCTGTGCCTGGGAATGGACCAGGGTCCAACTCGCAGCCTGATGACAGGAATGTAATAGATGGGTATTGAACTACACCTTGTCACCAGTAAAGATCAGCTATTGACTCTGTGTCCCCTTCCTGTGCAGGGCTTCCTAATCCGGATACTGTCCCATTGCGCTGTCCCACTGGAGGAACCTGCATGTTGTTTACAAGTCAAAAATATTTTTGATTGACAACTGTCTGTGATGATGGTGAGGCCAGAAATTGTTAGTGATGAGTAAAAAATTATGACCTGTAAGCAATTTATTCTAAGCAATGCCTAAACGTCTTGGGTCAGTCATTGGAGACAGCTATTATATTTTTCAGCATCGTTATCTAAACCACCATCAGGAGGGAAATGGTTAGGCCACTTGGTGACCAAAGAGCTATCAACCTAATTATACTGTGATGAATTCCTTTCAAATTGATAGAGCATTTAATGCATTCTTAAATGAAGCCATCCGTAATTAGAAGCCTTCCAAAACACACACAGGCATCGAAGTCCAAGAGAAGCTGATTAATTGTTAATGAGGTTTCTTCACCTACTAGACAGATTGGAAGAGGGGAGGAAGCAAAGCTAGAGACAGAAGCTGGCATCGCTGTTCAGATTCAATGAAACTTTGCTATTTGTCAGACCAGACTTCTGTTATGTGGCTTCTTGTTGTCTAAGCCCTGTGACAGAGCCAATTTTGGCCATGAGGGAAGGGATTTCTGCTTTTCCCATAATTCCAGTAACAGATGAAATTAAAATTGCCCCAACTTGACTAATGTTTCTGGAAATTGTAGAATAAGGTTTTTGTCACCACACTGCTAAATTCATGCTCAGCTGGACAAAACCAGTGATTTTTGTAAAGTCTACATACACATCGTCCATATACATTGTAAATGTGAGGTTTCCAGCAAACATCCAACTTACTCTGTACGTACATGGATCTGATGACACGGACATCAGAACAGGCAGTATAGTGTATCTGGAAGGGCAAAAGTAAGAACTATAGGTTGTTATACATGGGGAAAGCATGTAAACAGGAACGTCCTGTTTTGCAGTAGGGAGCTGGAAGTGGGCCCATGGACGCTAGATTTACTGCACCATTTTGGTTTCTGCATATTTTGGCTTTTCCCAAATATTTCTCCTTTTATTTTTCTCGAAAGAAATAAACTCTAAAGCCCTCATTATGACCATTCAAGAGTCAAAATACTCTCTATTATTGTGCAATTTTTTATATGTTTTTACATTCTCTGCTTAGTTTTGTGACTGGCATGGCACAGAATTCATAGGAAATGAAGCTTAGACCTTGGGAAATTTAGAAATGTCTACTAAAATACGTATTTTTCTCTCTAAAAATATTATGAGTTTCAGGCTAGATAGCTGAACATTTCCCAAAGCAAGAAGAAAATGCTCTGTGCCCTTTTTTTGTATCTGAAATGTACTTTTGCTGCAGTGAATAGGTGCTTGGAGTGTAACATTTGACAAGAGCACTTGAAATGAGTCTTTGAATCTTGAGTATTATTTGCAAATAAACTTGGAAGGGGGGAAAAGGCTTAAAAAACCCTGTTCTAATGTGTTTTTTATGTTCAGCTGTTTGAGTTCTGAGGTGCCTAAATGAATGAAAGTCACAGACACAATCAGAGTTTAGTTTAAGAACAGCCAAGCTATATACTTGAACTTTTACTTCTGGAAAACGTTCTTAGTAACTCTTAATTCCTAATTATTCTTTTAAATGAATGAAAACTGCATGTTAGAATAACTTATTGAAGATAAATAAAGGGAAGTATTTATTGCTCCCAAATCTTCCAATACATTGCAGCAAACTGAAATTCGTGGCATGTCTGTTCAAACAATGTAGATAATGCTGAGCAAAGCTATTCTAACACAGGGAGATGCCTCCTGCAATTTAATTTTGAGGAGATGTAACTGAAATTGGAGACAGTTTTTTATTTATTTTTATTATTTAATTGTTTCTACTTGCCTGAATGGTGGAAGATAATAACCATGGCAGAGTGATGCAGCACTAACTCCAGGCACCAGCCCTGGTGGTGTCATGGCTGTGTCACAGCAAATGGAACGCTGCTGGTGGCCCGGTCCCAGGGGAGTTGGTGCTGCCGTGGGTGGCCCAGGACAGGTATAAGAAGGGCTGTGCCAGACCAGGCTGGCAGACGAGTGGGCAGGTGAACAAGGGCTGACAGGAGAGGGCAGGGGAGGGGTGGGCAGGGGCTGTGGAGGATAGCTGCTCCTCCTTTGTTGCTTCTGTCTCTTACGGCCAGATGCCTGGACAGGGATGTGACCAGACCTTGGCACACTCCTGTCCTCTCCCTCCTCCAGCCCTCATCCAGAGAGCTGTCAGCGTGCTACAGGACAGATAAGATAGCCCCAACGCACACCTCGTTACGGTCTTAGAGGGAGCTGGGAGCTCCCTACAGCCATGACAAAGCCATGCACCCTTTTTCCCCAGGTAGCCTAGGTCTGGGCTGCACAGGAACTCCTGGCACAAGCCCTAGCACCACGTCCCAGCGGGGAAAACACTGGTGGTGGCCCGTGTTGCAGTGGGGTTAGTGACATGGTTGGGCCAGGACGGGTGTCTCCTGTCTCTCAGAGAGGCATGGGTTGGACAGCCTTGACGTGAGGCTGGGAGAGCCCGGGGCAGGGAGGCAGGGGCTGCCCCATGGCAATGGGGGGTGGCTGCTCTGTTCTTTGGTGCTCCTGTCTTTGGCAGCCACATTCCCAGAGAGGGACATGACCAGATCATGGCATGCACCTGCCCTTTCCTTCCTCTACCACTCAGCTGGAGTGCGTTGCAACTTTCTACAGGACATCGTCCGAAAGATAAGGGAGCACACATAGCCCTAGTCTGTACACTGTTACAGTCCTACAGGCAGCTGGAAGCTCCCTGTAGCTGTGGACAGAGGGAGCTCTGCACCACCCACCATCTCTGTGTGAAACCTCAAAACAAAGTTTGATATTCATGGGTTTTTCTTGGTGAAAGGGCTGGATGGCACGTCATCTGAGGAGCGGCTAAGGACTCTGGGTTTGTCTAGTTTGGAGGAAAGGAGGCTGAGGGGCGACCTCACGGCTCTCTACAGCTTTTTGAGGAGGGGACATGGAGAGTGACGTGCGGAGCTCTTCTCCCTGGGATCCAGTGGTAGGACTTGTGGGAATGGTTCAAAGCTGCACTGGGCGGGGTTAGAGCATTTCTTTACTGAGAGGGTGGTCAAACCCTGGAACAGGCTTCCTAGAGAGGTGGTCGATGGCCCAAGCCTGTCAGTCTTTAAGAGGCATTTGGACAATGCCCGTAACAACACGCTTTAACTTTTGGTCAGCCCTGCAGTGGTCAGGCAGTTGGACTAGATGATTGTTGTACATCCCTTTCAACTAAACTATTCTATTCTATTTCTGTTCTGAAATAAACTGGAAAACCTAGCACATTGTCTCTTATATGCTCCAAAAAAGAGAAATTAAATGAAGTTTTACTAGGTGTAGACGTGTGTATGGGGGTCAGTCTTGCTCAAATATATGTAATTTTTGATTCAGATAAAGGTAAAGATCCAAGTATAATTGGAACATGACCCATTAAAAACTGCAAAAGCTAGTCACCTTGTTTTTCTTTGCTTCCCTTATGCCCTCTGTAAACTCATTTGTATGTGTTCTTTGGAAGCCTGCTTTAGAATTTCAAAATTCCTATTAAAATAAACAGCTTCTAATAAAAGGCTTTTATATTTAAAAGGCCTGTCTGCTTTCATGGTTTCTGTAACATCTAGCCTGGCAGATTTTAATCCATCTGCATTCAAGGCTTGAGGTGCTACTGAAATGAGCATATTCATAGTATTTTTCAGTGTGTATTTACACTACCATCTTCAATTTTTACCAAAGTGGTATTAATGATGACTTCTGATAAAATACTTAGATTGCCCTTTGTTATGTATATGTAATCAAAGCACTACGGGAAGCTCAGTGTTTGAAGAGGATTTAAGTTATTTCAGCCTTATCTAAAACATCCACAAATGGAATACTATAGATGAGGAATTCACTATAAAATGAACAAAACCCCAGCTCAAAAGTGCACACACACTATTCATAGTTGCCATGTTGTATTGACATTATACTTGTTCGTTGGCTGACACTGTGCTGTATGTTATATTGCACCGATTACTCTTTGAGAGTTTCTTGATCACTTTACAGCGTTAGCAAGATCAAATCTTGTGGAATGACAATAGCCAATTACATAAACACAAGGCCTGGTAGATACACTCCAGCAAAGCTAAAGCTGCAATCTATCTTTACCAGTGGCGACTTTATAGCACACACTTGCATACTTAGCCTGGTTCACATTGATCTGGAGGGCTCTTTCACTGCACAGCTATGCCAGCAGCCCAATTAAGAGCAGGATTTAATATGAGAGAAACTTTATGAATCAGAACTTATTTAAAATTATTCTGCTTTAATTTTCAACTTCCTTTTTTGGCTAGGAGAATCATTTGGAAGCTTTTCCAACAGCAAGAAATGTAATTCTGCAAATGATTTTCTATTCATTGATAAAAATGCTTTTCATAAGATCCAGCAATGTGCTGCTTTTGGAAGCATAGCTTGAAACAATGAATCACTGCCTTTTTAAAGACATAAGAGGAGTTAAGAGTAGATGTTCTTAACATTAAAATACTTATTGCAGTCATAAGGAGTGTCAGAGTAAGTGCTCTAATTGGGAGACATTATGCCTTGAGCGTTAGGGTTTTTGTGCACGCAAAAAAATCAAAGATCGTGTATTATTTTGTGCAAATATCTCTGACACTCAGCTGTAAGGAATAAATGAACTAAAGTAATCCCTAGGGTAACTTTGCTCCCTCCCTGAGCCATAAATTCACTGCAATGTTTTTATCCCTTACTGTTAGTAGATACTTTTTTAAAAAAGGGGAGATTTCCACGGTCAAGGAACTCTTCTACAATTATTTTGGATCTATACAAGACATGCGGGTTCTACTATGGGACAAACAAGAAATTTAACACATGTGGTCTGGATGAAGCCTTAACTTCACAGAGCCTGAGGTAAGGCTGACAACCAGGCAGGGAAAGGCATCAATTTAATTTTTGTTAATGCAGCAGCAGTTTTTTATGTGTGTTTTCCCAGGGTCTTTCTTTTTTTCTCAGTAAGAAATAGATTCTCTTTTCTTCTTGTACAGATGGGAACTTATTAGTAGTGTTTATCCTGCCTAATAGCAGCAATCCTCCAACCTGTGGGTTGTACAGGGCTTCCTTAGCCCAGCAGCAACAGCAACTGAAGCTTTATACCACTGGCTGAGCAAAATGTAAGATAACTGAGATGGCTGTAAAGAGAAAGGATGTTTGGGACTTGAGCGAAAGGAAGATTTAAGGAAGATATCTGTAGCCAGAAGAGGAAGACTGAAGTGTGCAGAATGGAAGAAGTTTAGGAACCAAGTTGAATGACAAAGCAACTTTGGGGAAATGAAGTTTGGGAACCCTTGAAAAAAGAGGAATGTCAATTAAAGTTAGGGAGAAATTAATTGAATGAGAGTGTGAGGACGAGAGACTGATCAAGATTTACTTGAGTACCTGAAGCACAGCCCAGATCAATTACTCGCTGCTGTCAGCATCGTCAGTGTGATGTAAGAAAGATTGAATGCACACTATAAAATGCACCGTTTAACAAAGTTCAAGCTATTAAGTAATTAGAATATAATATGTGAACATGCTGAATATGCTTATTTAAATGTAAACTGTTATTCACTGTTTATTTTTAGTACAGAAAAATTATCCAGCTTGTTCAGTTGTCCTTGCTGTTCCATATATTGCTGATCTACTGACTGCCTCTAAGCTAGCATTCAGAGGTAGCTGCTCTTTTATCAACAGCATCCAGGGACTGTTCTTGCAAGGTGCAAACTGCATGAGCTGCAAAGGAAACAAATGCAAGGTGGGTAATAAATATTCTTTGCTCCAGTGGGCTGGGGGAATAGCAACATTACATTTCCACTTATAGAGAGATCACTAATATGGCCATCTGTCAGTGATTTTAAGGGACAAAGCCTGAATGCCTAATCAACTAATATTAACTCACTCAGTGGGAAAGACTAGCCACAGGAGTAAATGGTTTTATTTGTAAGATGGGGAAATAGTTCATTCAAATGAGAAAAAATGGAAGTTATGCTGGTGGTGTGCTGGCACTTAGCAGAGCAAGCTGTCTTGGGTCTGCCACTGGCAAATTGGATGGCTTTAGGTAGACCATTTCACCTTGCCATGTGAAATTATAGCAAAGCACTTCTCACTCATAGATATCAAAGCAATAAGTACAGTAAATTCCCAAATGAAGACCACAGTTTTGTTCCCAATTACGACCTCCAAAACAATCATGAAATGTGAAGCATAGTTTGTCTGCAGGGTCTTTCTGATGTTAACACATGCTGATCTAGTAGCTGGCAGCATTAGGCAGATCTTTGCTCTTGGTATGGTTAATCCTACTGATCTGGTTAATTCCAACGCTTTCAAATCAGAGTTTACCAGCATCCAGTCATCCTAGAAGGGAGGCAAAGAAAATGCTTATTGCCTGAAAAATCTATAGAGGTACATCCAGTGCCCAGTAATACAAACAAATAAATCTGGGTGCAGATTTTTGGTGAGCTCACATTTAAAACCATACAGTGAGGTGCCCAATTTAGTTCTACGGCCTTTACTTAAAGGTCTCTGATGTTATTGGTCTTTTGTGAATGCAAACTATTCACTAAGTTTCAGATTCTGAAAAGTACATGAGAACCACTTAATGAACAACACCTCCTGAAGCATGTGGCCTTTAAGGTCTCTTAATTTTGCTTACAAAAGAGGTGATCTGTGCTTGGCTCAAGGTCAGTATCAGAAAGGAACAGTTGAATGTGAAAATACTATTCCAACAAGAACCACAACATAATAACTAAAAGCCATGTCAAGATATCACCTCAGTCTAAGCTGGATGCTCTAACAAATGAACATCTTGATGAAGGAAGAGTATACCAGGTGATGTGGAGCAAACCTCAGACAGGAGAGTGGGCACTGAAGTTCCTGCTCTTTTACAGACTTTCAGTGTGACTTTGGGGATACCAACATCTCTGTCTACAGCTCTTCTAGATAATTAGCCAGCGACAGGGAATATCCCTGAGCACTGGAACTTGATCCCCTCTACTATTAAATGTTTAGCAAAGTGCTTGGCATGGTTTTGTCTGGACTAAATACAGTCTCTCAGACATTTCACAGACACTGCCTGGAAGTCAGCAAAGGCCAAGAACCATTCCTAGAATAAATTAGCTTGGAAGACAATTCTGGAAATCACCTGGTCTAACCCCGTGCTTGAAACAGGTCTAGCTAGAGCAAGGTGCTCAGGGGCTGTGCCCAGTCAAGAGCTGAACATCTCCAAGGATGGGGTTTTCACAGCCTCTCTGGGCTCCTCTTCGAATGTTTAATTGCTCTCAGGGTAGAACAGGTTTTCATAGGTAATTTACATTTCCTGTCAATTCCTAGGTTTCCTCTAATTGTATGAACTCCCCAAAGGCAGTTTGGCTATGTTACCCTGTTACGGAGGCTGAAGGAGTGTAATAGCATGGATGTAGGCAGACTTTGCATTTGGCCTCAGGGCCAGAGAACAGGTTAATAGAGATGTAACCTCCATGTCTTGGCTCCCATCAGTAATTTGAATGTAATAACACTTAATTGGAGGTCTCAGATCCCATCATTGCTGCTGAATGGATGGGTATCACAAGGGACAAATCCCTGTGCATAGGTATGCAGAACACATACTGAAAAGTGAGTAACTCACTTTTGGGGACAAAGAACTAAAAATCCATTGATCTTTGTATCTTTAGAAATTGCTTTTTTTTAAAAAAAATCAACACGCCCAGAAACAATAACTCTTTAGAATATTTTTGGGCCTTTCAGGTAAGTTAGGTCTGTGTGGGAATACTTAAAAACATTCAGAAAGGTGTAGAGTTTTATTGGCAGGTGAAGCCTGTCTTTTCCACTGTGTTCCTTTGTAGTGCTATCAGGGATATATAGGCCATAGACAGGGGAGGACTGAAGGATATGCGGAGTGGGACCAGCTCTTATATAAATACCAGCACAAAATCTACATACAAATTCAGTGGTGCATTTTGTCAGTGTAAGAGTAATTATATCTTCAGGGAAGAGACATTTTGAGCTGTGAATTTTATATTGTCACCAACATTCTGCACATATAACCTAGGATATTATTGATACAAAAGTTTGGGTCTTGCAAACAAAAACAGTTGATGCAGTGGGTGAGGACGCTGGGGATGCTGGTGGAAGATAGTGATTGTTTCAGGCAACATTAAAAAGACAGATTTTTTTTTTAGAATAGAAATTTACCGACAGACCTTACACTGTGCCACACAGCTGAACACACATCTCACTCCAGTGAGCACTGAATACACAATAAATAAATATGCCATTATGAGACACCTGCCACATACCTCAAGAAAGTAACGTAAAAGAAGCTTAGAAATGAGGTGCATATGAGGAAATGCAGTCTCTTTGAGCTAGGGGACCCACCTTGTCCTTTACAAGTTCTCCCATGATGGGTGGTCACCCATCATCCTTGATCAGTTCAGATGGATTATCTGTAGCCTAGGTTGAAGGTGTCTATGGTGCCTTGTAGGATTTCATGCTTGGTGTCTCAGGTGCTTTGACCGCTGCTGTCAGTCTGATAGTTTTTGAGCAGAAATGCGTTAATTATATGAAGTGTATTGAATAGAAGACAGCTGTGGCACTCTCATTATGTAAACCCTGCTGCATAGAGAGAAAACTTTAGGTAAAAAAAACAGGTGGAGAAGAGCCAGATAGCAAATAATGTTTGCTGTTCTTCTGTAAATACTATTTCTTAATAAAATATGACATTCTGGAATGATTCTGTAGGGCAAATTCTTTGGCAGTGGAGGATGACAAGAGACCGATTATATGCTCTGCAGCATGAACAAAGAGATCTCTTCCCTCTCCATTTTGATTAAAAATACAGGCTTTTCTTTGCTTCTGTTTTTGTAAACATATATATAGGGTACACTTTATAAAAACTGTGTACAAAAAGCTAGGTCTTTCCCAGGGATCATTATTTCCTCCTGAAATTTCTTTCTATGTGGAGACTGTTGTTTCCCTGTGCTAGACTTCGCCTGAGCTGTAAATAAGCCCTGTAGCTGTGGCCGTACAAAAAGTCTGCAGGTCTTCCCCTTTGGTCTTGTACAGGGAATGCTTTTTTTGCCATGTATTGCCCCTCTTTAGGACTCAAAGACCATGACACCATTAACTTGCACCATGTGACTTTATTTACATTTGTGGGAACTGGGTGTGAAGCGCGGCTTCTTGCTGGTCGGCTCTGGATGGACAGAATGCAATCAGATCTAACTCGAAAATAGGAATTAAGGGAGCTGTGTGAGAGGCAGAAGGAATCTTATCATAGACTCTGCAAAAGGAATTTCAAGAACATGCTCTTTTCTTTTTTAAATATGACAAGAATGTCAGCAGATCATCGTAATTCTATTGCATTGTGTCTGAAAGGAAAATCCAGTGTTTGATTCGTAATTGCTTTGTCACATTGAAAACTCAAAGCTGGGGGAATTTCTGAGAAACCAAGATTGAAGATTTTAAAAAGGAAAGATCAGAGAGAGATGTGCACCAAGCTCCTTTGAAAATTCCACTTTCTGACCTCTAAATAGCATCAGGTTGGTGAATTTTTTCCATAGTAGTACCGAGAAACTTTGGGAAAAGATCAGCACCCATTTGTGCTACACACAGAAATAAAATAGCCCCCGGGACATACAGGCCTGGGGCAGTGTTGATGATCAGGCAATGATTTGTCCCAAGTGGCAGGTAAAATAATGCATTTTAGTGTGATTTAATATGTAGTGTTACCTTGTTGGTAAAAGGATCAAAGCTCTGCCATGGGAGATATTATGCAGTTATGTAGGAAACTGGGGTTTACGTACAATCTACATCCACAGAACATTTGTTGAAAGAGTTCAGCAAAAGCATGACATGGGCATTAAATTGCACAGTTACTACTCCAATGTAATTTTTTTCAGTAAGTTAGGCAAAGAAAGGGGGAGAGAAGCTAGAAATGACGGACATCAATCACCTTCAAGGTGGTGATGACCAGAAGGTGACTGTAGGTTGAGGAACATGGATATGTGCAGAGACTGGGAGAATGAAAAGGAAAGGATCTGGGGTTTGGAGGAGGAAAACTGTTGTGGGATCCTGTTCTTGACAGCAGAAAGTGTGTGTGTCAGTCAGTGCTGGTTTGAAGGACACAATGGAGTGGATTGTGAGTGTTAGCAAGGAAACAAACTCACAAAATACTCTGCAAGGAGCAATTGGGCACTGTGAGCTTCTCTTTTTAAATTCTTTCAATGTGTTTGAGGGCTTTTTCTGTTTGTTTGCTTTTTATTTTTATTATGTGTCAGCATTCAAAGCTTAAATGTATAGTATTGCAAAGTTATAGCTTGATCCCAAAGGAAATACCAGGCAGTGACTGCTCTATGGGCTGTGTGTATATCAGCAAGCACGAAAACACAACTCTAATAGCTTTTTTAACAGCAGCAGAGTCCCTTTAGACAACTTACAGACTTTCACCCAAAGTAATTGCACACAGTCAGCTCCTAACATACTGCAGTCTTTGTTTTAAATCTGACCATCTTTCTGTACTGCTTTTTTGCTGCAAACATCCACAGGTACTTCATTACTTGTGTATTTTGTTCTGCCTGTTTAATATATAGCAAACTAGTGATTTAAAATTGCAAAGCCCCTTTTTGGATTAGACTTTTTCAGTGAGGAAAAAATGGAATAATGTAAAGTACATTTAAGAAAGACATTCTTCTTCGAAGATAGAAAGACCTTTAAGATGCTGGGATCTTCTGATGTACAGAATTATAAATGTGGGCTGAACATGGAGAATAAAGTTTTTAAAGGTTTTTAAATGGTTTAAATTCAGCAAGACTTGTTCAGCTTTGCTGTTTCTGGATGCTTCTTCTCAGTCCCCTTGTACCTCCCTTTCTCTGACCCAGTCTTATCCCAAATCAACAAACCATCCATAATTGCCTTTTTTCCCCGATGGCCCCGGTTTGCTACATCAATATCAAAGTCTGGTGTTCTCAAAACTGTTACCTACTGATACTGTAAATACTGCTGTCTGGTATTACTGACAGGTTCCTTAGACACTGTGGCCTTGCAAGACTCCCCAAAAGGTCCCCTTCAATTATCTGTGAAGTCTGGTCACTTCTCACATACCTTTCCCTTGGATGGTAAAGCAACCCAGCCATCCCTCATGGTGCTGTGACTTTTATCAACTTCGCATATTGCTCTTGTCTCATCCAGCAGTTTCCTATGTCACATCCGACAGTTTCCCATGTCCTATTCAGACAACTTAACCTCAGCCCAGGGCTTAAGGAATGATCCAGTCATTTCCTCGCAGCCCTAACAAGGACCAGTAGCTGTAGAAAAACTGTGCTAAGATTGTGCAGTACCAGTCTGACATTTCCATTATGAATGGCTTTCTCCTTTCTTGGTACATCTGTCGTGCAGGGACAGAGAAGGTACCTGCTTGCTCCTGACAGTCATGGTCTGACCTCGTTCTTCATTATCTTGAAAGTCTGAGGTTAGTATTAATGTGTTTTGCTTAGTTAATAATGTGTAAATCAAATAAATGGAAGCATATGATTTCTTTCTTGTTTGAATTTCTTCATTTCTGGAAGTGTAATTGAAACTCTTGGGGGCATATCTGATCTCCCATGTGTTGTGCGGAGTGATCAAATGTGTGGTTTGAGTAAGCAGTAATGGAAACATCTTGCCAAAATATCCTGCACAGGGTTGGGAGGGAAGACCTCAAACACTGCCTCTCACACGGCAGGGCAGATTCTCCACTTCATGGAGAACTTGGAAGAGCAAACACAAACGGTTGTGGTTCTCATCTTTTCAAGGGCACTTGTCATGGGTGCAAGTGAGGAGATACCACAGCAGAGCACTGGGAAGACTTCCAGGCAGGTGGAGGAAGTGGGGGTAATGAACAAAACTGGTCCTACATCTTCTAGTAAAATAAATAATTCATATCCTTTAAATACACTAGACCAAGATAAAATGTAAGAATGACAAGTCACACTAGTATGTAGTCACCTTTGGCTATAGGGATCCTTATCTCTGCTAGACCATGGGGCCTCTGCCTGGAAGGGCAGGATGATCTCCAGCCAGCTTTGTGTCTCTGCCAGACAGTCTGGCATTGAAACGTATATGACTTCTAGGAAGACACCAGGGCTCTTCAGATCCTGTTCACCACCACAACCATCTGTACACTGCTGGTTTTGCAGTATGTTTAATGCCTGCTGTTTAAATTAAACTAAATTTAAAACTAAGTTTAAAAATATACTAATTTAAATGAAAATGTGATAATATGTCATCATTGAAAGAGTATCTCTGCTTCTTTTTCTTCCCCTTCTTACAGCTCATGGAAGTTGTATGAAATGTAGTTTGAGAGAGGCACCTGCTGTATTCTGACTTCCTCAGGTATACTTTCTATCTTGATTCAACCCTCTAAATTTTTCTCCCTCTACTTCCGTATTGAATTTGGTAGCTCTTCATTTCATAGAGAGAAATTCCTCCGCTTGTTTTGATCCAGAGTTACTGCTCATTAAGAACAGATGCGACCACTGGACTTTTAGGATATAGAATTTCAGCTACATGCTAGTGGGAAAGGAGGAGAAAATGCATCTGTTAAGGCAAGAGAAGGTGAGGACCAGTTTTTAAAATTTGCCAGTGATTCCAAGAGCTTTTGTTTTCTATTCCCATCATGGAGAGAGTAGGGAAAGGAACAAGCCATTTACAAGCATAGTAAAACACAGCATTAGCTAGACATGGTTAGTTACTAAAATGACTGTTTTCATTTTTTTTAAATGGAAAACCAAAATATTTTCTTCTACAATTAAATGTAAGTGGGGATATTGCCAAAAAGGTTATTGAATATTAACAAATGTTATTTTTGGATCACTATGCCACTGGGCAAAAAACAGTTCTTCAATATAGCATCTCGGTAAACAAGATTTTGGGTTTTTTTCATATTTTGATGGGAATAATCTGCCTGATGCTGGGTGCCAGTTCTGCTGATGATCAAATTGATGGATAAATTATTAAGCAGTAGTGATGGATAATCTTTCAGAAGTAATTACTTTAACAGTAATAAAAATGTGTGCATAAACTGCACATGCTGACACCTTTGTAATGGCACTTGCTGCTTTTGGGAGTTCTCTCAGCAGCTATGCCGTGCTGTACCAGCACAATTGCTAAAATAATAGCACTCTAACATCCGTGGAGGACAATAAGAAAACCTGGATGAAATGAATGTGGATGTTCTTGTCTACTTTCATATGGCAAGCATCTCCTTCAGGAAAATACTATCACTCTTGGGAATCTTGTCATTATCCTTGAAAGAGTCCAAGTGGGACTGGAGATTGAGCCTGGGAAATGTTATCCATGAATAGCAGACCAGTGAGCTGTTGCAGCACAAGAAAGCAGATATTGCCATCCTGCTCTGCTTGCCTGTTTAAAGGGTGTGAACAGCTGGGCCCATGTTTCTGTCCAAAGGCTCTGTTCTGCAGGTATATGTCTCTAGAGTGTGCTCATTGCTGTCAGTGGAGCATGTCCCAGGACTATCCTAAGCAATGTGCTTTGAGACGGTACCTGTGATCGGTGTCATCTCTTCCCTGAGGAAGAGATTTGTGCAATGTGTTCTTGATTTGGGGATATTTTAGCTTTTTCCCGACTGGCAGCTCTTTTGATGAGAAGATGTTGATCCATTGCTGGGGAGACGTCTTCCTCTTGCTTTATGGTTTTTTTGGGTTCTTCACATCACCAGTTCTCTGCCAGTGCATATGCTTTGATCTGCAGTCCCTTTGTGACCTCACCTGTTTACTGCCTGTGGCCCACAATTTTATTTTCTGGGCATGTAATATTTGTGTGACTAGGTCCTTTAGGATGGTTTATAGGGAGCCTGAGAGATGCCAGACAGCAAGCAGCAGGTCAGAGGCTTACCTGCTGGTCTCTTCGGACCTTGGTTGCTATAAAACCTCTTAAGACTTATTGCACGAACATTGGAACATTGTGATGATAATCACTTTGCACTTGGAAGGAGTCTTGTGATAGCTCAAACTATTTTGAGCCCACCATAGAGTTATACTGCCATTTCTTCCACAAAGATAACTTTTATTTGTCCCAAAAGAATGGGATCCATCAACTTCAGTTACCATCCCACGCTTCCTGGTGGTGTCAGGTAACGTGTTTTATTTCAGTTAACAGAGTGAAGGTGGCCTTTTACCTTGATGAAGCTGACAAGCAGTAAGTTGTTAAACTGCAGAAACTCCATTTCTGTCACTCATATGTCAGAAAATATAGATTTACTGGGCATAGACCTCCAAGCACTTTGAAGCTGAGGGCTTGGCTGAGCCTGAATGCTGTATAATGTTGACTATCTTTGCTAGCGTGAACAGGTTTGCAGCTTTACGTGTTTCTATACCAATGTATTCTCTTTCTTCCTAGGGACTGGGCCATGCCCTTGAATATCACTGTATTAACACCTGATTATGGTTTAGCTGCATCCATGTTTAGTAAGGCACTGACAAATCCTGTGCTGGCATTAGGAAAAATAAAGCATAAGTACTAGAAGACATACAGTAGCTACCTCAGTCATCCCTAAAAGCTTAAAATTAAAAAAGGAAACATGCTTTTAAATTCAGGGATTTATTTCTGGTGGCCCAGAAGAATATAGGAATAGGAAGATCCAATATTTCTGCTCTAAAACTATTTATGTATTCATAGATCCTTAGTGTTCCTGGTCCCTGCATTCAGCAGCAGAGCCTAGAACCATCCTGGGATGCTAGGAGAATCCTCCATTCACACTGACTTCATTTCCCCCCTTGCTTTATGCAAACAGAAGCTCTGGGGCTACAAACCAGAAAGGGACTGCAGTGCACTTTGGCCAAGCTCCCACAGGACAAAGGCGGGGGTTCAAGGCTGTGGGGACTGAGGGTACTTGTCCTGTGGCCTCTCCATTGTCAGCTGCAGCGTCCTGATTTCGGCTGGGGTAGAGTTAATTGTCTTCCTAGTAGCTGGTACAGCGCTGTGTTTTGAGTTTAGGATGAGAAGAATGTTGATAACACCCT
>JAVKLA010000017.1:22781512-22794442 GCA_034782735.1 Sagittarius serpentarius
TTGTGTATTCCAATCCTTTTATTATTATTGTCATTTTATTGTTGTTATTAGTGTCATTGTTAGTTTCTTCCTTTCTGGTCTATTAACCTGCTCTTATCTCAACCCATGAGTTTTATCTTTTTTCCAGTTCTCTCCCCCATCCCACTGAGTCAGGGGGAAGTGAGTGAGCGGCTGTGTGGTGCTGAGTTGCTGGCTGGGGTTAAACCACAACATGCTAGAAGCACAGTGGTGGAAGGGAAGGCAGTGTCTTCTGCAGGATCAGTTAGTGCTGGAGCGGAGAAGGTAGCTGTTTAGCACACAAGCTCCTCTTCAAACATGCTCAAAAGTTTTGTCTGATTTCTGCTGGTTTGTTTTGGGAACTTTTGTTTTTAAGCTGTATGAGTTAGTTTCTACACATGCCTGCTTCTGTCTTTAGAGTGGATCTCATTCAGCACACAGCCAAACTGCTGCTGCTGCGGGACCTGTGGGACTTGCTTTGCATTTGCTTCTGTATGTTTTAAAAGAATTTTAACCAGTATATTATTGATTTAATCTTGTACATTAGGTGGTCCAAGAGCAAGAGGTGCTGAGCAGAAGAGGAGGATAGATATCATCTCAAACATGCCTTAAGGGAATCTTGCAAGAAAAAGGGAAATAAGACATGTTAGGTTGTGGTTGTTTTCATCACAGATGGCCCTCACAGCTGAAACAGGGAGAGCTTTGTATTTGGTTTGTATACACTTCAAAACCATGGATGCCTCTATTGCTGAACCCCTCCTGCAAAATGATGAGGGAATTCTTCTGTGTTTCACTGCAAAAAATGATGCTGTCATATTAAACTGCTAGAGGGTGAGTCTGAAAGAGTATCTAGAAGAGGTGAACCTACAATAAGAATGAAATAATGCCATGTTTTCTCTTTTTGTTTTGTGTATTAGTCTCTCTCTTAGATCTGTGCTATGGTTGCAATGCCTTTCTTCCTCTGCCAGAAAGACAAAAGGTGACCCATTCACACTAGGGTCAGTGAAATAGTTCAACCGATGTCAAATCTCAGGTTTTCAGTAGCTTCTCTATCCCCCCGCTGCTCCTGTTGTAATAATAACACCAGCTGCACTATTCTAACATTTGTCTGTCCAGACAAAGCTTGTCATGGGTATATGTCATCATGCTTATTCTGTAATATTAAGCATGGAAAATGCATGGTAACAATATGGCCATACAAGAATTAGAGAAACTGGTGCAATCAAGGTTTGTGTTCACCACATCCTCAGTGGGTACGTGAGGTCTTCTCTCAGTTTGTATGGATTAGTGAGATTTGTTCCCTTCTCAGTGACTGGCATGGCCCTTAGGGCTTGTCTACTGAGGAAATGAGTTTACAGTATGCTTAGGCTTACAGCTAAAAGTGTGGGCATTCTTAGTTTTATTTGACATTCATCTGTTATCTTGAAGCAAGTAAGCTGTTAAAGGCCCAGATTTCTGGATAATAAAGATCATCCTGACTGTCTTTGACAAATGTCTCATTAACAGTAAGGAACTCTAGAAGGATCTAACAAAACTGAGTGAATGCTAAAGAACGTGGCAGAGGAGGATAAATGTGCAAGAGTTCATCTGGGGAAAATAATGTAAACTGTGCCTCCTTGATACTTAGTCAGTTCAGAAGATACACTTTGGCATCACTGTTGGCAGGTCTCTGAAATCTCTGGCTTAATGTGCAGTGACAGCCAACAAGCCAACAGGAAAAGAGGCACCATCAGGAAGGGTACTGAGGAGTAGGCAAAGGATGTCCCTTCGCTGCTATATAAAACGCTGATGCACCCACACTCTGAGGACTTTGGGTCTCCACCTCTCAAGAAGAAAGTCATGAGGTTTGGAAAACAGAAGAACAATGAGGAACCAAAATTTATAAAAGCATGAAGGCAGTGGAAAAATTGAACGCAAAGCTTTTATTCATGAACACCCACAATACATGAACAGCAGAGTATTCCTTGAAACTTGTAAGACAACAATTTAGAATAAATTTTTAACAGTGGTGTGTCTTTTTTTACACAGTGAGCAGCGAAATTCAGAAATTTGTTTCCATTAGAGTGAGGATGTCTGTGGTCTGCTCCTGGTAGATGAGAAAAATACAAAGAGACAAAGAAGTACAATAGCAGTAAAAATGAAGGCTTTCAGTCACTTCTAGCCAGCTAGTTGGGAGCTGTGGGACATGACTATGTTCTACCTTTCAGGGTAGAGCATATTGTGTAGCCAAACAGCAGTTGTTTTGTGTAATTAAGCTGAACTATATTAGTAAATCAAACAGTGCTTGGTGATTTCCTAAGCTGGGGTTAAACCACGACAGCACTGAAACTTAACCCTCTATATTGTCAAACTGTTAGCATGGTTCCTGGCACATGTTTAGTATGGTCCGCCTAGCACCTTCCAAAAGACTTTTGGTTTTATTTTGGGAGTTAAGAGGGACCAGGGATCATTTTCAATGGGCATTTTGGATACAGTCACCCTAGGGTGGGTGGCAGGAGAGTCTAACAGTGTGGATATGACCAGATAGCTCCACTTGGCCTCAAGGTGACTCAGAGAACAAGTACTAGCAGTGTATAACTTACTGGAATAGGTATAACCAGACTGTTGAAGATCTGTGGCTGAAATATTACTGCTGACAATGGGCTATGGGTACTATGGACTTAAGAAGTCTCCCAGTGGATCTGTACCCAAATGTACCTACCCCACTGAAGCTGCCATACAACGTGTGTGCCAAGTCAGGGTACAGAGTCTGAATCAGCTGTTCATTTCAGGTAATGGCATTTTATTTTTGAACTCTGCCCTTGGTTCTAGTTCTGAAGGACTTGGGAACAAATGCTCTTTCTGGCCCAACCCACGTTTCCCAATTGTGTAACCTCGGCCATGCGTATTACTTGCATAGCTAATTTTTGCATTGACACCTTGCCAAGCCAACTGTCCCATTTTTCTTGTATATTTACACAAGAGGGTAGTTTTGCACAGCTCCGGTTCAGTGAGCTTGTGGAGTAATCAGTTACCAGGCTCATGGATTTCCATTGCACCTGTGCTTCTGGGAAGTGCCCAAAGATTTCTGTGTGGAGTCCTATACACCCGTCTCCAATTCTTTCTGTAGCCGTGAACGAACAGCTGCTTCTAAGTCTGTGTGACTTACGAAGCATGACTACACCATTTGTGCAGGATGACAATTTTAGTGAGGAAACCACTTTGATGGGTCAGCAGGGGGAAGGCAAAATTTGAATAAAGCCATAAAAGACTATCTGAGACAAAAGCACTATATGAAATGCTGGAAGTGTTTCAACCAAGGAAATAAAAAGATTCTGAGTTTTGAATTTGTCTCCCAACAGTAGTTTGCAAAATGAATGCACATCCAATAATCAAGGAACTATTCACTGTGAAATCTGGCATATAGGAGATGGGTGCTGGCGTCCTTTGTTTATCTCCCCTGTAATGACTTATATGAATCAGTTAACAGAGATTATATTGTGCTGGGTGGAACCTATCACAGTTTTCAGATGTCAGGCTAAATCTCAGCCTACCAGAGGGACTAGAGTACCATGTGTACATCAGGAGATGATGAGTAGTTAATCAGAGTTTCACCTTTAAGTAACTTCGAAAAATTGTATGTATTACTTTTCGCTTTTGGGTAACACAAGAAATGTCGTGAAGGATTTTAGACTTCGAGCTCTTCCACACATAGAACTGCTGTACCAAATCAGGCCTGAGGATTGCTTGGATTGGTTTCCAGTCATTGCCAGCGGGCAGCATCAAATGCCACAGAGTGATGCTGAAAAACTTTTCTCCTTCTTCCAGCAGCCACATGTGGAATAATCTCCACTTAACATTCAACACCAGTAAGCTTAAGATCTGAAGAAAGGTAATTCCTTTCCAAAATGTTCAGCATCACTACTCAGGAATGCTTGGAGAAAACCCTATTGTGAAAATTACCAGGTCTTTTTTGATCTGTGCTAAATTCTTGCCCTCAAGAAATATTTTTGTCTTCAGACACCACTGTAAAGTTTATTCCTGGAACAGAGCTTTGCAGAAAAGGTGCCGGGGGTCCTGCTGGACACCAAGTTGAACATGAGCCAGCGATGTGCCTTTGCGCGAAAGAAGGCTAATGGTATCCTGGGCTGTGTTAGGCAAAGCATTGCCAGTAGGTCAAGGGAAGTGATCCTTCCCCTTTACTCAGCACTGGTGAGGCCACACCTGGAGTGCTGTGTCTAGTCCTGGGCTCCTCAGTACAAAAGAGACATGGGCTTACTGGAGAGAGTCCAATGAAGGGCCACAAAGATGATGGAGAGACTGGGCACATTTCTCTCCTTTAAGAAAAATCTAAGAGAGCTGGGACTGTTTGGCGTAGCGAAGAGAAGGTTCAAGGGGATCTCAATGCACAGAAATACCTGAAGGGGAGGGCGCAAAGAGGACAGAGCCAGGCTCTTTTCAGTGGTGCAGTGACAGGGCCAGAGTCAATGGGCACACAGTGAAACACAGGAGATGCCATCTGAACACTTTTTTACTGTCAGGCTGACACAGCACTGGCACAGGCTGCCCAGAGAGGTTGTGGAGTCTCCGTCCTTGGAGATATTCAGAACCCATCTGGACATGGTCCTGGACAACTCTGTCTAGGTGTCCCTGCTTGAGTAGGAGGGTTGGACAAGGTAATCTTCAGAGGTCCCTTCCAATTTCAATCAGTCTGTGATTCCCTGATCTTACAGATAATGCTGTAATCAGTTCTAACAGCGTAGGCAGGGATGCACAAGGATTTGTACCTGAGCTAGAGGGTGTTGCAGACACACCTAAACTGACATTTCTTAAGTACAATGTGAACAGATATGACTGTAACATGGGATCCACAGCCTTCTCACTCACTGGGTTTAATACCAACATCCTTCCACTATTGCATTGCCTTTGTCACTTCCCCATTAACAGCAGTTACTAGAGCTACAAAACATTGTACTCTAACCATTAAGAACTGTAAAATTCCTGAAGCTGTATTAGTCTATTTGTTTTCTGTAACAGATTAAATACAATGCTGACTTTTCCCAGTTGTGGTGGCCATTATATCAGTAACATTAGTGCTTAAAAATATGAATATAGAAATTATTTCTGAAATCTTTCCATGTCTTGGGCATGCTACTCCCATGGGGAAGTGTAGTCATGCACATATACATCCGTATTTTCTGACAGTCCAGACGTACCCTCCCAATTTAAAGTCATTCTTCTTTCTAGTATGAGAAATGACATCATTGCTGTAAGTGTGGCGATATATATTTCTGTGAGTTTATGATGGTGACACTGCTGACAAGTCCTGAATAAGCTTGGAAGGTACCTAAATACATGAAATCAATTCTATATATAAATAGTTAGGTCTTTTACGTGATTAACCCACACAATTTCACAACAAGCTTTCAGGTCAGCCCCTCCTACTGATCTAATTCAATAGATCTTCGGATCAGCAGAGGTGGACTATGTGCTGGTTATCCCTGTGGATAAACTGAATTATGCTAGGTGTTGCAGACTGATCCTTCTGCAACAGAAGTATCTGCACTGAAAGATCCTCTGCTGATGGAAAGAAGATTTGATCCATCCAGGCTGAAATTTTGGGTTAGGGCACAGGCATGTAACTGCAAGCAGTTGCTGCATCTTAATTAGTTACTGTTCCCCAGGTGCACCGCAGTAAATGGTAAGGAGCACTCTGCTCCTCCGTTCCACTACAGCATAAAATGCATTGATGTTACCTACCATAACACCAAGAAGTTTTTCCTCATAACTGCAGCAGACTAACAGCACAGGTGCTTAAAAAGTGCAACTTGGTTGCTCTGAACCACTTATCTGTACTCTTCCTGTGTCTGTGGTTAAAACTTCCAGCCAGCTGAAAATCTGAATTAAAAACTGGCAACCAAAGACCAATCGTGTCTGTTCACCGTCTTCGCTGTTTTCTTCAAAACAGTGGTCTACGGAGTGGTTTTTTTTTTTATTAACTGAAACACAACTTAGAGTGAACTTTTACTGTTCTGTGAAGGTAAAAGTAAAAAGTAAAAAAAAAGCTGTACATCTACCCTGTCTAACCTGCTAGAATCCAACTGGACATTTTTCTGAAGTATTTACTAGCTTTTCTTTTAGTGATTTTGAAAAAAACATAGGAAAGCATAGAAATAGCAGGTCCTAAGGTCCTCTTACTAACAGAAATACCTTCCCCATTTAAGTATGGACAGCAATGAGAGCATCTTTTCTTAACTTCTTGGTCCATCTGGATGAAGTTTCTTTAGTGGTTTGAAGTGGATAAGTGTGGGACTTATAACCATGAGATATTGTGGAGACTGAAGATATGTATAGGCTCAAAAATTAATCAAAGGAATTAATGGTGGAAAAAATGTCCTTAAAATGGCTATTAAATGTGTTTTGCAATAGCATTTAGCTCTGAAAGTCCCTCAACTGCAGCTTGCTAGAAACTTCAGGGCTGTAACAGGTGGATTATTCTATATTTGCTTTCTTTTCCCCTTTTCTGAGGCTCATGCTACAAGCCTTGAATAGAGACTAAGCTAAGGAGGAGTTTGGTTTGATGTGGTACAGCCAGTCTCTTCTTGTGGTTTACACACATCTCTAATCTTGCTTGCTCTGTGTGTGTACTATTGCCATGATTCCTGGGACGAGGGTTCTTTTCAGTGTCCTCCACGTCAAACAGAAACTCTTCTTCAAAGGGAGAAGTTGAGCGAGGGTGTCTCAGTAAGGCAATTACATATGAAATGACAGCAGAGAAGAAAATTAAAACCAACTACGACTATTTTAAGGATGTGTATACCACAGGGTACGGTGTTATTGGGATGGGCAAATAAAAGTGAGAGGGGCAGGGGGTAGGGGGTATGGGAAGATATAAGCAGCAGTATTTTTCTCTTTTTAAAAACAGAATATGTTGCATCTGAAAGTCAAATGCAGGATACTGTTATTAAGTATTAAGGATAAATTTGTTTTGAAGAAATACCAGATGCTTACTAAGTATCAGTGGAGTGAATGTACAAAAGATGAAAAGAACATTACTAGCAATGACAATAAAGGAACAGAAGTAGGATATAAAAATGCAAATTAAAAAAAATGCTTTTCGCACAGCATACGGCATTTTACAAATACAAAACCAACCTATCTATGAGTCAACCGTTAGCAAAAGATGCCTTGCACTAACATCCTGCAGAGTTAAATTAATGAGGGTACTATTAGAAACAGTATTAGAGAAATGCTAATCTTGCAATGAGCATTTAAGCTAAAAAGATTTTTTTCTTTCTCCAAGTTGTATTCTCTCTGAAATGTGAACACCCTCCAAGTTTATGTTATGAACAAAAGACATTATTTTTCTGCCTGCATGTTTAAAATGTAAAGTGCCATCCCTACCATTGCCACATAATTTTTTCTGCTACCTTTCACAGAAAACATGGTCAAGTAGCAATATTAAAGGCAAAACAGCATCTCTATTTGAAGTGAGATACATTCTTCTCAGGTTGTTAACAGAGGAAACGCCCCTGCCCTTTTGAAAGGCTGAAGTCAAGAAGACCTTTAGCTGAATATACTGCTTCTCTTATAATAATGCCTGAATTGTAGCCCATTTATTTCCTTTTTAATTGCCTTGCTGGTAGGTGTTAATGCACTGATATTTTTTCACCTTGGCCAGTACCAAAAAAATGCATAAACTGGAAAGCTCTTCCTAATTGAAAGCTAAATGGACTTTCAGGTATCTTTGACTAGCACTGCATTAATATTGTGGTATCCAGCAATAACACAATACATATTTAGGTTTCACTTCAGTTGTATTGATGTGATGCTTTCTGCTGCTCTGGATGTCACCAAAGTGATATAGGGGGTCACAGGGAATCCATTCAGAGAATTTAAGAACTTGCTAACTTTTATTCTGCTTTGAAGTCAGCTGCACTGGTAACTAAAAGACTGATATGCATCTTGCATGTATTGCTTGATGATGATCCAAAAGCACAGGAGTAGCAACCCCCCTGTGTTTCTCTCCCATCCTTAGGCAGTCAGTTTACAGCTTTGAGCTTCCATTTCCTTATCTTTGTCTAGCTCCTACCAGCATTTTTCAGTCTCTGAAGTCTTTTGAAGTCCTTGAATTTTCTGACAGCAAGTACTACAAAGATGCAAAGCATTGCTAGCATATGGTAGCATGCTCTTGATTCCGGAGGAATGGAAAAGTCTGTATAGAGGAGAGAAAAGAGCTGAGAGGAGAGGATTTATAGGAGGGATAAAAACCAGCCTCTTCAAAATTAGTTCTGCTGACCTGTATAGAATAGAATATTTCAGGTGGAAGGGACGTACAGCGATCATTGAGTCCAACCACCTGACCACGTCAGGCCTGACCAAAAGTTAAAGCGTGTTGTTACGGGCATTGTCCAAATGCCTCTTAAACACTGGCAGGCTTAGGGCATCGACCACCTCTCTAGGAAGCCTGTTCCAGGGTTTGACCACCCTCTCAGTAAAGAAATGCTCTAACCCCCCCCAGTGCAGCTTTGAACCATTCTCACAAGTCCTACCACTGGATCCCAGGGAGAAGAGCTCAACACCTCCCTCTTCGCTTCCCCTCCTCAGAAAGCTGTAGAGAGCAATGAGGTCGCCCCTCAGCCTCCTTTCCTCCAAACTAGGCAAACCCAGAGACCTTAGCCGCCCCTCAGAAGACATCCCTTCCAGCCTTCTCACCAGCTTGGTTGCCCTCCTCTGAATGCATTCAAGGACCTTCACATCCTTCTTAAATTGTGGGGCTCAGAACTGCACACAGTACTCAAGGTGAGGCTGCACCGGTGCTGAGTACAGGGGGATAATGACCTCTTTTGCCTGGCTGGTTGGGCTGTGTTTGATGCACCCCAGAGTGCGGTTTGCCCTCTGGGCTGTCAGGACACGCTACGGACTCGTACTGATCCTCCTGCCACCCAGCACCCCCAGATCCCTTTCTGCAGGGCTGCTCTTCAGCCACTCCTCTCCCCATTTATACTGCTGCCCGGTGTCACTCTGTCCTAGGTGCAGGATCCAACATTTTGACTTGTTAAATTTCATCCCATTAACGATTATCCAATACTCCAATCTATCAAGATCCCTCTGCAAGGCCTCCTGTTCCTCAAGAGAGTCCACAGCACCTCCCAGTTTGGTATCATCAGCAAACTTGCTAATGGTGCATTCAACTCCTGCATCCAGATGATTGATAAATATATTGAACAGAACTAGCCCTAGAATTGAACCCTGAGGAACACCGCTGGTGACTGGTTGTCAGCCAGATGTAGCCACATTCACTACAACTCTTTGAGCTCTGCCTTTCAGCCAGTTCTTCACCCAGTGCACCGTGAACCTGCTCATCCCACAGGTGCACAACTTTTCCAGGAGGATGCTGTGAGGGACAGTATCAAAAGCCTTAATGAAATCCGGAAAAACTACATCCACTGCCTTCCCTTTATCCACTGGGCAGGTGATCTTATCATAGAAGGATATCAAATTAGTTAAACAGGACTTTCCCTTTGTGAACCCATGTTGACTGTGCTTGGTGATTGCCTTATTCTTTAAATGCCTTTCAGTAGTACCCAGTACAAACTTCTCCATAATTTTTGCAGGAACCGAGGTTAGACTAACCTGTCTGTAGTTCCCTGGGCCTTCCCTCACACCCTTCTTGTAAATTGGAATAACATTGCCTAGCTTCCAGTCAGCAGGGACTTCCCTAAACTCCCAAGATCCTTGGTAGATGATCGAGACGGGTCCTGTCATAACATACGTATCCATGGATGATTCTTGTTTGCATCTACTCTTGAGGCTTTACACCTCAAGCTTTCAAATATAGTGCTTCAGGAAAAGAGTGACCCACTGTACCGTGTGATCAGTCTCCTGACTTAACTGAACCAAGCAGCATGCTCTTCCCTTCTGCATGGCAACTTGTGCTCCTCGCTCGCAAGCAGTTGTGGTCCCTAATGAGTGCTGCGGCCAGGACTACCACAGCTGCACAGTGTCATGCTTCACCGTAGACTGCAGCGTCCTTTGGAGGAGAAGCAGCCTGGAACCAGGAGACAAACAAAATGTTCTATCAGCACTGGAGTATCAGCACTTTGGAGAAAGCAGAGACTGTTTAAAGCTTCTGGAATTAGGGCAGCTCTTAAGGAGAAAAAAAACCTCCACCTTTTTCTTTGGTACAAAGCTTTTAATCAAATATTTTAGTTGTTTTTTAACCAGAGATCTGCTGAAAGTGGTTTGCTTTTTGGAATATATGGCTTAAAAATACAGCTAAGTCTGTTGCCAGCTGTCTTCGCTTCGCCCTCCTTCCTCTCTCTCTCTGCATGCTTGAGGTGGGCAAGACAGATCTCTCTGCATTGTTTTCAGCTCTTCATGTCTGCTGATGCAGCTCTTCACTGTGCATTTTATTGTAAAGAATATTACTAACATTTGCCACTCTTTACCTTGTATTTCCTTTATGGGGAGGACTATGTGTGCAGTGTGGTGCTTGGGTTAGGAGATTCATTTCTTGTGGTGTCTATTCTGATATATGCTTTGGATAGCAGGTTGCACAAGCATACCTTAGCTTGGAGCAAGACTAAATGATCCTGAATTCTTGTATTGTCCCTGAGAAATCTCTCCTGTGAGGAGGAGCTTTACCCATCTACTAGATATTATCACTGCACTTGACAAGTGGAGCTGTGCACTGTGGGCTTCCATTTTGAGCAGAAGAATTCTGTGGCATGTTTTGCTCAGGACAACTGAACAACTGGATGACAAGAGGAAAGGGAAGAGCTTCAGCAAAGGCAGCTCTCCATGGCAGCAAAAGGTTAATGTGTTTTTAATTCCTTCCAGGAAATTCACAAAAGACAGGACCCTGCCCTGGCCTTTGCAGAACTCCCTGGCTGAGCTCACGTGGGGAAGCTGAGCTTCCCTTTGCTGATCTGCAGATACAACAATGTCAATTTGCCTGCTCAGTGAGCTATCAAGGACTCCTTTGTTTGGAGGGCACTTCTGCAGAACAAGTCATATCTTTCCTGTTGCTTAACGACGTGATGCTAGGGTATTTAAATGGAACCACTGGGAAGGAAACCATGTGAAAGCTGTTGTCATTAAAACAAAATTCCTAGCTTTCCTGTTAAACAAACAAACAAACAAACAAACAAAAGACCAGAACAAATTGTGATAGCTAGTCAACAAACTGGACTCCTTCCTTCTGGTTGGTTACCTGTTAATTCACTGCAGAACCAATGCAGAGGTTATGTAGAATCCACCTCAATGAGGAACTGATTCCTGAATTTGGAGTGCTAGTATAATATTAGTCACTAGCCAAAGTAAAAAAAAAAGCTTCTCCAAAGGGATGAATATTTCTTACTGGTTTTAACCTCTTTCATGCATCTTTATTTAAATCAGATTAATTTCTCCTTGCATAGGACTGACATGGTAAAGGTTTTACTTTTATGAAGAAGAGAGACAGCTAGTGTTAGTAATTTCTTCCTCAGGCAGCTATGTGGGAACAGAAGTGTAGGATCCAGAGTTGAACTGTTAGATACAATGGGCTACAAAACCGGAGAAAAGCAGTAACAAGCACTGGTTCCTGCAAATCTCTGTTTGATTCCCAGCCTGGGGCCATTACTGCCTAGGAGTTGTGCTGATCGCAGCAAGCTGCTGAACCCAGCTTGCTAAGAGTCACTGCTATCCCCAGACCAAGAACCCATCCTTCATGTAATGATAATACAGCACAGAGTAGATGGGAGCTGCACAGTGCTAGGAATGAGCACCATGAAGAAAAGAAAACTGATTAAACAGAAGTATTGTGCAGGATCCAGGTGACCTGGGTCAACATAGTTCCTCTGACTATAGTAGTATCTTCAGTAGCTCACAGTAGATATCAAGACCATGGAGTCTAGAGATAATTATGATTTTGTTCAACAAATCTATCTTTACTGAAGTGCAGTGCACCATTCAGCCATCACTGTGGGGTGGTAAAAGAGGCATTCTACCTGTAAGGTGTACAGTAAGTCACCATGGGCTCCTATACAAACATGACAGATAGCTGCTACCTGCTGGTATCTCTTTGTAACCATAGCTCTCACCCTGCTTCTTAGGCAAAGATCTATTGCTCTCTCTGCTTACCTGTTTGCAAAGCCTCGGGAAACAAAAATCTTCCTCTTTGCAATGTGCTAATGGTTCACTAACTCTCAAATCACTTCAGTTCCTTAACAAAGAATGGCATGATCCAGCAATAAAGGAAAATAAGTTTATAGACAAAGTGTAATTAGAACTGGCAAAGCTGCTATTTGCTATTCAGGAACATGCTTGACTATGTTTTCTAGTTGTTTACTTATAGTCTTTATGTGTCTGAAAGAATGGATCTGAAAAAGGAAGAGGAAAAGTATTTTAATCAGAAGAAAAAAGGGCTCTTCATGGACATGTAGGACAAAAGGAACTGAAACTGCTGTTGAACTCTGCCTGGAGAGCTGAACTGGGGTAAGATAATGTAACCCCTTGGCTTCAGCATTATTTTACTGGTGGATACTCACAAGATGGAGTACACTCCCAGGTACATCCAAGCTCCTTGTTGGTTCTTTTCATATTGGGCAGGCATGGTGGGAGCCTGTCCTCCAGGGTGTGACACCCTGGTGTCCGTGTGTCCCTAGGAGCTTTGTCTTGCAGGCAGGCAGTGACGTGGTGGGTGTGGTTTAAGCCCAGCTGGTAACAAAGCACCACGAAGCCGCTTGCTCACTTGCTACCAATCAAATCAAAACAAGGATAATGGGAAGTAAACCCAAATCTTAAAACACCTTCCCCCACCCCTCCCTTCTTCCTGGCTCGACCCCACTCCCAGTTTTCTCTCCCTCCTCCCCCCCCAGCAGCGCAGGGGGAGGGGGAATGGGGGTTGGGGTCAGTCCCCCACACCTTGTTTCTGCCACGCCTTCCTCCTCAGGGGCAGGGCTCCTCACTCTG
>JAVKLA010000017.1:22822054-22881200 GCA_034782735.1 Sagittarius serpentarius
TTTCTCCGGAAGACAGACATAACTGACGAATGTCCCCCCCTCCTTCTTCCTTTACTTAGCTTTTATAGCTGAGGTGACGTCATATGGTATGGAATATCCCATTGGTCAGCCTGGGTCAGCCGTTCTGGCTATGTGCCCTCCCAAGATCTTGCCCAGCCCCGAGCCTGTTAGTGAGGGGTAGGGGGAAATGTTGGAGAGACAGCCTTGGTGCTGTGCAAGCCCTGCTCAGCAGTAGCCAAAACACCCGTCTGTTATCAACACTTTTCTAGCTAGCAATACAGAGCACAGCACTGTGAAGGCTGCTATGGGGAGAATTAATACCATCTCAGCCAGACCCAATACACTGCTCTAGAAAGCCCATGATTTCTACCCTCAGTTTACCACAACCAAAAGTAGTCTTAATGAACAGATTCATTACTGTAGCAGTTCTGAAGGAAGAAAAAAAAAAACCAATCCAAAACCAACAACCAGCCCCCTCTCTATTGCACTGCAGATGTATGACTTCCTGGCTTTGGATGGGGACTACAAATACGGATTTCATGTCAGCTGTACAGACATTGTCAGCACTATGTTTTGAACTTGTCTGCTTGCTCATCACATTTTAATTAATGAGGGCATGAGCTGAAACAGGTGTTGGTAACAGAATAGACAGCAGCTGGCAAACAATTTTTAGATCTACAATTAACTCATTTATACTATTGTTCCAGAACACAGAGTTCATATAATTTTACAGAGGAGGAGATTATCGGACTGAGCTGTAGAGGCACTTTCTTTTTTCTGTTTCTGTTTTGGGTTTTTTTAAATGACATTTTCTCAGGTTTGGTTCTCATGGTAAAGCTGATTGAAAAGTTTAGGCTATTTTTTTTCCAGCAGTAGGCAATTTATGTTACTAAAACAATCTACTCAAGGAACTAAATGGCTTTTGAATAGAGAACACTAAATTCACTTCATTATCATCTCTGTTTCCAGAAAGAAAGTGGCATAAGTTGCTCTGGAACCAGAGCTTAGTGAAACCCTTCTCCAAATCTGTGTCTGTATAAATTGCCACAGAATGAAAGTTGTACAGGTTCAGCAAAACCTAAAGTCTATTAAGAATCTAGTCAAACTTCAGCTTTCTCTTTCAGGTGTGCCAGGCTCTTTAAAGAACAAAACTGACTTTATACGCTCTTTGCCGTTACCCACTCTGAGACTTCTCAGATATAGCATTTTTTTGTTAAAAGCCATCTCTTAAAATGTGAACTTTTGGCAGTACCTGGAGTGACTGCCATTCTTTGGTAGCTTAAAGCTGGATGTCTAAAATTAGCAAGCAAAAATCCCATTGATCCACAAAACCATGAAGGGTAATAACATGGTGCTATTTGCCATTTCTAAATGTTTTTGTGTCAGCAAAATCCATGAAGTAACTGAAGAGGGAGGCAACAGTCTGAGGGACAGCAAAGTTAAAGTTGTTCTGATCACGTCATCCCTCGGATTAGTTATTCTGATGAAATATTTCATGTTATAGGGATAATCAATGGCTCAGTTTTAGAAACGTAGAAGAAATAGTGAACATCCATCTGGTGACAAGGCAAGAATGGGAACAGCGGTAACAGAGGAGAATGCAATCTGTTTCTATGCTAGATCTGCAAAATGTGATCTCTAAGGCTTAAGGAGTTGAGGCAAATGCCAGCATAAACTTCTTTAACATCTTCGTATCCTGCTTGTTTAGAACCCAATGACAAACATAAAAACCTACTCTGCAGCTGACTACGGACTGGAGAAGTTTGGTTTTTTTAAAGAAAAACTGTAGCTCTCTGTGGGTCTCTGCAGCCAGCAATATTGCCTTTATTCTGTTTTAATAAGTTAAATAATGATAATCTATCTGTGGGACCTAATCTGCCCTGATTATCACACTATCCTCCATACATGTCTATGAAGTACTTACATGGAAACTCTTGGATTTTTATGGTCGGGGACTGAGGTACCACAGCAAGAGCAGGTTCAAGCCTGTCTACGTCAGCACATTAAATGGGACTGCAGCAGGAGCTGACCACTGGGCAGTTATAGATAATCTGGGCCCCAGCAGCGGCAGAGGACAAGCCCTGTTCTGATGTTTCCCTCCCTGCAGGTGGGAATTGTGCTTTGCACCTCCTGTGTCCTCATTAAAAGGAGCTAACTGTTTCCAGAGAGGGGCAGGAGTTGAGATACAGCCCTTGCCTGCATACTCCTTTTTGGATAGCTGCATGGGTCTTCAGGATACCCTTCTGGTGGCATTTAGCTCTTCATTGGCTATAGAAGGAAAGAAGATGTCTAATTCAGGTGATTTTGGTGTCCCCAGTGTAACCAAACAGCTGCTATTTAGTAACTGGGATATCCGAACTGGGCAACCCAAAGTAATGGGTCTTTTTCCTTCAAACACTTCTTCTGGGAAATACAGACAGACTGAAGCTGAAGCAGCATGTAAAAGTATGTGATCTGATTTTTTAATGAGGACCCAAGTCCTCTTTCCTCCTATTTTCTATTTTTCAGCTCTAAATGATAGCATTGGAAATAAAGGTCCACATCTACAGTATTTTATTCCTTCACCTACATCTTTCACTTTAAAATCTATCAAAACCAGCCTCTACCTGGACTTCAGATACTCTAAATGTAATGTACTTAATTTTGAGGGCTTTTTGACTATATCTTTCTCAAAATCTTCTATAACTCCATTGCTTTCTACGGTAGTGGAAATGCATTTCTCTTTAAAGAGAATACAGCTTTCCTAAGATGTACAGTCTTTGGGAAAGAGACCTAACACTGCTTGGCATGGACCAGCAAACCTTGGTGTAGAGTATTCCTCTACTGGGTCTGGCTGAGACGGAGTTACCTTTCTTCGTAGCAGCCCGTATGGTGGTGTATTTTGGATCTGTGTCCAAAACAGTGTTAATAACACACCCATGTCTTAGCAGTGGCTGAACAATTCTTGCACAGAGTCAAGGCTTTCTTTTTCTCACACTAAAGTGAGAAGGTTGGGGGTGGGCAAGACATTGGGAAGGGGCCAGAGAAGGGATACAGCTGACCTGAACTGGCCAAAGTGATAGCCTGTGCCATATAATGTCATGCTGGGCAATAAAAACTGGTGGTAGGGAGGTTTTGTCTTTCCAAGGAGCCATTGCTCAGAGACTGGCTGGGCATCGGTCTGCTTGTAGGAGGTGGTGATTGCCTTTGCATCATTTGTGTGGGTTTTTCTTTTTTTTTTTTAATTTCTTGGTTTTTTTTCCCCTTCACTTACTAAACTGTCTTTATCACGACCCACAAGTTTATTAATTTTGCTTTCCCAATTCTTTCCTGCATCCTGCTGCATGGGGGAGTGAGTGAGAGGCTGTGTGGGTGCCTAGCTGCTGGTGAAGGATAAGTCACAACAAGTACATATGTTGTATCATTGTCTAGCCTATACAGTTCAACATCAGAATTAAGCTGATACACTCCAAGGCTGTATCTGACCTCAAGCTATATGTAAAACTACTCTAAGCATAGCTCCTCCTGCCTTCAGAGCAATTAAGCATCGACTAAATCATCACCCGCAAGATCATTGCCAGCTGTTGCCCGGTAATTCTGTGGATTTTGGGTGGGCTTCCCCACCCTCATGAGCCCTGGGGAGGAAAACACGCACCCTGGGATCCTTCAGGATGGTCAACCTGCTTGTCCAAAGACTGGAACATGTTGGCATTGGTATTGATGATTTCCATAAGACAACTGTGGGGATAAGGAATTTCCTGATCCCTGAGACATTGTTCTTTGCCCACAGGTAGATTCTTTATTACTTTGCTGTCTTACCGTGTTAGAGGCTTTCACGTTAGAGCCCCAGTGGTGCATAAACTGCGGCTAAGATCAGCCAGGGAACAAACTGATGTCAGGATACAGGCTCAGGTGTTGACCTCCCAATGCCCATACCGTTTAATGGTTAGCACAGCTCCTGGCGTGCTTTTGGTGTGTGCTAATTTGCAGGGCCCCAGACAGTGGTCTGGCACTGTTTGGGGATCACATTTCTCAGAAATTATTCCCACTGGTAATTTGAATTTAGACACTTTGTTTCAGGGGAAAGAGAGCTTAGATATATAAGCATCAGTCTAACCATGTCATTTGGCCTCAGAGAAATGTCCTTAATTGTTTTACTTAGTAGGATAGGCATAGCTTGGAGGATCAATGGAAAACAAAAAGGCTTGCTAGCATCACTTGAAATTGAAGGTTAGACCTGTGAGTTATTGCATGAATGCCACAGCATAAGGAAGCACAATTTTTAAGCATGAAGAATTTATATGGTGAATGACCCAAAAGGCCAAAAGAATATTAGCTGTTGTAAGGAATATTATTCTGTGCACACAATATGCCTAGAATAATTAACAGAGTAATGGATTTATGTTACTATAACAAATTTACACTTGCCATTATAATTTTAATATATGCACATATCTTTGAAATGATGATAGCAGTTTTAAAACTAGTGCATTTCTTTATTAAATACACCTAGATCATATAGTGCAAAGAAGGGTCAAGGACCAGATTTGTCAGCTAGTTAGATGTGTAAAGAAACACACAGTCATTGACTGGTATTTCTAGTATGCTTCAGGAAGCTCTCCAGGCACCAGTCAGCAACATAGGATTCTACACAGCTTTAAAAAGCTGCCCCTAAATGTATAGCAATATTATTCTCTCAGTCCTTACAAATGGAAGACGCAAATGGTTGAAAATAGCATGGGAGGAGTCAGTGTTCGGGTGGCTGAAGCCATCTTTCAGAGAATATTATCTTTCGACATTAAAACATTTCCCAGTCAACTAGTCTTTGTTACTTGCAGTCACAGTTTTAAGTGAGGAAGGATTTTAATGAACCATTGTAGACAACTTTGAAAATTTAAGAGATTCCAAATACTAATAAATTTTAAATACCTTACAATATTTTCAGGGAATTCTGAGCTGTTAGTTTGACATAATTCCAACCATAAATGTTTAACATTTCACTTAAAATTCTAACAACAAAAATTAGAATTTAAATATATGATTGGCATTAGTTAGCATGGTGTTAGACAATATCTTGTAAAATATACCTTTTTTTTTGGCTAGGGTTATATTTATGATTGATAGAGGAAATAAGATGGAATAAATGTCCTTTGACTAGAAAAGCTCTAGATTTAGTATTGTTTTGATGGAAAATTCTTTAATTAAATAGTCAGGTATTAAATGGGTTAAAAACTGGCTCAGTGATAGATCTCAAAAAGGTGTTATTTATTAGCTGCATTTAATATTTTTATCAATAGTTTAGGAAATAGAAATGCTTTATGGCAAGGCTTACTGACAGAGCAGTAAATGTTGGGGGTGATTTATTATTTATTAGGATGGTTTGGATGGTTTCATTTCAAGCCTGGAGAATTCAGCTTTTGCCACAGTAAATCTACATTTGATCAACTGAATAACTTTCTAGACCCAATTGACTGTATTGACCAGATCGTCATTGCCTACAATAGAAACAGACATTTAACACTTCAGTGCAGATAAACAAAAGTAATACAACAGGGAAAGAACAGGACAGGCTTTGTCATGGCACGTGGAGACTTGCTGAGGACTCAAAGAAGATTTTGGAGTCTGTTGAGTTCAACCCGCAAAAAGCTAGATGTCAGGCATAAGAGAGTGATCTTTCCCATGGACAGGGCTTTGATAAGACTACTATAAGCCATTTCTAGTTGTGAGACACCTATATTAAGACGTGGAAATAGTATTAGAGAGAATTCAGGGGAGGATCCAAGTGTTGGAAAGCAGCCTTCCTGAGTGTAAGCTCAGTGGAACTTTTCTAATTCACTTCATGGAAAAAGAAAGCTAAGGGATGAATTAACCTCTATGTGCAGCTATTTATCCACAGAGATGTGTGGCAGCAGTGAGGTTTTCAAATTTATGGACGATAGCTTAACAGGAAACATGGGCTGCAACCTGAAGGTAAAGAAAATTGACCTTCAGATAATCCAGTCTTTTACCTTCTGTAATAAGGGTGGGTAAATGCAGGGATAGCTTACTGGGGCATGTAGTTGAAGATACCACCATTGGAAAGACTTTAAATAAGACTGGGATCTTCTGAGAGAAATTATTTACTCCCTGAATGTGGCGATCGGGCAAGGGGTTTGTGCTGGTTCACTCTATCAATAGATTTTATCTCCATCTTTCTCAGATGCAAACGCTTCTAATACTTGAAATGGTTCAGATCACATATGCAACTAATGTAGCATATATCAGGGCTTTCACTATTCACCAGAAGCAAATCTGAAGAAAGCTTGAAAACATAAGCAATTACAAAAGATGGTACAATGGAAATTCCTGGACTGTACTTATTTATTCCAACAGCAAAAGCTGTCACATATTGACCTTGTTGCACATATCACATGCAGGCTTGTAGCAGTAGTTTAGTGTCTTGGAGTTAATTTTGCTCAGTCATTACACTTTTTGGTGTGAAGTGGGGTTAATTTTTAGTTATGTCAAAGCCCTATTCCATTACTTTGCTCTAATTCTTCCAGCACACACTTATTTTCACTTTATCCAGGCTCTTGTTCTGACACATCCACTTTTCCAAGTAGTTTTTCTAGTTTTCCTAGCAACATAAAGTAATGCCTACTTATGTCCGTGGCAGTGGGGTCGCCTTGTTTTGGGTAATGTGGTAGCACAACAGAAAAGGCAATCTTCTTTCCTTTTGTTAGCTGCTGAGTTCCTACGTTACTCTAGATAGTTATAGCTCTCTTTCAGAAACATTTCCCTCTGTATCCCATACATCCTCTTGGCAAAACGAGAACTACACTGGACAAAGCACTATAAAATTGACTCCTGAGAGCAATGTGCAGCGCCTTGGAGCCCTAATAGGTCTCTTCAATCTCTGTTTTCTGTAATTCATTCCTTTTTTTACTAATAACATGAAATGTTTCCCAGAGAGCTTTCATCCAAACATCTGGGTGTACAGCAGGAAAGCAGCATGGGGTGAATGAGCTCCCGGCTGGCTTCAGTCTGCTTTTCGATATCTATGTCCTCTCCAGCTTGGGCTGCAGCAAACCGGTTTCTCTTGCAAGAAAACAGACTATGGAGGTGAATGGATGCTTGGAACTGGCTTGCAAAGGTTAGATCGTTACCAGTAACCAGATGATAAGAGGATTTGCTAGATTGTCTATTCTGTGTTATGGTTGTGAATGGTAATTCCCTCATTAAGAAGCTTTGGCAGCTAGCAGTAATGAAGGACGTACTGCTGTACAGGAAATCACAGTCAATGGTACAGGGACAACACAGTAAGAGTACTAATTGGGTAGTAGGTAAGAAGGAAATGGAAGAAGAAAGAGATTCTGTTTATTTCCTTTGCTCTTGGCTATCCCTCCCCCCTTCCATTTCCATCATCCGTGATAAACATGAAGATGCAGCACAAATGTGTTTCTCTAATGAGACTAAAATGTAAGTACTAAGGTACGTTTCTGTGTTGGATCTGCTGTGTGAGATCAGCAGACTAGCAGTGATGGTGGTTTTCCCAAACAGGTTTTCTATTACTGACCCCACAAAGAAAGAGAACTGGGAGGGGGTGGGCAGACAGACTGCTGTGGTGTTATTCCTTTCTTTCTTTTTTTAACTCGGGTGTCCTGTTTTGGTAAACCAATAAAAACCCTCCATAAATTAAGAGTCACTTCTGTGCAAGAAATTTCATGTCAAAGCCACCTCTTCATAAATTCTTGTCCCGCCTTTAAGTGGGCTGCTTCTTTCTTCTCTGCAGTAACACCTACAAGCCAGCTCTCTTCGATTCATTTGCCTTTCTGCTCCACGTAGTTTGTCTGTCAGATTACTCTGACAGCTTCTTATTTACCACCAGCTCTTCTGCTTCTGGACTGTGTCATTTCAGCTTCCAAGGGCTCAAATGTCCTTCATAGCCCTGTCAGTGGAATAAAACCTGCCAGGGAAGCTCTCCCACTGTGGGTGGTGCTCTACCTTTTAATAGCCAAAGCAAATGAGCTCACTGCCTGCTCTTCTCTGGCACATGGGGATGGATACTTTAATGGGAGATACTTCTATCCTAGGTGTGGTATAAATACCACATGGGAACAATTTGCTCTCCCCTAAACCAGACGGTCAACGTAAGTCAGAGTAACTGCAGGGCTGGAAGTGCCTACTTGACTATGAGGGGAGGCAGTTTGAGATGAAGGATTCAGTTCAAGAACCTTTAAATATAACTGTCAAGAACCTTTTAATGAACATTAGGGTGTTCTACACCACAGGGGATAACTTGGCCCATCTCCTGGCCCTGAACTCGAAGGCGTGGTCTGATGTGTGTATATTGCTAAACTCTCAAAGCTCTCAAGACATGCCAGTGACTGTTTTGGCAAAGAAGCTATGTTAGCTGCCACGTCCCTTCTTCCATTTGGTCACTCCTCCTTTTTTCTCTCATCCTTTTCCCCCTACCCTTCTTAAATCTGACCCTGACTAAACTTCAGTAACTAAAATGAATAATCAGATGGCTTTATGCAATTTTTCTAACATATATCACCACAGTCAAAGTTCTTTCCACAAAAATTAAAGAAAAGGGGAGCCCGAGTTCTGTATGGGTCTGGTCCACGTTCTGTTTGACTTCCCTCGGTCTTTGTGCTGGTCTTGGTTCAGGCCTCAGGCTGGCATTGTCCCATCCAGGAAAAACCCACAAACACTCATTTGGGAGGTTCTGAGCATCTGAAAGCAACGTGGAATATATGTGCTGTAAAGTAGCTACAGTATTTTAATTGCAGGCATCTGCCATCATACTAATGCAGATATTCGTTGAAATGTTTATTTCATTACTGCCTCACAAGATCTTAATTAAGCTGACTGGAGATTTGAACAAAGGAGGATGAAAAGGCATCAATTATGTGTATTACCACACTGAATAGGGCTCTGAAACTCAGACCTGAACTTCCGTCAAAAGGGGCTGTTCAGGAACGTTTATCCGAGGCTGGTGATTGCAACCCGTCATTTTGCGCACTCCAGGGTAGGGTTGCATTCTTCTTGTGGCAATAACAGCCTTTCATTTTGATAACTGTGGGCTGTTTATGCAGTGTGAATGTGAATGGGAGGATGTGGCATGGTCTGACAACATTAAACCACAGTGAGTGACAGCAGAAATGTCAGTCAGATCCAGTCGTCAAGCTTGCAGAACATCAAATCCAAAGTCAGGTGTGGTAGATACAAGCTTTCCTTCAAAAGCCTGTATAAGTTTAAAATTATGATGACATGGAGCTATTTCTGCACTGTAAAGCAAACTGAAATACTTCTGAAAGAAATTTGGATACACGTGAGGTATAATACTTCCACACAGCTTTATTGCTCCCAAATCTCAATAAAAACTACAGTTACATCCAGGTAGATGTATCTGGAATAAGAAGTTCTTTGAGCAACAGCTCAGCCAACCTGGTATTATATATTTGGTTTGGCAAACGAAATATATATTTATTAAAGAAAAAGTATTGACATTGTCATCTTATTTTTAAACATTGGTTCCTTTAAAAGTTTCAGAATTTGTATTTTTTAGCCCAGTTTGGGTTCAAAATAATTTGGAAAGCAAGCAGTCTTCTGTTTCTTTCATGGCAACTCCTATATGATTTAAATATATTTTTTAATGTTAATGGGATGTTAGGTCTTATTGTGTTACATCACAGTAAAATGACAGTCAATTTAATTCCATTTAATTATAAATGATATTCTGAAAGTGGAATAATGTAAAAGTAAATTAAATACTTTAATTACTACAGATATAGCAGTAATTAATAGCGTTAATAACAAGTGCCATTGTTTTTTAGTACAAAAATACAGGCAGGGCTACTGAAAGTTTTCAGCAATACATTGTTTTGGAAAAATGAGTTTTCATCTGAGTCAGATAAAGCTGTAAAATTATATTTGTGATGGATGGTCTTGACTGCATTACAATGTACAGTGAAAAAATACTGTTTAAGAAAAAGGCGCAAATCCCAGTACATAACCCCTTTAGACTCTTCAGTGAAAACATGTTGGTTTCAAGACTTCTTATAAAAATGAAGGGTAAGGTGAAGGGCATAGCATATAAACCATAAACCGGCCTGCAAGTGAGTTTAACTGCATGTTTCACAAAGACATTATCCTACACCCACTTTCACCTGCCACTCTGACAATCACACAATGTTTAGAACTAGAAGAGATTCAACTAACATAAAACATCTGAATGCACAACCTTATTGCTTATGCTGTGGCTTATATTAATTGTGACCCTATTTCCATTCCTTACATGAAGTGTTTTCCAGCTGAGTGGTTGAATTGAAACCCGGTTTAACTGATTGTATTTGGAGTGATTTTATTTAATGTATGCCTGATTCCTTTCAGTGTAAACATAGCATTAATTCTAGTTGTAATTAGGAGTACCAGCCAATATGAGACTTACACTATGTCATGCGCTGTATAATATTTTCTTTTTCTGTTGTACTTTGCAGTGATCCTTACCATTAACACTGATAAGGACAAAAAGAAACCAGCAGAGACGGCTGCACCAGCAAAGACCAATAAAGATAAAGCTCTTGTGTGTATTGGGATTTTTACTAGGGTGAACAGCACTGTAAACAGCATTTCTCTTCCATAAAGAGGAAAACAGACAAGCTAGCATCGTTTTGAGTATTTAGACCCCATTATTATATGTGTATGCTGTGGGTTTTTCCTATATCCTGCAGCAGATGTATTAGATGGACTTTTTAGACCGACTTCAGATGAGTCATTAGTTTATGATACTGCCCAAATGCTATAGTTTTGACTTAGCGCATTGCTCTCTTCCGTAACTTTGTGCTGTACACATTGACAATGATGTGGGTCAGTTCATAAAGTCTCTTTCCAGAAGCTCCCCAATCCTGAACTTCTCCTTCTTTGAAGAAAGTCTGCAGTACAGAATGACTTAAAGAAACCTCAGGGGAACTGAACGGCATTAAGAAAAATAAAAATAATGAAATCAGTCTGATTTCTTTTGGATTTCACTCAGTAAAAAAGGCATGGTAACATCAACGCATCGTGCCCTAGGCTGGCATTTTCAGAATGACAAAATATTTATTGCTTCATTTCAAAATGACTAATTCAGATTTTTCACTTGTATTACATGGGAATCAAACTCAAACAAAATATTTTGAATACTTTGTAAGGCTGTTTTTATTTCCCGTCGCTGACTGTTTCAGCACTTACCCATCCTTTGCAGTGGTTTGAAATAAAGATAATTTTCAGTCTTGAAATATGAAATTGATCTGCTGTTTTCTGTGGATGGACAGAATTGCCTAATAGATGGAATTAACTCTTTTTTTGTCTGTTATTAATTTTTTAGGGACTGGGGATGAAGACCAGATGACTGTAGACATAAAGCTGAATTCTCTTCTCTAGATGTCCGGTAATGAAGAAGTCAGATTAACGAGTCTTGCAAATCCTTGGATTTAATCAGTCCTGAGGCCTCTCCTGGACATTCACAGTCTGAAGATTTGGTCTACAGTGAGGATGCAGTTTGTATTCTAACTCCAAAAATTATCAGAATACATCAGATGTACAGAATGACTATCCAGTTACCATCGTGAGTCAAAATTTCAAACAACAGACAGATGTTAAAGTTAGGAGGAGACATGTTAAAATTAGGAAGACTGGGTAACAAGTTAGTTCATGCACTTTTGATGGGGGTTCAGGGTATTTGTTTAAATGTTGATGTAAATCTTAAAATGAAAAAAAAACCCCTTTGTAAAGTTCCTGATTGCACAAAGCATTCACTTATGAGGTGCAGTATTTCCTTTATCTCTGACACTCATGCTTATTTTGAATTTTAAAAATCAGAGTATTGTCATATTGATTTAAAAACCCCAGATATTTCTTTTCAGTGTCTATGCTGTTCTTTCTTTTCTGCTCACAGATGGTATTCTGACATTTCTAATATATGCTGCATCTGTATGATAGTTTCCTAGAACATATTGATAAGAAACTCCCGAAACCAATTTAATCGGAGAGCAAATCTGATGTCAGGTTGAAAAACATCTGCCAGTTTTGGCTAAAAAGAAAGAAAGAAAGAAAGAAACTCCTTTCAGGACATGAAAAGATAGACTTATCCTCCTCTTGCTATACAACAACTGAAATCTCTGAGATATGTCAGGCTTTATCCTGACTTGGTTTTTTCCTCCTGACACTAGAAAATAAGAATCGTTTTGGTGTCTGATATTTCTTTTCCCTCCTGCAACCCCTTCATATCAGAATCAGTTCTAGGAAGCGGGAACAAGTCAGTCCTTTATTATATACCATGCTATTTTCTCTCTGACCCCATCTTCAAGATAACTTGGGGTTGGTTTTTTTTGTTTTGTTTTGATGGGAAAAATATAGATAGTGTGGATTTAATACTGCAGCTCTTTGTCTAGGTTAAATTTTACTCATAAAGGTATTCCAGTTCATTTGGGTTCTTTTAGTGACATTCATCCCTCTGAATTTTGGATGTCTAAAAATTAGCTGGGTACTCCAAGCTGGCCATCCTCATTCCCTCTGCAGGCAATGTGAGAGGATAATGCAGCCTCCCTGTCTGAGATGATACCTTTGGGGAGGAATGTAGTGGTGTTTGCACCCACCAGCCTTTCCGTACTAGCTGTGCTGGAAAACTAACCCAGGCTGGATGCCTGCCAGCTGGATAAAGAAATGAGAAGAATCCCACTTCTTGAATGCAGAAAGTTGCCACATAAAGATTTGCAAAACTGGACGTTTTTAAAAAAAAAAATCAGAAATTTCATTTCATAGTTGATTCTGTATCCTTATTTTTTAAAGCAATTTTTTAAGAGCAATTTCTTAATATTTTGAGTAAGATAAAAAATTCGGAAATTTCAAAATGCTTATCTAATGAAATCTAAACTTTTAGTACCTATAATATTTCATACCTGTCTGAGGGATGGATTTCAGCCTCAATAAAGCACAAATGTGTATTCTTTTTGAAAGTGGGGCAGCAGTTAGCACCATGTATATTTTTAGCTTGGGTTTCAGCACAGAAACAGGTCTTATACCTTTAGTAGGAGTAGCAGTTTCCAGTAGTACTTGGTGCCCTTCTCCATGGAAATACATGGAGATTTCAGCTAGCTGATGTGATGTTCTTTTAACATTGCATAGAATCCTGCCACATGGGCTAAACACAGACAGCCTTCACAGCCCCAACCAAGCTTTCAGAGTAAGACCCTGAAATTTTATTGACCTTTTCCTGAAAGCAATGCCAAAATCATTCTAATGATTTAAAAAACTAGAGATTAAAAACTCGAGGACAAGACGTGAGAAATCGATTCAGTGTAGAGAGGGGGAGTAGGAATAAGGTTCAACTTTCAGATTTCCTGGCAGCACCAAGTAACATTCATGTGAACCATGGCATACCTCCAAATGACAGCACAATTTTATTCCTTCTACTTCATTCCTTATCCTAAGAGATCTTATTCAATACTTAGGAGCGATGACAAAGCATAGAGAGTGCACATGAATAGTAATTATATACTAACGTGATCATTGTAGGCAAATTTAGTGCTAAAACTGCACTAACTGTTGCTATCTGCAAAGCTACCTGCCAGATCTTAACAGCAGGTAGCAACAGGATTGTTTTTTATGGGAATGCTGTACACACATTTTTGTAGTCATTTATTTCTTCCAAGACACTTAATGGGATTGTACTTACTCACACTTAGTCAATGCTTCCAATATTTTCCACAAAGCACCACTGATTTTGGTGAAACTTTATTTCAAAAATTAAGTGGGAGAAAAAGCTTCAAGACATCAAATGATAATATTTTAGAGGCTTTGGAAATTAAACTTTCTGGTTTTGTTTTCAAAAACCCCTTTTGATTAGACATTGGCATTTTTTTTTTTTATAAATAAAGGTGAAGGACGAGGAGGTTCAAACAGAATAAACAGAAGAAGTATTTCTGTAAATGAGTCTGGTTTTTTTTTTTGCAAAATACAGCTTGTTTACTTAGCCAGCTCTCAACAATGCATATCACTACTCCATTGACATTGCATTTCTCCAGTAAGCAGACACAGAAACATACATACATGCATTGTCACCTCTACAAAGAAATCTATTCCAAGTAAAATATTAATTAAAAGGGGAGTTGTTTTAGGGAGGGTAGGAGATGCAGTTGAGAAAGCACCAATTAGAGGCTGGTAGGGGGAAGAGTCAGGTTTCCAGGTGCTGTCAACTTACATAGCTTTCATGGACTTGACTGCTCTCTACAGAATTACACAGCTGAGATGTGACATTAACTTGCATACTACACAGTTGAGAGGTCAGTTAAAGGTATAATTGCCCTCTGGAAGTCCTGGAAATTAGGAAAGTGAACTGGCTAAGGATACAAGTGAAGGGACGTGGGGATCCCACTGCCAGAGAGAAGATGCATCAGTCTGACACTTGGCTTTCTCCCCTCTCCCTTCACAGACCTGCCAAGCTTGTGCTGAGCATGAGATTGAGGATTCGACCCTCACTTCAAGGTCTTCTCCCCATTATTTTGTACCCACCCCTTACTGTGCTTGTCCCTCTCATACCTATAGCTCAGAGTGGTTACGTCCCTCCTGGTGTCTGACTCCCTGTTGCAGCTGCCTGTGGTCATCGCATTCAAAGAAGAGCAACGAAGCTGGTGAAGGGTCTAGAGCACAAGTCTTATGAGGAGCGGCTGAGGGAACTGGAGTTGTTTAGTCTGAAGAAAGCAGGCTGAGGGGAGACCTTATTGCTCCCTCCAACTGCCTGAAATGAGGTTGTAGAGAGGTGGGGGTTGGTCTCTTCTCCCAAATAACAAGCGATAGGACAAGAGGAAATGGCCTGACGTTGTGCCAGGGGAGGTTTAGATTGGATATTAGGAAAAATTTCTTCACTGAAAGGGTTATCAAGCATTCAAAAAGGCTGCCCAGGGAAGTGGTTGAGTCACCATCCCTGGAAGTGTTTAAAACATGTAGATATGGTGCTTGGGGACATGGTTTAGTGGTGGACTTGGCAGTGCTAGGTTAACAGTTAGACTTGATGATCTTAAGGGTCTTTTCCAACCTAAATTATTCTATGACTGTGTGATTCCATGATTCTCTGATCTTGATCTGTGTTGGAACTGCGAAAGAGCCCACCACCAGCTTTGCCTTGCAGTCAGGAGAATGCCATAGCAGAGCACTGGTTTGAGAAAGTTGTGAAGGGCCATCCACCACATGCTGTAAGATGCCTGGTAAGACATCCATGATGCGCTCTGTTGCATGCAAGAGTGCACCTCACGTGACGCAGTCACCTGTTCTGCATCCATTATTACATGGTCCAAGCCAGGAGTCCTCTATGATGGGATTCCTGTAGCTGGAGAGGCATCATTTAGCCTGTTGTAGCTGGGGGCCAATGGTACCGTAATGGAGAGAAAGACTGAGGAAGGGAAAGATTATAAAATGGAATGAAAAAATTCAGCCTGAAAAAACTCAGCCTGACCACTGGGCTAATATGGCAAATTTATTTAGGTAAAGGGTGCCTGTATTGATGCCAGCATAGCTCACACTGAACAGAAGTGTTGCTGGAGAGCCCTTGCTGGTGGGGAAATTATAATCTACTTTACTCTTTCTTACACTGTTATACAGTATGCATTTGCTTGCAGTCGCTGCTGGTGGCAGGACACTGCTGAAAATGGACATTTAGTCTTGCTTGGAATACACATTCTTAGGCTCATATGTGGGTACTTCACAAATTTTTGCAGCAAGATCACCCATCTATGAGTTTCTGAAGACTTACTGGAGCCTCCTTCATCTTCAATGTTTCCAATTCATCTTTGAGATGGTTGCTTCGAGATATGAAATAGTGCAATTTCATATTCTTCCAAGGAAAAAGCTATTAAGGAAATCTGTCTGGTGAATAAGCTATTTGGTAATAAATTTTGACTGCTTTTCAACTGTTCTCAGCCTTTAAAGCCCAAAATGCTTTGGAAACAACAGAAGTGTGTTTACAATCACAGATTATGCAATTAATAGCTGGTGACATTCAGGGAATAGCAGTGTGTCTAGTTTCCAAAGGTAAATATTTATAAAGTAAACATTTATTGGCTTAAGCATCTTATTTAACTGCCCTTCCCTTCCATTGTCTTGTCTAAACATTGCACAGAATTCTACTGGCACTAATTTCTGAAGTAATACTTTTATATCAGTGTTGTGTAACATGCTAGCTAGATAATTCCAGCAGACGTAACCGCCCCCCCCGCCCCACTGGTTAAGAGGAAAATGTCATTCACTAGGTTGGAGGTAAAGAAAGACGTGGGTAAACTCATTTATTTGGTGGTCCAGTGCAGGCTGTGAAAAGTGGGCACAATGTTTACTGCCCCCATAGAGGTGGGTGAACTCTGCATACTTAGCAACTACAAGCAAATTCATCCTTCATGGAGATGGATGCGATCTTTCTGAAATTCACATGCAGGTGATGACAGACTCTTCAGTGTTTGACTGCTGAGACTGGTATACCTGAAAGAGGCTTGATTTCCATAAGGGGGCAAGCATATACTTTTATTATCTTCAGTCTAATTCAGCAATAAAGTACATACAGAAGACAGCTTTTAATGTTGTACTGTGAAGGACATGGACCACAGTCTAATGCTGTCTTGATATTCTTCCAGCCTCCTGTGTGGCATTTCCCACTGCAATTTTACTCCTCCTTCTGTTACTAGCACACCTCTAGCATGTCTAATCAATGAGGTCGCCTTGTGCATGATGCTGAGTTGTCATCCTACTTCAGTTCACAAATCTTTTCTATTGGGGGAACGTAAAACTCTCCATAATGTCAGGGAATCTCCAGTAACTTGAGTTAGATAGCCAGAAAGGCTAATCCTAAGAACAATCAAGCCATCAAGTGTGTTGATGTTAAAAGAACTCTACTGACGTCTGAAAGATTTGGTTACTTTGGATTCACTAGGTCAGAGCTAAGAAAGGACTAAGTTACATTTATTTATGCATTTTGCATAATGCTGTTCTTGGATTTAAAACCCCAAACTCTCTAGGAAGTAACCAGGACAGTGCAGAGACAGGCCTTGCTCTAGTTTCATGTTCTTCACCGCACGGCTGCACAGCTCACGGGTGACCATCTGTGCCCTCTGCTCATCACGCCTACAGCCTGAGGTCTGGCTGGTGGGACAACTCATACAGATGCTTCACTCACTGGCCAGCCAATTACAAAGTGGGTCCAGGTGCCACATCAGCCACAATTTAAAAGCAAAACAGCTATTGAAAAAAAATCTCCAATAGATTTGGTTCTGGTATGGTGGATTTCTGACCCTGTTGGGTTCAGACAACATTTTCACTCTGATGTTTTACAAATACATGCTTATGTTTATCTGTTTGTGTGTGCCTACCACACATACACAGACATTTTAAATGTCAGTCTGTGTAAAGAGAGCCAGTCTGAGAGACTGACATGAAGACGCAAACTTTTAGAGGTCTATTGTCTTCATTTTCCAACAAAAAAGTTCGTTACAAAGCCAAACCAAAAAACCCCAGGGTCATTAAGTATCGGAATGCATTTAAGGAAGGTCTTTGATCCAAAGGAAAATAGATACTTAGGCTAAACAGTTCAAGGAAGGAATTGTGCAAGCATTAAAGATGGATTAAAATTAATAGGAAAGGGAACGGTGACTGCATTTCTCTACCTGGACAGACAATGCTTCTAGAAGAAATCTAAGAAATGTGGCATGAAACAGAAGTGACGGAACACTGCAGAAGGAGAGCAGAGGAAAAGAGTTAAGAGGCAAGACAGACAGGAAAGTGCCCTTTGGGATCTGTAATGGTGTTCACTTAAATGGAGTTTACACAGGAAGCAGTGTGGTATGGCTGATATTGCTTCATTCTTTCTTTAAAAATTACTGTAATTAGACATTCCATTCCAAAAGACATCCCCTAATGTCTTAATTTAGTGACAAGGAATAACAAAAAGTGAGGAAAGAAGCCACAGGACAACATACAGTTCGGTAAAATAAAATCTTTGGCTCACATTAGTGGAATATTTGGTTGCTGCTTGCAGGTTTCTTGTGCTGGCCCAGAGAAGTGATAGGATGACAGATATAATGGGAACAGCACGGCATCAAGCGTCATCGAGTGATGGTGTCTTAACAAGAGACCCGCTACCAGCAGCATCACTGCTGCTGTTTGTGGCTGCTCTTGGCTGCTCTTGTTGGAGCAAAACAGACTTGTTTGCACCAGAGTTTTATACTGAGTTTATAATTAGGTTGTAATTAGTACCACAGGCAGAGCTTTTAAGGTGGTGCAGAGAATTGTATACCCACCCCTTAGAGCCTAGATACTATAAATAATTCATAGATGTAGTTAACTTAATGATTGCCAATATTCACCCTGATGATATATTTAGGAATGTGCCTGCCTGTTTCCTGGGAAGGGCTTTTGTTGTCAGTCCTCTTCTGTCCAGACAAGGACAGATCATTTTCTTAAGGTTATACAATAACTCAGTGGGTTACCTTTCTCTTATGGTCTCCTTATACCATTAAAATAGAGATAATAATGGGAAATGAACAAAACCTCAATGTTCTGGTTCAACATAAGGAAATGTTAACTTCAGAAACAATACTGCTCTTTATTTACAGAACTGCTCTGAGATTCTGACCCTGAATGCACACACATGGAATTTATTTTCTAACTGAAAGCAAACTTCAAAGGAATTGAGGCACAGAAATGGACCATCCTAGTAGATTATTTAGCTTACTTTAGTCAACTCAGTTTAGTCTGAGTTGACTGAAGTTATAGAACTAGTTATAGACTAGTAATAGGTATTACAACAGCTATAATATACCAGTATTGTCAATAATATTAAGTAACTGATTCATTCAAAAGTTTTATCATCATAAATGGAAAATTACCCAATGTGTAATTAATCCAAGGTTGACCTAGCAGCAGAGGCACTGGAAACAAAATCTGACATAAACTTCATTAATATCAGTTTTCTTCTTCAGTCCAGAGCTGGTCACTAATTATTATGGCCATATTTTTGATTATTTCATTCATACATGTCATGCTACTATCACAAAATGTATCCTTCCTTTTTATTTTTTCTTAATTCAGAACAGAAATGACCTAACTAGAGAAGGAAAAATGTTAAACAGCAAGTGATCAGAAGTACTATGTCCAGGTGGTGGCTGGTTACTGGTGACATACATCCCTTAGGGATCAATACTGGGGCCAATAGTTACTGTTTAATACCTTTGTTAATGAATTGGATGACGTGCCAGAGTTCTCTCTCAGCAAGTTTGCAGAAGATATTTGCTATTCAGGGAGACCTAGTCAGGCTGGAGATATGGGCTGACAGGAGCCTCATGAAGTTCAACAAAGGTGTAGGCAAAGTCCTGCCCCTGGGACAAAGTAACCCCTCGCACCAGTACCAGGTGGGGGCTGACCATGTGGAAGGCAGCTTTGGAGAAGAACAACTGGGTGTCCTGGTGGACAACAAGTTGACCATGGACCAGCAATGTGCATTTGTGATAAAGAAAGTCAACATTGTCCTAGGCTGCATTAACAAGAATTCAGCCAGCATGTCTAGGTAAAGTGATCCTTCTCTTCTAGTCAGCACTTGTGATACCCATGTGGAGAACCATGACTTGGTTTTGGGCTCCCCCATGCAAGAGAAACATGGACATACTGGAATGAGTCCAGTGGAGATGGACTCATTGGATGGAGTCAGTGTAGATGAGCCCCCCAAGATGGATGGGGAGTAGGAGAACAAGATGTACAAGATGAAGCTGAGGAAACTGTTTGTTCAGCCTGGGAAAAAAGAGAAAGCTTCAGGGGTGATCCTATTGCTGGCTACATCTCTCTGACTGGAGGATACAGAGAAGACCAAGAGACTTTCAGAGAAGTGCACAGTGACAGGATGAGAGGCTGTGGATACTAGCTGCAACATGGGGAATTCAAACTCAATGTAAGGAAATTATTTTTTACCATGAGGGTGGTCACAACCTTTGCAGAGGTACCTGCAGAGGATGTGGAATCTCCGTCCTTTGAGATACTCTCTCCATTACTAATCCAGGTTCCAAGAAAAAGCTAAAAGGAGAACTTTTTGTTCAGACCCTAAAAATTACTTCTTAAAACATTTTGGATATAGCTGTTGTAGAAGAGAGGCCAGATAATATAACTTGGTCCATCTCCAGTGTCTCAATGGAGCCAATGTATTTTCCTAAATGTAACTTTTAAAAATGTTTCTTTAATCAAGTTTGCATATCCAGCCTGCCTTACCGAACATGCATCTGGGATCTTCTCATATTCAGAAGCACATGTATGTAGTATGTACTGATTTCAGTGCTGTTGCTAACACTAATTAGAATGTGAAGGTCTGGTTGCATTAGCTCCTCTGCCAATACAGGACCTGACTTAAGGACGTGACTAAACTCCCTTAGATGGTGGAATAAGGATTTTTATGGTATTTCCCCTAGACAAAGAACATGAAATGGACAGTTACCTTGTCAGCTGACAGGTGTTAATGTGGTGTCAATTAGATCCTGTGCTAAAATGGTGCTACAGCTATATGCATAAATTAGACAACCCTGGGACCATAAAATTCAACCTTCTCTACTTTTAGACTAGTTGTTGAAACTGTTGTTTTCCTGAGGCACCTAGCTCTCTCCCAGACAATTTCTGGGCACAACTTGAAAGTCAGCATGGGCCAAATACTTTAATTCAGACATCTTGTTTTGGAGGTTAAGAGTGCTTAAGATTTGGGACACAAAAAGCACACACATTTTATCTCAGATCCAGGAGAGAATCCCTGGTACTGTTTAGTTTGCTAGTAGAAATGTAGCCAAGGTCTTCTCATTTTTATCCCCCAGCATCTTATCTGTACAATAACAGAAACATAAATCTTCTTTTCTCTCCCTCTTACCTATCAAATTGCTCTTGCCTTGGTCAAGGATAATCTCTTTCATTGGGAATAAACAACATTTCATATAGCAATCTTTTAATCTTTTTAGAGTTCTAGACAACACAGAAATATAAATAATTAACAGAAACAGTAATTACAAGGGGCCATCTGTCCTTTTGCAACTGTTTTACATGCTACAGAATGTTAATACAAAAATACATTCATCAACTTTAATAGATATCTGGAGCATAATCACCCAGCAACCACGTGTATAAAAGTTGCTGGATGAAATAATTATCAGTGAAATATGGTAAACAAAAAACTCTTTGAAAGCATTGAAACAGAAAAAAGATTTTTCAAGCTCCAAGAATTAACAAGGAGAGAAGTACACAACCGCCAGATTTCGTTGCCATATAGTGTTTGGTGTCTTTTTTTCAGACAAATTAATTAGTCTGTATATAAAACCCACTGGCATGAGCAAAGACTTCAAATGCTGGGAAATTTAGACTTGATCTGTCTGGTCTAGTTTCTTCCTCCTGTCCCTCCTTTTTTATGTAGTTTGCAAATTTAAGAACATGATTTACATTCAAAATGTCTTCCAGCTCATTACTAAGCAGACCAAATGATGCTGACTCCATTCTTTCCTCTCAGTACTGCTTATCATTGTGGGGTTTGCAAATAGGTCGTGGGACACAGTAATATCCAAGAGAACAAAGACTGTGTCAAAAAGATGAAGGGCACCTGAATTGCAATGAGATAGCAGACCTGCTTTTAGATCAATGGTGGTGTTAACTATTGAGGAAAATTTGCCTACCTTCTGTCTGGAAGCAGAAAATACAGCAGTGCTCAGACCTTATTTCTACATAATGGTATTGCCAGGAATGTTGATATAGGTTTGGTCATTCTGTGATGTATATTTAAGCAATGGCACAAAAGGGCAGATCAGAAGCTACTGAAGCCAATATGTCATGTCCCTATGTATTTCAGAGCTCTTGCTCAGGTTCCTAAAACCTTGAAACGCAAGTAAACTAATTTTCATCCTTTTACCATGCAGAAGTTATTGTGTTATTTTCTCCGGCCTTCAGGCATTGAGTAATCTGCACATGTAGTACAGTCCCATTTGTGATCAACAGAGGAAGTAGAAAATACCATGTTAGAAATAGGGTATACATGATAGTCCTTCCTCAGGTATCAGATGTCCTACTGGAGACCTGATTTGGTCACCTCAGTGGCTGCATCTTACTAAAACTTTCTGGAGTAAAGCAGAGACCTGTCAATCTTTTCCCGTAGATAACTCATCAGGAAACTGCTTCCTCACTTTGAGTCCCAAACTCTGTCTTCCTAGAGCACCAAAAGACAGTTAGTAGATTGGTCAAATAGGACAGACCAACACAAACATCATTTTTTTCGTTAATAACCTAAAATTCCCAATACCCTGGTTTAATTACCAGTCCCATGTCCCTATGTCTTTTTTTTTTAATCAAACATTGGATCAATATAGTCCCTGAATGGCAGCAACACAGACTTTGTGATTAATTCCATGTTTTATTTTCTTTCCGGATCCAGTCTCGCACATTTGCAGTTGCAAGTTACTTTAGTATCTAACCCCAGTTAATTAAACCCCAATTATTTTCGAAAGTCTCTACTGAAATGCACACTCATAATTGACTGAGAATGGGTTATTGTTGGGGATAAAATGTGCAGGAGGAGAAGAGAACAAAACAGCTCCTCTTGCTAACATAGCAAAGGTCACCTCCTTCAGCGATTGCCTGGTTAATGACAAGGATGTCATACTTATTGGCCTCTTGCTGGCCAATGGCACTTGCCATTTCAGTAAGTTTGCTATCATTAAGCACCGAATGATGCGGCATCTTGTGTCAATATGAAAATTCTCAAAACAATTTGCATTTAGTATGGACAAAGCCCTCGGAATGTGGAAGGGAAACTGGTAGCAGATGCATGATGTTCTCCGATACTTGTTCTGTGCTGATACATAACTAAATAATAGATGTTTTTGAAGTTTCTCCTTGTTACTAAGAGATGAAAGGGGGAGACGACATTCTAGATTATCTATTCATTGCCTCATTTTAAATGCCAATAATTAAATCCATTTAAATAGCAATTAATTAAATCCATTAAAACACTCTAGAGTTCATAAAAAATTGTTTAACTGCAGAATTTCTGCCTTTTCATGCTTTTTGGAGAGTTGCTAGCTACTTTGAAAAACTTCAGCAACCTTGTGTCTTAGATGAGGTGAATTCTGTCAAAAGAGTAGCAGGAGCCAAAGTACTGAGTACACAAGGTGGATTAAGCAAGCCCAGTATCTTCAACAAAAGCAAAAAAGCCAGTAGTGCAGAATGGCCCCTGACTGAGCCATTGTGATGTCTGTGACATCCTAGTTATCAGATTCATGGACATCTCAGAGGAGAATAAGGATGGTATGAAAATAGCTTTAACTCCCAGAACATCAAGGAGGCGACTGAAAGAAAGAGGTTTTGTTTTTCTTTGTTATGAACCAGCGATTAGGTAGAAGTCATTTATATGGAGAGGAAGAAAATCACAGCAACATGGACTATCTTCTGAGTGAGGCTGCTGTAGATACTTGTATAATCTCCCGGAATGTGGGGTCTGGAATCTGATAAATAAGTAATTTGCACAGAGTAATGAAAATTACTTATTCCAATTAACACTGAAGGTGTGTGGGCTCAATCCTGAGAGGGGTTTACTCAGAGTTACGGCTTTCAGGACTTATATAGTCTTTTAACCATGCGCTGCTCTTTCCTGCTGCTCATAAGACCTTGGTGGCTCTTGAGAATCATCCAGGCTTGGATTTCTTCTGATATTCTTCTGCTTCTCTCCCTGACTTGGCCTGCGAGACAGAAAAGCAGGATGAGGGTAGTGGGAAATTAACTTCAGATTCCAGTTCAACTCAGGTTTTGGCTTGAGAAGATGGATGTAAAGGAATGTGTGTGTTTCATTGTGTTCAGAAACATGCAGCCGTTTTTATTGACCTACATTTTCCATGTGCTTCCCCTCCTGAGTATTTACCTTCTCCCTTTCTTATGCTTTTTGTTAATATACACTGACTAAAGCAGAGGGAGAATATTTTCTTAAATGTCTTAACTAGATTCACTGCAAAAAGAAAGGTAAGAAATATCTTGCCTGTGCTCCTTGTCACTTTTTCCTCTAGAATATAAAATCTGTAATAAAAACATTAGAAGGGTTTAAAGCAGATTCTGAAATAATGGGGATTTAAAAGGTTGTGTGCACATGCATAATCCTCTTTAAAATCAAGGTGAGAATTTGGCTGTACCCTGAGAAGCTTAGGGACATCTAGAAAGCCCAAAAATATCAATGAGATTTAAAAATGAGGTGTGTGGGGGAGTTAACAGCTGGGTGTGTTAACAAAAAAATGTGAAGAAGTTAATTAGATTGCTAATTATATGCTATCCAGGATGAAATGATTAAACATTTATAGGAAATTCTCTAAAGATATTCTCCTTCAGAACTCAGTGAGCCAACCTGGATTTGATTTTTACAGCAATATGAAGTGCTCATCCCTTAAAAAAGTCCTCCTGCCTTCAGCAGGTACTGTGCTTACCCAAGGGCAGAAATTACCAGTTTGACAGTCGTTATAGAGATTTCCAGCCCATTCTCCTGCTCTTCTTCCCAGAGGATCTCTTTAGTTACTACTGCAACAGGACCCTGCTGATGCAATTATGCACTGCCCAAGTGCTGTGTGTACAGCATGTTTTTGCTATGAGGCTCATAGCCACATCAGGGGTACCACATGTGAGGTCTACAAGAGTTTATCTTCAAGACAGCAAATGAGTTTTTGCATGGCCGGTACCAACCATTCAGCTTTGCCCTGCATCATTGCACTCCATAGAATGGATACAATGCCATGCAGAGATTATCAGTGAGGCTTGCTTGTAAAATACTGAGATACCTGAGTGAGAGTCCTTTTTAAGTGTGAATTACAATTGCTGATACCGCATTTCATTTTTGGTAAAATTCTATTCAAGATATTTGGATCATCAATGAGACAGTAGCACCTTTTCAGCTGGGGATAGGGGAAGAATTTGCTCTTCAGAGCCCTATAAGACTTAGCAAGCATTTTTAGCTTTTTTGCAGAATATTCTTATGAAATGTTTTTGAAGTGTCAGTAATACCTCTACGGTCCCAGAGATAATGGGATAAGTTAGACAGACATTTGTACATTATAAACATATCCCTGAAACAGCTTCAACTGCAATTGCTAACATGCGCTTAGGGTGCGTGTATGAGAGCTGCTATTTTTGCTGATATAATACTAGCTGCATCAGGGATCTGAGAACTAAACAGCACAAGCTATTGCTTCTCGGAGCTGAGGCTGGTTTTGTCTTGTCCTTTCTGGATTACGGCACAGAATGGATTCTGTGACACAGACTCTTCAGAACGTTACCTGTACAAAGCTGTTTTCTATATGCTGCACTCTACATTTTGGGTACTCTGACTCTATGGAAAACAGAAGTTAATAAATTCTGCCTGCTGAAACACACGTACAATAAAGGCAGCTTCCCCTGAGCCAAAGTGCTATTCTATAAAAAAACATTATGTTTGAGGCATAGCCTTACTTTTAAATTCAAATGACCACAACAACAGGCATATTTGGAACTTGAGTCACAGGGAATCTTAATATATTCACATAGGTCCCAGATGTGAAGCTGTTTCAGATTCACCTTTTTGTATTTTTTTTCCAAGATGCGGTTTCATGATGTTGCATAAAGTTTTCCAAATTTCCATTTCCTAGATCATCACTAATAATATAATTAGAATATATTCACTTTTTTTTGTAACAACTGCCAAAAAGTTTTAATCTGAAATTATCCTGATTTTCAGATTTCTTTGGATTTAGCATGGGAGAAATGTCTGAAATTGAAATAATTGTAGAAGCTAAAATATTTTTGTTTCTGGATTTTACTTTTCAATTCAACAAAAGGTATCTGAAGGGTTTTGTTTTAGTTCAACCAAAATTTTTGCTTCAGCTTCTGCTTTCCAGAAGTATCAACATACCACAAGAAATAAATGAGCCTTCTATACTGATTTACCCCAGTGCAATTTCCAACACCTGCAGGATTGAAATACAATTGGTCTCCTTTGTTCCATTTAAAAAACAGCATGTGACTCATTCTCAGCTCTGATTGCCAGGATCTCATTACCACTGTCATCTTCAGTCACCACTCTTTAGTCACAGTAAATTGTAGGCATCTGTACATTCTTATATGCCTTTGACGACACAGGCATCTTCAGACGGGGTGGCGCTGGAGAAATGGGCAGAAGTCACCTAGAGTATCCTGGAATTGCCTCGTGCCTCATGTTGCCATTGAGTCCATGCTCACAGTGCCTGACGGGAAACAGGGTAGAAAAAGGAATGAAGACAGGCAATTTAGGAGCTGAGAAAAAAATTGAACTAGATTTTCTTCTGTTACGTTGGTTCCTTTGTGCATGGGTTTGCTTTTAATGGTCCCTTCTCTCTTGCAAATTTTATACAAGGCATTTTCAAAAATCAGGCCGCTCACAGCAAAAGCCAGCGAATACACACTTTTAGCTAAGGACCTATTCTTATCTTGAATTAAGAAAATTGATTATATCAGTTAGCACATATTGTCATAAAATCTATATGTCACTAAAAAGAATTGTATGAGTGTACTGTAGTTGCCTTTGCTTAGATACAATCAATAGATACTTATTAATCTCCTCTCATAAACTTCATCCAACCTAAAAGCCAGCCCATGTAACAATCCCAGGTGGACCTTGAAATGACAGCGAAACTCGAAGAAGAATGGATTAAGCTTGTACTTCATCAATTCCCATTGCTCTGATTTTTGCTAGAGTGGTAGATTAATTTCATGGCACCTTCTTTATTGTTTGCATTCTTATCAGATGAATATGATGCTGAAATTTTAATGACAAACATATACTACAATTTTGATCAAGAGCAGTAAATGGAGAGAGTAAAGCTAAACAGTCAATGAGGTTCGAAAATTAGAGCTCTGATTCTACAATATATGCTTGCCTGCGTAGAACTGATGCTCATCTCTGTCCTTGGGAGATCAGTCAGTAAAATCTTTTATAGCTTTTGTTGCCTCTCTGATCAGGCTATAAGACAGGAGTTGCACAGATTTCTATTAAATATGAGCAAAAGTTGCAAAAATAGGCTTGCAAAGGGTATCAGCACTACTATTTTCTCGTTATGTCTTTGTCAAGGTGTCTGATCCTACCAATATCCATGCACATCCATAATTTGTATCACAGAATTTTCATCATTGCTCTGGAGCTGCTTACGGACTGAATTGTGTCAGGAATGAGCTTCATGTTGCCATTTTGTAATATCCTTGCAAATATTCACATACTCCTTCCGGCCGTGGCCTTGCTCTATGTCAAACAACGGTGATGTTATCCTTTGCACAAGGTGCGACGGAGCTTTTCACTGATTTGCCTTGATTGTTATCTGAAAAGAACTTGCACGATTCCTAAAGCACAGGCTTATGCTGGAAAGTGCTACTGTTGTGTTTTTAAAGGCAGGAGAGAGACACGACTGTCTGATTTTGCAGTTGAAGGTCAAAACAGTCTCCAAGAATTCCAAAGTATTCTTACATATATACAGCACACCAAAATCAATCTAAGGTCTAAAATCGACCTCACCACCCTTAAAAACAAAACACAAAGAGCAAGCTGAAGAGAAATGACACATTTCTGGTTTTCACTGAAACCAGAAATACCACCCCCCACCCCCCCCACCCCCCAATTTGAACAAAAATATATTATTCAACCCCAAGAAAAGAGTTTGGTTGCCATCTCAGGTGCCCATACCAGGACCCATCTCCTGGTATGGAGAAAGGATCCTTTCTCCACAAGAAGCAAGAGCAGCAGCTTCTTTCTTTATTCAGCTCACCCAAGGGATATTTGAGGGTACTTTTCTGGAGTGACGGAGGGTGAGTTAAACTGGATTGAACTGCACTGAACTGGGTTCAATCTTCCCTTCTCACAAAGATGCTCAAACACACAGACTGACTGTGCTGCACAGCTGATGACAGGCAGCACCAGTGGTCTCTGTGGCTGGTGGTGTTTCACATTGGAGGCGTAGGTGGACCCAGGACTCCGCATAGACTCCAAATCCCCTCAACTCAAAGGCTCTCCAGGCAATGCTGGTACAAAGTGCTTCTAGTGGGAGGCAACAGTCCTCCAGGAATTGGTTGCTGTGGCACAGTCAGACAAGAAGGTAAAAGTCATTTGCCCAAACGTTTGGGTGGGTTTTGGTTCACAGGAGTTGTCTTTGGCAGGTTAACACTGTGAGAAACAGCTAACATTGACGGGGTCAAGATGGGCAGAAAGAAAAGCAATGGGACAAAATGGGGCCTGGGGGGGAAACAGAGACAGCACTTCTCCCAAGGACAGGTCTGGAGTCAGGCTTGGCATGGCTTTCTGCTGGTTGTTGTCCTTCAGGGAAGAACAAAGTAATTCTGGCCAGTGTCAATTTGCAATGGCAGAAAGCTAGCAAAAGCTTCTGCGTCTCAGTTTTTTACACTTGTGACTGAATATTAGTTTAAAGAAGGGTGGCTGTGATAAATCCTACCAAGCAGATCATGGTTCCTGGCATACTGGCAAGTCCAACATATGTATTTGGATGGGTACAGGCCTTACACCCCATGCTTTGTGGGCTTCGCCCTTTCCTTGAAGCCTATGTCCAGTGGGATAAAGAGAGCTTACAGTTAAACATTCCTGAGGTCAAGCAGCTATAATAAACATGTTTGTGCTATTAGCTGAGCTCTTAGAAAAGGCAGCGTATCTAACCCTTACTCTTTGCATTGGCTCTTCATTAAAGTACAAGTCAAGCTCCTTTTACCACCTGATCATTTCAGAGAACATTGTGTAATACAGATACAGATACCATACAGCTGAATGCAGGCACTTCTATCTAGGGCAGCCTGATCTTGAAGGGATTTAATGTTCAGATGGAGGGAACACGACCTTCCATTTTTAAGCTTCCATTTCAACACTATTTATAATTAACTGCATGTATAGGGCTTCATGTACTTTGAAAAGCTGAGGTTACGCTTGTGTTGCAGAGCCTGGGGAGACAAGCTTGTTGTCCTGATATACTTAGACCATCAAGCTGCTTTGCAAGGCAGAACTGTAAAAGAGTTTTAGCTATCTTCTACCCCTGTAACGCTTTGATGTCTGCAATGTGATGATCAATTGACTGACTTGGACGATTGATGCTACTTTGAATTTTCAAAGTAGATCATCAGATTCAGTGTGTTTGTGATTCTCGTTTGCTTTGATCCTTACACTCGGAGATGGTAAGCAAATGCCCGAGTAGGGTGCCACCACATAAAAATTCCCAACAATTTTCTACTGCTAGACTCTTTCATACCTAACTTTTAGACACTATAAACAGGCAAGGAAAGCTGCAAGCCAGTGAAGCATCAGTCCCAATACTGGCTGATTCAAACATACTCACTTTGACCGTCTCCTCTGGATTCATGGATAAATTTCCCTGCATCTTTAAATGACACCTTGCCCCTGAGGATCAGCTTTGATTTCTGGAAAACAAAACAGCAGCATTGCAGTTTTCCATGCTAGGAGTGTTTCAAGTACAAGGATCTGACTGCTCATCTGTCTCTGCCTCCTGGGCCAGGGGGAGGAGACAACTCCAACAATAGTTGCAATTGAATGACTTAATTACAGTGGCAGCAATTTTCCAGCCTGATTACTTATGTCAGGTGATGATCTGCAAGCTCTCATGCATGGTGTCACTCGGAAGCAGTCCTTCTTGCAAGACTAGTCCACCACATAGCAGGAATGTGCTTGCATTAGTTCAGTATTTTCTAAAACCACAAAGTCACTCTTTAAATATTAGCTGAATGTGTCTGCATTATAAATGTTTGGCCTCAAAAGATGGCTCCAGTGAGATGAATAACAGAGCCCCCACTGAAATCAGCAGACAGCAAATTTTATCTTGATCAGTTGTTAGAGCAGATGGAAGAACTCTAAGGTAAGCAAGACTTGTCAAAAATACTGATTTTGTTGATTTGTCACAAAATCTGGTGAAATTTCATAAAAACCAGAGAAAAAACTGGAGAAAAATTTGAAAGGCTAGTTTTGGCTTTTTCAGAATGACTTCAAAATATTTTTTAAAATTTACTTCAGATGTGTTTTTCCAAAGGTTGAAACAACATTTCAACTGTTATGAAGAAAATCTTTCTGTTTGCTTCAACTTGGGGTGGAATTTATCTAGTTAAGCAGTTGTTACGTAAGATACAGCGCAAGCCAGTGGATAGAGCACAGGCTGAAGAAGCAAAAGAATTCCACTCTCTGCTCTGGTATTGACTTGTGTCCGCCTACAAAATGCTTTAATATGGGGGGGTCTGATTTTGGGGAAGCTCAGTCTGGGAGCTGTACTGCCTGAATTTGGGAGTGCACACACAGGCAAAGAGATTCCTTGCTGTGCTCCTGCAGGAGACTATGGCTAAGGGATTCTCTGCAAGCAGTCACCTCCACAGAGCCCGCACAATTTGCAGGAGGCATTCAGTAGATCTTTCTCTCCGTTCCTCAGCAGAGGAAAACACTCTCTTAGCTTCATTTTGGGGAGGAGCCATTTCAAGGCTTTCCAGCACTGCAGGCAGGAATGAGATCAACTATGTCAGGATAATATCCAAAGGATGACAAGACTCACTTTTGCTGTGACAGCAGACTTGGTTCAGGAAGAGTGGGAGAGCTTACTGCAAGTTTGGGGAAAGGACAAGAGTACAGAGCTGAGGGGCACCAGTGAGATCCCAGCAAGCTCAGGATGGGGTTTGGGTACTGTAAAGGTTTAGCGGGGTCTGAGAGTTTAGGTGGGGAGGAAAGCCTTCCCTTGCTGCTGGCAGTGGCCACTACTGCTGCTTTTGGTAGCTGCCGGAGGAGGTAGCACTGCATCGTTTGTACTGCAGGTTAGAGCAGCCAGTTCTTCCACTCTGAGGCTCCCTGCTGCTAAGTACTGGTCTGTTGATCACGGGCTCCTCTGAGTCCTTCATATTGTCCTAGTACCTTTTACGTGGCTTAGAAAGGGGCACGATGCTCACTCCCAGGAGGTCACAGGTGAGAGGTGCTATGGGTGGGCAAAACCTGCTCCTGCATGGAAATAACCAGGGAACTTAACAGCTTCAAATCTTAAAAGCCACAATTCGCCGTGTCTGTTGCATGTCCCAGAATAACCATTCTTAAACCTGACCTGCACCTTATCCATGGGTGGAGGCTGTTAATGCAGGTAAAGAAACATCAGAGGGCTGGTATTTGTGACTCCACCACCATTTCCTGGGTCTGGGGACATTTTCTCGGCTGCACTGTCACCCCTGGCTGTGGTCTTTGTTCTGGCACCGGGGTTTCCTTTAATGACATTGGCACTCCTGGACATTTTGTTGTATATATTGCAGTTCTCAGTTACTAGTTTCTGCTGACATGCTTAGATATTTGTGCACTAAATTCACTGGGTGCAGTATATAATCTATGTGCTATGCAAAAAATATGAGACCTTTTTGGAGTGGCCAACTGTGGCTGTATTTTTGAAAAATGCAAGAGGGAGGATAATAGAATTGGCCAAGTGTAGGATTCAGTGCAATTTAATATCCAGCATAACAGAAGTTCATTCAATCTAAAGAGAAGTTGGAGAGGGAATGAGAGCAGGTGCCAGTGGGTAACTCCAGCACTTCCCTCTCATTAAACCATGCTGCTGTGCAGTGATGCCAAGGAACTGCACATCAAGGGGACAGCAGAACTTACCAGACATATTTCTGGGGAGATGAAAAAAAATCAGCATCACCTGCAATCAGCATCACCAGAAAATGGAAACAACCCCTTGTGATTCCCTGAGGAATCAGAGGAGGCTGGAGAATAACTGGATGTCTCTTGCAACGAAGAAAGAATTTCAGTTTATAAATCAAATGTTTTTTCCTGGAGTCAAACTGTTATCAGGATTCAGCTATGTCATGTCTTTCTTTGGAAAGCTGGTATTTAACACATGGACTGTCGCAGGAAAAACCTTTGCTAGGAAGGTTTGCCAATTCCAGTTCTTCCCCTGTGGTAGGTAGTACCCGGTATTAGCACTGCTAATGCAACAGGTGCCTATATCCCCATTATCTGGAAGTGGCTCCTGTGAGAACTATGGATGAGAGTTTCCTCCTGACACAGTCTTTGAGTGGTGGACAAGCTCAGAGCACATTTAATGATCCAGCTCCTCAGGGATCTGGGCTATGGGGAGAAGGCTGCCTCAGGACTTCCCCACAGTGCTAGGCAAAACCGAGTTTTAGTTCTCCCTGAACATCCAGTGGGCTGCTCCTGCTACAGGAGGAGGTTGGAGGAAGGGGCACAGGCAGACTTTTTAACTGCCACCAGGGAACGGGGAGGAACAGAGACTGGGACTGATGCTCTGGTGAAGGAACAGCTGAGGCTTGCTGGAGTCTGCTGCTTTTCATGGCTCTGGAGCAGGCAAGGCGAGCGGCAGCGCTGGGATGGACGTGCAGCTTTGTGGAAGGCAGGCGCCCGGCTGCCCAGCCGAGCAGTGTCGGTCCGTCCTCTACCAGGACCTGAGGCTCCAGGAGAAATTTTTCCCCACAAGCTCAAGCGTTGACTGAATCTCCTGGCTGGGTCAGGTAACGTGACATGCAGAGGACGTTAGCACCCTTTTGGCTTAGGTGCCCCTAACGTTCGGTTATGTGCCGGGCGCTGCCTAAAAGACAGTACAGTGTGGTTCCCTGCCCCACAAGTATCTATAATCCAGTATGAGAGAAGAAACAATACATTTCCCCCCAAAACAATAGCATTTTGGTCATCAGCATGAGGCTGTTGTGCGGGCAGAGCTTAACAGTTTCCTTAGTTTTTGCAGGTGTCAGGACAGAATAGATCTCAGAAGGTATGAAAGCAAGCAATGAAGCTGGCTCCCAGGTGTTTACGGGGACACTCAGCACGACAGGCCAAGCTGAAGGTGTCTGAAAAGTTAACATGCTGCTGATGTCAAGAATAGCCCTGATGTACTTATGCTACATTGAATGAAAGAGCCCTGGCAGGTCTGGGATAAGCCATCCATGCCTGATGTTTGATGTGGAACTAAAAGAGAATCTCAAAAAGGAGGATATTGACACAGTGACAGGAACATTTCTCAAACTGTGGGTCTCCATCTCTGAGGCTGGCATTAAAATGGGACAGCAAGCATTAAGAAAGACCGTTCACATAAATCCTGGCAGCGCTCAGGGAGCAGGGCCGCAATTCCCATCCTCCAAGCCAGGGAGCGAGAAATGGCTGCAAGTGACGGCTGCAAGCGCGTACCGAGGAGCGAGAAACGAACTTCAGACACGAACCTGGAGGGGGTTTAGCTCTGGAGGTAGGAAGGGGGAGAGATAAACCTGCTGCCGATGGGTCTGACACACACTGGTCTCACAGTATGGTTCAGACTGAGTAAGAGAGAAACAAAAGCGGAGTTGTTTGGAAGGTTGGCAGAAATCGAGACACAGGATAACAAGGACTCGACTGAGTTTTCTGCTCTGTGAATAGCCAGGAAAGAGACAGTACGCAGAAATAATCTGAGGTATTTCACTAGTTCTGACTATCCACACCTGGAGATATGTTAGTTTAACTGTAAGGTCATCCAACAGTGAAGAATTTGCAAGTTGCCTTGGAAACAGTTTCAATAACTTTCCCTGGTAATACAAATACATTTTCCCAACCATTATGGTGTATTATTATTTTTTGTGTTACATTAATGCTCTGGAGCGCCAGGCATGGAATAAGGTTTATCTGCATTTGTGCCACATGAATATAGGCGTCTGTATGTCTAGAGACTGTAAAATAGGAGACAAGAGTCAGGAGGTGGAAAGCTATGTCAGGGAGCTATGCTGGGTGCCACAGAATAACCAAAGAGCATGCCAGGAGAGCCATAAAAAATAAATATAGTGAAGAGAAGCATAACGAAAAAAGAATTCAAGGTAAAAAATTCGATAAATGTCACAGAAAAAGGGGAAAAACTAAAATAGGAATGGTTAGAAGATGGAAAAAAGGACCAGGAAAAAATCAAAGAAGCAATAGCTGGTTTTAATCTGAGTTCTGCACAACACAGAGAGTTGGCAACACTTGTGTGTTGCACCATTGGCAGCTATGCAAAAGGAATGGCAAGGGCAGCTCATCTGTTCTTCTCTTACTCCTCTAATGAAGAGAGACATGCTGCCTGCTGGAGACTGACAGAAGAGCTTTGATTTTTCATGGGTCGGTTTATTTTGCTGCTCACTTTCAGTTTTGCTTCTGAAAATTTTCCAGAACTTTTTTCTTGCTCTCTCCAAAGCTTTCCCTACTTTGCATTTTCCAGTGTATTTCTGAAATTATGAATTTTTTTTTAATTAAACCCTTTTGGTTTTATTTTTAGTCTTTATATCCTCCCTTATTTCTCAGTAATAGCTAGAAAATAATACATTAAGAATTTTGATATAGAAGGGGAGGGGGGAGAGCTTCCTTCCCTGTTCTGAATCTGCTGACTTAATTCTATACAAGCTCTAGCTAAGGGGAAAGATATTTCTGAGCTCCCTTAGAAAATGTAATTATAGATTTAATTCTCTGGTACATGTTTTGCATGGTGCTGCGGGAGCTGCCCAGCTTCATTCTGAGGCCACTTTCTATCACCTTTTAAAGGCTGTGGCAATTGGGTGTTCCCTGCAAACTGGAAAAAAAGGGTAATTTTTTCTATCATCTGCAAAAAATCAAGGGGGAACTGACTGGTCAGTCTTACCTCTTGCTTGGGAAATTGCTGGAGGAAGTCTCCAAGGAAGCCATTTCCATACGCATGAAGGACATGAAGGTGACTGGAAACAGCTAGATTGGATTTACCAAGGTTAAATCTTGCTATACCAACCTGATTGCTTTCTGTGAGGAGCGAATGGGCTCTGAGGATAAGGGAAGAGAAGTGGATGTTTTTTACCTTGACTTTAGAAAGTCCTTTCACAGTTGCCCATGGTGTCCTTGTAGCCAGACTGAAGGGGGTATGGGCTGAGTGGTTGAACAGAAAAATTGCAGATAAACTCACTGGATTTAGCAAATTTGTGGTTTACAGCAAATTACAAAAAATTGGGGGAGTGACTGATAACCTGGAGGACAAGGTTGCTATTCAAAGACTGGTTAGAAAGAAGCTTTGCAAGAAAGGACCTGTGGGTCCTGGGGGCAAAAAACTGAACAAAAATCGGCAGTGTGCTGTTGTAGTGATGGTGTTGAACTGGATCTGGAGCACGCAACTTACAGGGAGAGGCTGAAGGAGCTGGGTTTGTTCAACCAGGAAACAGAAGGTTAAGGGAGGATTCACTTGCAGTCTTCCATGTCCTAATGAGTGACTGACAGGAGAAACAGGCTCTTCCTAGATGCACACAGTGAAAAGCGACAGTGGGAAAAGTTACACAAGAGACACTTTAATTACACATTAGGAAAAAAAGTTCTTAATGAGAGTGGTTAAGCCCTGGAACAGCTTGACAAGACTGGAGATTTTCAAAAAGCTGAATAACCTTGAGCAACCTAATCTTACTCTGAAGATAGCTCTTTGACAAGGAGGTTGGACTAGACCTCCAGATATCCCTTCCAATCCAGTAATTTTTCCTATGATTCTATTGTGTGAAGGACAAGACTTTTATGGCATGTTAACTGTAAAATAAAACTCTGCCACCATTACCTAACGCAGCCACTAAAGAAAGGTGGGAAAATGAACTTTCTCAGTTAGTGTTTGTCATATCTGTGTGGTCAATGCACTTATGGAGAACAAATCATAGAAATGTTGGCTGGAAGAGACCTCTGGAGGGACTTAATCCAACATCCAGCCTTAAGCAGAGCTGTTGCTGACAGCAAATCATGTAAATCATAGCATTGTTTAGTTGTATTTTGAAAACCTCCGAGACCGGAGGTTCATCAGCCTCTCTGGGCAAGCTATTTCGGGACTGCACCACCTTTCTAGTGAAAATGGTTTTCCAAATATCCAACCTCAACCTCCCAAGCTGCACTTTATTGGTATTGCTGACTGTTTTACCACCTGCCATTATTACTAAATTGGATTTGGCTCCATCACCTTTAAAACCTTCCTTTAAGTAGTCCAAAATTAGATTCTTCTTTGGTTTCCTTTTTCCAGATTAAAAAAATTTAACCCCCCATCCTCTTCTTGAAGGTTATATGCTCTAAGTCCCTGACAATTTTGTTAGCACTCTGTAAGTGTTTTTCAATACACCTCTTGAACTAGGGGACCCAAAACAGATCACAACATTGCAGGTATGACTTCCCTATAAGCAAGCAGGAGAAGGTTACAACTTCTGATATGCTGGTCATGCTCCTTCTATTGCAGCCACGTATGGAGTCTGAAAGTCTCATGTGCAGATTTTTGTGTTGTTTCATTTCTGAACATCATGAGATTTCTGTTGGCCTGAGACTCAAGTTTATCAAGTTCCTTGTGACTTGAATTTTTACTGTCATTTGGCATATTTCCATCCACCCCATCTTCACCTGCAAATTTGCTGAAGATGCATTCTGTCTGATCATCCAGGCCATTGATAAAGATGTGGAATAATATTATCCCAGAATCAGCCCCTATTGTACTCATTACTGGTTGCCAGCTGGATGCTGAACTATTCATTACTGCCCTTTAAGCCTGGTAATCCAACTAATATTCAGCCCATTTAAGACCATTCATCCAGCCTATACTTTTCTCAATCACAGAAAATGCTTTGCAATCAGCTGTCAAAAGCTTTACTCAAGATATTTTACAACTACTGCTTTTCACTAGAGCACTTACTCAGGATGATGAAATTCAGCTACAACCAGGAGTCAGATAGGGCTTAGACAATGAAGAAGGAACTACTGGTATCAGCCATCATGAAAAAATGAAGGATGTTTTCAAAGAGCGCTCAAGGTCTCACTCCACAATCACATACGATGTATTCCCAGTCAATTGGACACAAGCTGCCTTGACCCGGGAAGCTGGCTATGTACATGACCCTCCTCACTAGCCTTGGTCTGAGCTGCACAGTTTCCAAACCAAGTTTGGGACTCATGGGATCAGGGTGCAGTCAGAGAAACTGCATCGCTGTCCACGCTTGACTGCAGAGATGCCGCTCACTTTGAAAATCCCTGTCAATCCTGAGAATGGGCTGCGGGATCTCATCTGGGACCTAGCACATGTACCATTAGCTCTTCAAAAAGTAGTTTGAACAGGCTGGCTTGACCATATTTCAATAAAGAGAGCGAGAGCCCCCTCTGAGGGGTCAATTAATCACAAATCAATTTTGGCATTCCTTTATGTGGGGTGCAGAAAGCTCTGAGTGTTTTACTCATATTTCTGGGGATCATGGTGGTGTTTGCCTCCTTCCCTACATAAGGAAAACTTGCACGAAATAGTGCGTTCCAAGGCACAGCCACGGGCACGACCTGCCTGTGCCATGCACTCTTTGCTGTGCTGACTGCTGCTTTTGCTTCCCTTGATCAGGTACGAGCGCTTTCACCCTGAGCAGAGTATTCAACGTCCTTGGGAGAAAAAAAAAGACAGTTGTAATGATTTCCTCATTCATGTGGTGTGAGCAAAGGAGAAAAGTGTTGTGGAGTTTTCCAAGCTGCTTTTCAGCACCATCAAATAAATGAGAAAAGATGCTCTTTGCTTTTCCTCCTTCTGTTGAAGGCAATAATTGCCTGAGATGAGGAGGTAAAATGTAACAGACCTACTAGTACATAGTGTTGCCCCTTCTTCATTTGCATTCACCACATATAATTGGATTCAAAGAAGAGGTTTTCTGTTAAATCAGATGTATCTGTTACTTCTTTACTTTCTGTGAGGAGTCTGGATCCTCAGCTGGTGAAAATTCTTGATCTAGTTCGCCTTAGAGGCTGGCCCAGCGTTGTTACAAGCACAATTCAAACCCTTTGTCATATATTTTGACTAGCCCCCTTCCGAATGCCGGGGCCACAGCTGAAGATGGCCATCTCACAGACTTGCTCATCCACCTAGTTATGAAGAAGAAGACTGCTTCCTTTGGGTAAAAAAAGATACGTGATGTGTCCTGAGCTACTGTGTGTACAAAACTGAAACCTGCTGAAGTTGGATGATGCTCATTTGAAAGCAAGATTCCCTCAAATCAACGTAATATCCAGAAAGGATGCATCGCTAATCCTACTCCTGCACTTGTATATAGAAAGTAGAGCAAGGTCACTGTTTCTCAGCCCTCTTAATTAAAAAGCAGACCTCATGATAGGCAATTGTCCCTCGGGCCCACAGATTTCCTTATCTCTTGCAAGCTCAGTAGCCAATACAGCCTTTATCCACAAGCAGAATGAGAAGAATTGAAGAGCAAGACTCCCCACCTCTGGTAATCCTTGTAATATGCCTCACAGAAGTAAAAAGACATCTGCAAGATGATTTTTAACATAGTACAGGAAGCACAACAGCGTGTGGCATCTTAACAGCACTGAAACATAAGATCATAAGTTGCCTGAGCTCCAAGTGAGGCCAGGGCCTCCCATCACCTTTTCAATTTGTCAGTGCTTGCAGAAATAATAACTGAGCAGCAGGTAGAGTTGGCTAAGCCCAGGAACTAATAAACTTATCTAAACAAGTGGAGGATATAGCAGGTCTCTGTGTATTTTACTGCCAGCTGCACCATGCTTCAGCTATATGAACCATAATACATTCCACTGGGATCAATGAAATTGTGTTAGCACATGAGTAACATGCTTGAGGATCCAACACTTATAAATAGTTCCCATGGTACTACAACTCCTTGCTTGGCCTGCCAAAAGATACATCTCAGTACTTCAGTAAGAAATCTGATCACAGTACAGAAGTCCGAGAAAAGCAAGTTAAAACCTTCTACAGCCCCTACTTCTAATGTAGCTGCCATCCTTCAGTCAATACTTACTTTCTTTGGGATCCTAATGACATTGTCTTTTCATTTGTCGTTGTGTACAGAGAATGTTAATAGAGAGATCCTTATCTGTATTTATTTCTGTAATAATGGATATTCAGATCCACTATGTACATGCATACCAAAATTATGAGGGTAGGCAGCTACCTCTGTCTGTGTATGGCGAAGAGAACTGTTTAATGGGGTTATACAGCAGGGCAGGAGCAAAGAAAATGTGATAAAATGATATGGGGATTGGGCCAATTAATCCAGAGCTCTCACTAATGTGATTTGCATGGGCAAGGAACATATGGTTTGTGCTCTAATATTTTCCTGAGGCTCTTAGGATCACATATATGCTCCTTTTCTACATAAAACAAAGAGAACAACTGCAAGTTTTCAAGGAGAAAGCTTAACACGTAAGTCTCCTCTGCATCTTCTTCCTGTGAACCAAATGTAAAATGGCTGCCATATGCTCTAGTTATAGCTGTTAGAGATTTATGGCTTCAGCCTACAGGCAATGAATAGAAGAAACAGCTACATTTAAAGACAATTTTATCAGTATAAGCACAGAGACATGAAAAAAAGGAAGACTTATATGTAAGGAATAAACTTCAAGGGAAAAGACCACTGGGAACTCAAGTAGGAAACTATGAGAACAAGTGGCCTCTTTCAACTACAACAATCAAAATTTTAATATTACCATTCAAAGCCAGAGATGCAGTTTAAGGTCATGTAGCTCACACCCTTCGTGGGACACCTTGCACGGCCCACTTGGCAAATGGCCTGGACAACAGTCCCTGTTTGTCTAAGAGTGTGAGAGCACACAGAGAGCATGGATATATCACAAAAAACTGTCTGGAGGGCACTTGCCCCAAACTCATCATGTTCAGTAGGAAGATGACCATCAGCTGTACTAAAAAGTAACTGGTGAATTACAAAGAGATTTCTGAAATGAAGGGAGAATCATCCTAAAAAGAAGTAAAGAAGCCGCATGAAAATTTGTATTGGGGGAGAGAGACCTTGAAGTGGGAAGAGCAGCGGAGAGAAGCCGGTTTGGAGCTGCCAGAAGTTGCTCTGTGGCATCACCAGCCTGCCCGGGCTGGGCTGAGCATCCTCCCCCGGGATGCTGCAGGGATCTGGTACCCAGCCAGCGAGGGACAGCACATTTAGAAACCTGAAGGTGTTAACATTTGTAAGTGTCTAGTATTGTGATCATCTGTCATACTACTGATCCTGACCCTGAATGTGCAGTTCACCATTTGTCAGTTAATTATGTGTTGATAAAAAATGAATAAACTGCTTCAATTTTCATTTAGCTTAAACTACCTAAGCACTCTTTCCCTGGCAATACCCTCTCGCATCATCTGTGACTGCTATCATCTTAGAGTACTTTTATGCAAGCCCAAGTCATGTGTCCCCCATCAAGTTTTAGGTCCTGTGTTCTGGGAGATAAATAACACATAGACTCCACATTTCTGGAGCTAAATTGGCCTCCTGTGGAGGAAACTATTTGCCTATCGCATGTTCTTACAGACTGATTTTGTTACGTTTTCCACAAACTCTTCCTTCTACAATCTGCGCTCCTCCTTCCCAAAACTAAACTGCTACGAACCGTCCTGAAGCCACAAGGACTCCCAGAAGGATGATTTCTCAGGGAAAAAATATGAGAGCAACCAAACCTCTTGTCACCACTGTCTCACAAAAGTCTTTGATTTCGTATTCTTCCTCCTCCGGAGAAATGTTATTTCAACTTATAACTAGGTCTAGCATTGGGAAAGGTTCTCATACTTTCTGCACGGAACTTTAACCCTTCAAGGTCCTTTTCCATGGGGCATAGTTGTTCTTAGGGAGGGGGGATTCTTCCTTTGCTTTTTCAGAAACTACTTTTGGTGACCTTGGCAAGCTGGAACATAGCAGTGCTAAAAGCAATGCAGTTACAATGAATACCGTATTGTAATTTTAGCAAAGCAGTAGCATTGATTTACACGTATAATCAAATGCCATGAATAGACCTGCACTGGATGAAGAAACATGGCCAACAGAAGCTCTTATTTTATTTGCTTTCCTCTTCTTATTATGATTATGTCTCTGTATATGTAGAGTACACACAGTTGCTAGTTTGCTGGATCACTGTCACTCAGAAATATTTAGGACAAACTGTCTCTGTTCAAACATTAACAGGTATTATCCTTTCCTGATTAGCCTTCTGGTATGTTCCTAATTAAAAATTAACAAAACTAGGTTGAGAATTATGATTGATTATACATTTCTTTAGCAAATGCATTTGGGAGAAATGATCCTATATTTTTGTGTTCTTCTCAGAAATTCTAGTTTTCTAGCCTTTGTCTGTAACTGCCATAGTCCCGTAACTCTACCATTCCCCCCATTTTCAATATTGTTCTGCTAAACATGGCAATTCTAGATGGTAGATGTCATGCATAAAGTTAAGAAAGCAAAGCACTTAAACTCCAAAATTTTGGAAATGTTCTCACTGTGATTAACCATTTTGGATGCTTGGGCTGTTTTCCCCTGTAAAACATGTGCTGTATAGAGATATCTGAGCTAACTGGAAACTGGCTTGGAGACTGCATGAAGTCTAACTACCCGAAAGCTAAGTGTGTCCTTGGCTGCTCTGTTACAGTGGTTTACTCAAAGCCAGCTTGGGTTATGTGTGTAGACACAGCAAAGGCTCAGAAACCTGTAAGAAGAGCCAAGTTACCTTATTTTCCTGTTGCTTTCAACTTAGGTGAGAGAATTAGGCTAGGGAAGTCTGTTTTGTCACTTATACATATCTTAAGGAAAAATGACCAGATACTGGCTACAAGCTTAGTAGTATTCTTGTTTATTTTCTGTGTTGCTTACTGTTGAGAAATCTTAGTTTTTCAGCCAGCTCCTTAAAACATACATACCTTCACCTGTCTTCCTATCTCCTCTGCTAGTTGAGATCTGCAGCACAGAGGAGCGCTTTGGTGCAGATGTGCTTTTGTTCAGGGTGACACAGCCCGCGTGCACGGGTCTTTTACCCTGCTAGAGATGCACAGTAACGGATGACAGCCTCTGCTGGTCTAATAGCATCATTAAAATTAATAGCACATGCAACTTGCTGAACCGAACAAGAATATTCAAAAGCAGACTTCAGGTCTCTGAGTCAAAAATGCTTTAACCCTTTCTCTCTCCTTGGGATTGAGTGGAGATTTCCCCATCTGCCTGCAAGTCTATAGAGCAAAAACCCCGTTTAGGACTCTCTGCTTAACCAGGTGCTTGTCTCGATGATTTTAAACATAGTTGAATACATAAAATATCTGAACATAAGTAGAAATTACCCTGAAGAAGGAAGTTCCTATTAGAATGAAAGTAAGTTCTTTCTGCAGTGAAAAGAACCGTTTTTTTCACTGAAAACAGAAATATTTTGTTTCAGACAAGCCTAAAACACATCTTTCAATCGTACACATACATTCCTTTACAACACAGTCATATTCCCGTCCTAAGAAAACTTTTAACCTCCTTTCAAATCTTGAAAATAGTACAAGTCATTCATTCTAGTTCATGTATCTAGACTCTCTTTTACATCATGAAGCAGGCAAGGATGGGAGACTTCTCACTTCCACAGCTTCTGTGGCTGCAGTTCAACCTACTGATCAGGCTTACAGAGTATTTCTACATGACAGCACTCCACTAATATAATTGATTTGGGCTGTTTGGCACAGGTTACCAAAAGGTTTCATGCAGGCTCTATTCATAACAGTAACTGGGTTTTAGCAAAGCAGTGGCTGAAATGGGGCAACACCAGCTTAATTTTTTATTCTGAGATCAGCTGTGGTGAGCAGTCAGACGGAAGAATAGAGTGATCTTTTTTTCTCCTTTTCCACCTCTCAACCTCTCTTTTTTTTTTTTAAATTCACATCTTGAAGTCAGTGGCGAGCATGTCCATTTTCCCCTAATGCACACAGTAAAAAGAAAATGATGCCCATCTTGCCAGTGCATGAGGTTACCTGTGAATCAACACATCTATTTTATGACACTGCTGTCTTCTTTTCTCAACCAGTGCGCACCACTGTGGAACATGAGCTGACTGGCTTCAAGCACAAGGACCTTTTGCAATTACTATTTCTGTTTTTTTGTGCCACAGGGTTACCGCTAACGTCAGATCTAGCATATCGCCTTGCAGTCAATAAAGCATGAGATGGGATGGTTTAATCATGGCTAATTTTCAGTCCTTATTTTTTCTTGGTCTCCTCAGCGTGCGTCTGCTGTAGGTCAATGCGCAGCCAGTGAATTAGATTTTTTACGCCTTTGGTAAAATTCCTGCTGACCCTCCTGTGCACGGGCAGCCTGCATTTTGTCTGTGCATCCTGCTGGAGTCAGTACGTGCTGAGGCGAGGTACCTCCCGCCTCCCTTCCCCACTCCTACAGGTACTGCTTTGGGGGGTGCCAGCCTATGGCAGGGTCAAAGACAAGTGAGGATGGCTGGGAGGTGCTGAAATGGCACAGGTGCTCCTTTGCTTTATGAAATTCCAGACAGCACAATTAGAAAAAGGCAAAGTGGATTAGGCAAAATTAAGACTGCCTGAGTTGAATGGGAACATTTTGTTAAGAAACACAGCTTAGTGAAGAACCACGTCAAGTCTCCCCTGTAACCTCAGAACCTCAGAGCCTCGTGCTCCCAGATATTTCTGACAGTCTAAAGGAAGCCCGCAGGAAACTCAAAGTGCAATGACTGGTAGTGGGTTTGATCTGCACCAACGCCTTTTCACTGGGAAGCACTATTACTCTCACGGTCTTCTTCAGCCCCTCTCTGATCTATAAAATCATGCAACCAACTTTGAAGAAATGGTATTGAAATATACACAGGATTTGACAAACAGTCAAATCACGGTGTGTCCACTAAGGTAGGGAAGCTCCTTAAATAGATACTGATATCTTCAAGTAGTGCATTAACAGAGGCATGAAGATGGCAGTAAAAATAGGAGTATTTTCAGGCAGAGATGTAGGGGTTTCGTTAGGTCATAGCAACTTGACATAGCCCTTGTTAATTTTTTCCATGCTGTCAACAAGAGCTGAAGCCCGTTCCCGAGCTCTGGACAGTCTCCAGTCTCTGCTACCAGCAGATGTTCTGAGGAAGGGCCACAGGCTCAGCAAGTGAATCTGTTGTCTATCTCTAATCAGGAAAAAATCCAGGGCAACGCAGAGCTGAAATACCTCCTTTTAGGTGTTGTGGGAGTGGGTGGAAAAGACCGATAGAAACAAACAGGTGGAGGTCAGGAATGACTGCAGGTGTTTTTGTATTCGTGTATCTACTACTCTGAATCCTCACAAATCTTGAGGTTTGAGTGGTTTGGGAAATTTTTGCATGATCATTTTTGGTTAAGAAATTGAGTTTCAGTGAAAGTTGGTGTTGTATCCATTCAGTATAAAGAGAAGCATCTACAATAGTCTTAAAAGTATCTGTTTTGCTACTTTAGGTGTAAAATAGGGTAAAAATATTTCACCTTTCCCATCTACTTAAATGTTTCAAAATTATATTGTAAAACCTTATGTAGCATAAAAACAGATAATACATACACTATAAAGACTCTAAACATGGATCTTATGAACAAAAATTTAGTTTGGGATTTTTTCTCCTGAGCAGAACAACAACAAAAACAGGTCAGCAACTCAGCTTCCTTGTGGAAGTTGATTTACTTTGTTCCCTACTCAACTCTATTTGTGAGCGTTCCCTAGTATTAAGCCACCTGTAAGGGAAAATATTTGTCTAGAAAACTTAAAAATGCTGCTTTCTGTTTCCATTTGCCTCTCCATGTTAACATTTGTGGGCATTGCAAGCTGATTCTGAATAGCTTTACTTCTTTTTTAATTGACTTGTTACTGATCAATTTAGAGCCGCTCCCTCTGTGGAGTATACCGATTACCTCTCCTCCAAATTTTTGGGAGTTTTAAGCAAAAACTACCTGCAATATTAAACTGTGAGGGCCGAAGTAAATTCAGACGATTTCCGGAAGTATTCAAGTTGCAAAGCACTTACTGGCTGTGGAAAAATAAGTTTAACTAATCTGCAGGTACACTGAGGTTCATGAAAGTGATGGTGCTATGTACAGTCCCAAAATGCGAATATGCTGATTACAACATAGGCAGTCCTGCTCTTTAGAATAAATTTTACTGGAGGAAATGAATTAAACTTTTGAAAGAAAAAAAAAAGAGAATCCTATCAGGTGGAATCCAATCTTTTTGGATGGTTAAACACCAATATAGATTTCACATTGGGTGTTAGTAGAGCCAAGTGGTGGATCAGTGTGGCTTCCACTGTTGGACACCGTGGTTTTGCAACACAGGTACCACTTACAAATACACAGAGACTAGTATAATGGAGAAAAGTACACCATGAGTCCATCGAGCCCTGCTAATTTTTAATGTGCATCCCACATTATTCTCATCCATCCATGGGTCTAATTTGGTCTTAATAGAAACAGCCATAACTCCTGCTGAATCCAATGTTTAAGAGAAATGATCAGAGGTGATAAAAGCCAGACTACAAGGTTATGAAATCTAGTGATGCACCATTACACTCCCATTAAAAGATGCTAAAAGTGACATTTGCAGTCATTCAGAAATGAACAGAAACAGGGCTAAAACGCATGTTTTCGTAAGATAATTTTTTTCCTTGGTTATGACAAAGGAGTTCATATTTGAAGAAATACTCATTTGAAGATACTAAAAATTAGATTGCATGTTTGATTTTTTTTTTGGTGCAATGAAAGAGGGGAGGGAAGAAGCCCACTTTAATCTGTGAGCTGAAAAACTACACTGCTGCACAAAGTGTAAGACATTTAATTTAATCTATTTTGTTAAGCAGTAGAGCAATTCACAAGACACAGAGTCCCCATAAAGATGTTTAAAATGCAAATTGTGCTGACATTATTTAATCTAATACTTTGAATACCTGAGGGCTTTTCTGCATCTCAGTGCTTCCCACTCTTTGATGATGCACTATGCTCAGGCAGGACAGCAAAAATCCTATCATCACCAGTGAAAAGTCAAATATAAGGTCTGGCTTGTATTTCTCATGCAATCCTTTTCAGGCTCTGTTTCTCAGGTATTTCTAGGCATGTAATTCCGTAATCTCCAGGCTGTGGACCGGGGCCTTCAGGTACTTTTCATTGGGTCCTAATAGTCGTAAATTACCATAGCCACAGCTCCACGCGTGGCGTAGGCAGAAGAGATAATTTGTCAGACTTTACATTCTGACAAGCACAAATCAAAGGACATCAAAGTGTTCATATTTAATTACAATTTAATAATTAGCTCGATGTATTGTTTCTGCTTAATTTTACTGTTATATAGCTCTCAACTCCATGCCCCAGCCCTTGAATAACACCTCCCATTTCCTCTGCTGCAGCTTGCTACATCTGCAAAACCCCCTCGATTTGTTGCCACCCCGTTGCCGACCCTAGGGCTGAGCTATGGGACCTACCACCCCTTCGATACACAGGCAGAAATCAGCTCGACTCCACCAGCAGCAGTTGCAGCTGAGTGAGGTGATTTTGTGCTAAAGCGGATTATGAACTCTCCCTTCCCCCGTGCCAACAGCAAAGCAGAGACTCCTGCCAACACACAGGTTGGAAAGGATGGTGGAGATCAGTGAATGTTCCAGCTTTGCAGGACAAGCGTGACTATTCTCAGAGGCAGACCTGGGGCAATCACTGTCCTTCATTCCCACTGCAGCCAGGTCAGTGCTTAATCCTTCCTGGGGTCGCCTGTCTCAGACGACTGTGGCTTCACTGAGCAGTGTTATTTGTGATTTCCAGTCTTCATCATCTGCGGTCTGGTTCTCTAACTGTTACCATTGCAAATGTACGTTCACATGTGTAAGATCACTGAGGCCAAGTAGGCCACAGCTGCAAATAACATCTGACATGAGAAAGGCATAAGCTTTTGTAAGGTAAGAGGTGCTGCATCTGGTGGTTGGGTTCTGCCACCACATGAAAACTGCATAGTATGTCACTCTACTGGCAATCTCACTGAAATAAATGTTATTTCTAACAAAGAAAGCCCTACTTATTAAGCTTGAGCCAGACCAGGAGTACATTCTCTGCAGTACAAAAGGAAGTCAAAGGAAAATATTCCGGCTGAGCAGCCTGCTGTTCTTAACTCCTCAGGGCTCAGCGTCTAGGTCTGCTTTGCCAGTCCTGGAGTCCAAGATAAGTCTTTCTTTTACTTACTTTGAAAATTAATAGGGCTAAAGTAAGCAATTATTCAAAATTCTCTCCCTAAGGAGATCAAAGCTCTCGAGTCATTTGCAATTGGCTTGAGGAAGGCCATCAGTATTACACATAAGCTCTTATCTGTAGTGCTAAAGACTTCACCTGGCCAAGACCTTCAAGATGGAAATATTCCATTAGAAAAAGAAAAACACAAACAGCAGAATGAAAATTTAAAGTCTAAGCCCATTTTTTGAGATTGTTGACCCACAGAGGCTCGAAATGAGGACAGTTAGAAGGTGAAAAAGTTCAACTCAAGGGATGGCCAGGTCGATGCAGCTGGAAAAATGATGCTGGTAAACTGGGAGTCAAAAGAGAAAAACTGTTTTTAAAAGAAGCTGGATATTTTCTAGAAATACAGATAGATTCTTTAATTATTGCAGTTTTATTATAGTGAGAAATAGTCAGTCAGCCCTATTGTATAGCTGTACTGAATTTGTACAAATATTACTTTGTTTCACAAGCTTAGGAGTAGTTAGATGTTGGTATGGGAAAGCTCAGCCACTGTCAACAATGATAACTTCAAGACGTTATCTAATTCTACAATAACATTTTGTGGCTAGATTTTGGCCATAATTGTTTATTTTCCAGAAAGCGAAAGAGGTATGGAGCACTACATCATGCTCAGAATTTCACTGGGTTTCTTGTAACTGCTGGTTAGCCACAGTGATAATGCTGACACGCCTGCCACAGGACTTATCCGGGATCCAAGGAATGTATGCATTGCATCAAGTACATTTTATGCTCCATTAACAGCATATTTGCAGAGAGGGGATTGTGTTATACCTATGCACCTAATGTCATCTGTGCATTTCAACTGGCTGACAGGAAAGCTTGGGAATAGAAATATCAAAAAAGAAATGAAAAACTAGATTGGGCAGGAGGATAACCCCCAATTTGAATAGGAATTGTGGAGGACAGACTGGAGAGGTGTTCACTAGGGACATGGCACAATATTTTAAAAAGGAAAAAAAGATATGAAGGGGATGACATGGAGAACACCACAGAAATACGAAGGCTCACATCATCAAAGAAGGCAAGGAAGTAAAGGAAACACCTACAATTGTTAGTCCATGAGAAAGAGAAGCACTGCTGCACATCCAGCCTCAGGTGAAGTCAGGATGTTTGAAGTGGTTTGAGATCATTTGATCGTCATGATGCATTGCAGAAATAAAAAAAAAAACAAAAAACCAACCAGCCCCAAACCCCAAATCATTCTTAGTTGTAAATTGTTATAGCAGGAAACTGTGCACCTTCCTCCAGGAGAGCCTTCCAAGGTCAGATCAGTACAGTTACAAGTGCTGACTGAGGAGAGGAAGGATTTTTATGTGGTCAAAACTGAGATATGGTGCTTATAATAATTGTCTAATTTTAATATAGACTTCCTGAGGTGGCCACAGTGCAGCTGCACTGAACATAGGTGTCTAGTACCATCTGAGATGTCTGGGGTTATCCTGCCTGGCCAGAGGTTGACATCCCAAAGCACACAGGTGGCTTGTCAGTTCAGTGTCACATCTGACAGCTGCATCTGGGTATCTTTGAACACCCTGGTGCATCTCAAAAGGCACTAGATGCCTTTGTATATATGACCGAATTGAGCCTTCTGAGATTTCTGAAACAGGTCTAGGATTTGACAGACTTTCTTTTCTGGTATTCAACCAATGAGATATTTAGTGTGCTTGATGGCCTCTGTGGGCAGGCTTCAGTCTGAAGTTCAGACAACACAATACAAGGGTCTGCATGTAAATATCTACCTGGAAACCAAGTGTCTAAGCAGAGACGTAATCAATCTAGCCAGCAGAGCCTAGAGGGTAATTCAGCAGATCAGTCACTAAGTGCCTCCTTTTGGGAGATCTGGATCACTCTCTGCATGCCATTGGCTGTATTGATTAGATATCCATTGACTGTAACAGGAGTTGAGGCAGCTGCATGCCTTTAAACATAGATCTCAATTTAACCATCTTAATCAGTTACAGTGATTGCGCCTTAGTGAGTGTGATCTGGTCCTGTAAACAGAGGTGCCATCTGAGACAGCCTAACGTACCCAAGACATTCACATGGACGGGGCTGGCAGATAAGACATGGGACAAAAGGGAGGGCAGAGGCGGAGTGTCCAGGGGCATCTCAGGTCACGCTGGATGTCTGTGTAAGGGCAGCTTGACCTCACCTGTGGAAGAGTTAGTTTGGATCTCCTCTGGGTCTTCCGTACATGGTACAAAAGATGCTTGACAATACAGGCTTGCCTCAGTTGCCTAAGCTTAGGCATGGGACACGACTGAAGGGACCACTGAGTATCCCAGACATCTGCACAAGGCTGGTAGGTAGGACATAGGACTTAGGAGACCAGTACTCTTCTGAAGCAGCAGCTGAAGTCAGGCAGGCTGCCCTACAGCCCCCAAAATGAGGAGTCAGTTTAGCTGCATGTATTTAGGAAACTGAACTGTGCCCAGTGTCTGTCTACTTCAGAGGATGCTATGAACTAACTTCCATTTATTACTAAGGGTCATGAGAAGTCTTGTCATAGAAACAAGAGTTTTTATAGCTCTATTAACAGAATAGTTACTTTATTTTTTAAGTTAAGTTAATTAAAGGATATGTCTCATTTGCTCTTCCAAGTCCCATTAAGTCTTATTGTTGGTGATCCAAGGCTGGAGGGATATATTTATATTTTGTATCTTTGGTTTTAGCTGAGTTGTTTCCCCGAGAGAAATTTTCTGCTCTTCTATTTCTTATTAGCAGAATTATGTTTTTCTATTCAGCATCTCTACAGAGAAAGGCTTTTTTTCTGAATGGCAAAATGCAGCATTTTTAAGAGGTGAACAGATGTTGGTGGGAGTGTTTCAAATATACACTTGAAAATGTTGCACTTGGAAATGAAGTCTGATAGGTCTAAAAGGAAAACCTAGGATTTTTAATAAATTAGGAAAAAAAGTCCTAGCTCCACAATGAACCTTGCAAGATGCTGTGAGGACAAATAGTGCTGCAAAGCTGGAAGGAAGCCAGGAGAACACAGTAAGCCAGGGAGATGGAAGGGAAACTAAATGAGGGAGAGAAAAAATAAGACACAAGACAGCTGATAGAAACACAGAAAAAATGGGCAAAGTAGAAACACAGACTTGAGGAAAGATGTAGAAACTGTAGAAGACACATACAAGGATGGTGAGAAAAACAACAAACCCCAAACCTGGTGTGCTGTAGCACCAACTGGTTGAATCGGATGCTTAAGGAGAGGGTGAATTCACAAAATGCTACTTTTGATAGTAAACCTAGCTTCAGAAATAACATGCCTTCTCCTTCTCTTCCCACACAGTGGTTCCTGCGCATATCACACATATCCCCACCTCCTCGGCTACACTGCTTGGAGAACTTCATTCTGTTTTCCTTCTCATTTTAAAGGGTTATATTTAACTTATATGCAACCCGTGTTTCTGCAACCCCAGTTACAGAGCAGCCTCATGAAGAGTGGCAATGTGGCAACCTTGCGCTGCAGAGCACGAGAGGAAGGAAATCACTGCCTATGCAGAAGGCCAGGAGTGTGCTATTTGCCATGGCTATGCCATCATAGCTGACAGATCCAAAAATACATCCTGACCCAGCAACAATTTGATTGCCCCATTCTGTTTCTCTTTCCCCAAAGCTGTTCCACCTGGGGAAAAGCTTGTGATCCCACTCTAATTCCTGGTTAATTCATGCTTCCCACAGCAGCCCTCATTGCAATGCATGCTAGGTCAGCAGGCACGGTGTTTCCAGAAAACCAAAGGCATGGATTCTTATTTTTTAATTTTTTTTTTTTTTACTTGTCCCTACCAGGTAAATTGGTGGTAAGAATGACATAGGGAAAACAGGGATACATCTTGAACAGCTTCTGTTTGAAGGGATGTGATTTCAGCAACATGTGTTCTTCTCAGACACGGCCAAAGGTACATTAAAAAAGGTGAATACTGAGGAATATTTGAGGAATATGAAACTATAAAATGAACAACACATTGCATGCCATGCTGACTTTGTCATGGTACTGTAAGTGCTGAATTCTCAATGCTGTAGCCACAGTCTGGTGGGCCCAGGCCCTGATAGGAGGACTTTATAAAGGCTGTCCTCCAGAGCCTAGTGTCTACTGCTATCAGTGCCAACAGCAAAATGACAAAAGGAGGATAAATACTCCCTTTGTAATTGCAGCCATTACTTTATGGCCTGCAGCTCAGAAACCACTGGTAGATGACATACACCTATTCATAGAAACATAGAACGACAGAATGGTTTGGGTTGGAAGAGACCTTTAAAGGTCATCTAGTCCAACCCCCCTGCAATGAGCAGGGACATCTTCCACTAGATGAGGTTGCTCAGAGCCCCGTCCAACCTGACATTGAATGTTTGCAGGGATGTGGCACCTACCACCTCTCTGGGCAACCTGTGCGAGGGTTTCACCACCCTCGTCCTAAAAAACTTCTTCCTTGTATCTAGTCTAAATCTACCTTCTTTTAGTTTAAAACCATTGCCCCTTGTCCTATCACTACAGCCCCTACTAAAAGGTTCCCGTGAATTTGGTGAGGCACAATTGAGAACAGGCTTAATTCAAGTGCTGCTGACCATGTTTTAGGAGAGCTGTTGGTTGTGGAATCTCAAGCAGAACACCAAGAAAATGAAGGCAGAAGCATTGGGGATTACACCTCGAGGAGGAGTTGAGACAGGGTGAATGACAGAGTAAATAAGCTGTTACCAGTTTCAGTTGCGTTTTGATGGTGCCTGTCTTCCTGAAATAGGATGAATGTTCATGATTCTCTTGAAATGTGAGGATGTAATGATGTCAGAGTTCAAGAAGTATCTGGATGAGCTCGTAGTCATATGGTTTAGTTTTAGGTAGTCCTGCAAGGAGCAGGGAGTTGGACTTGATGATCCTTATAGGTCACTTCCAACCTGAGATATTCTATGATTTTACGATTTTATGTAATGTTACTAATGATGCCAATGATAAGAATGTACTGATAGGCTCTCTTCCCTGAGACAGTAAAAATGATGGTGTCTTTGAGTCTTCCTAGAATCAAGGCTCTTACAGGGTTTGGCTTTTGCAAAAATGCCCTATCAAAGAGCAATCCAGGATAATCAATGAAACTTGAGGAGAAAGGTTAATATTGCACTGAGAAAGAATGTATGTGTTATACAGAAACAGATGGCATGCAGAAGTATCTGTCAGGTCATTTTGACCCAGATGAGTGTGATTCCTCACAAAGAAAACACAGTGGAAGTATTACTTGCTTCTTATTGCCTAAAATTAATTGTATAACTAGAGTCAGTGCCCGAGACCAGCAGTGCACCAGCCCTGGCAGCTGATACTGCAGAAGCAGATGAAGCTTCTTCAGACTGCTGTGCAGCACAGGCCACAAAGCTTCCAGCAGCAGAAGTTCAGTCAGAAAACAAGAAAAACGTAACAGGACGGGGAACAAAGACATAAATGTTTGGATGCGCTTGGGAAAGTAGCAGAGATTAAAACAAGTGCTTGAGACTGGGTGTCATATGACGGAAAATCAAGGAAGGTTTATTTCTGGTGCCGACAGGCCCTGTGGTTCCACGCTTGTAGCAGTGAACAATTTTGTGGTTCTCCTTTATTTTCCTCCTATGAGTAAAACACCTACTTCATCCGTAAAAGGAATAAAAAAAAGTCCAGGAAAGTTGAAAGCTAGAGCTAAGGTAAGCACTCACAGAAGGGGACCGCTGCTTCTACTTCAAGGGTCTATTTTTGTATTTTTTTACTTTAAGAAACTGCTGTGAATCTATGAATTTGAGGACAAAGGGGCAGTTGTGATGTTTCTGGAATTTTTTTCTTGAAGCAATACTTTGAAACATTTGACATGACTCTGACAGCTGTCATATCAGAATTTGGATCTTTGGGCAAGTCATGTCTGTGGTCTTGCAAGTTACAGTGTCCTGTGTTAGTTACTGAAAGCAAGTGCATCATTGCTCATCCTCCACATGTTGGAGTAAGGCTCTATCCACCACGTTAAGTACTGATAGGAAATGCACACTGTGTGTTTTTTGATTTGGGACATACCATATGCCTGCCAAAAAAAGCCTCTGAGCTAAACCCTCAGGGATTATGTATAGGCAGGAGGATTGAGTCCTGCAGCCTTTAGGATAATCCCATGACAAAATTACTTTGAGAACCTTGACAAGCATTGGGAATGCATGGGTCTGCTGTGTCTCACTGTTAAACAGTTGGACTCCTGTATTAACTTTTTGCTGTGGATACAGTGAGTCTAAGGCAGTTAACCACATTTAGAGCAAACCAGCAAACCACATTTGAATCTAGTGCATGATCATAACACTGGAATACCCAGAAATTTAATTGGGAAACTACCAGGGTGATAGTTGAGACTAAAACTCTTCTGAGTTTCTATCAAGAGCTTAGTTTTGTTTGGTTTCCTTATGAAACGGTAAACCAGGTCCTGCTTTTTTTCACCATCTGCCCTTCATTAAGTCTGCATGCCTGAGCAATGTGACTTTTTAAAGTAGCTGTTGTGACATATGCAAATTTGTTACATGGTGCTAACTTTGCATAAGAACCTGGATGAGAAAAGGGTCTATTCAGGGACAAGTCATGGGCATCAAAGTAAAGTAAGGTTTAATCTGGCAGCAAATTGGAAAGTTAATGCATTTTGCTCATTAAAATGCCTTAATGCATTGAATGGGATCTCTTATGGAGAATACTGTTACTGTACATTAATTGTAAGTTCCTTATGGGAGCCATAAGTGCAGCTTTGATCAGTATTACCTTGGTGCCTGACACCTTGCTAACACCACCAATCTGTTATAAAGAGGCACGTATAGTTTACTGTTGAGCTTTTAAACACTTGCTGCTCTAAGTGTGGTGGTGATAAGTGGTCGTAAACTAAACTGCTGTAGTAAATAAAAATCTTTGCCCCTCCCAAACCATGCTGACCTCATGTTTTGTTGAATTCACTGACTTTTCAAAATCGCTGCGCCAGACCTTATTCTGTTGTGAATCAGTGTAGTTTTACATAAAGGGATGGAGCTCCAGCAGCTTACAGACCTCCAACAGTCTCCAGGTTTGTTGACTTCAACGACCACTGAACTCGGATAGAATTATCAGATGTGAGAAATAAATGTTTTTGGGGGTGTAATTCATCTGACCTCTTTTTAACCTCTACAGTGGGCTGAGGTGAAACCTAGTTCTTATTTCTCTTCATTGACTACAAAGAAAGATGACTGAGGGACTAGCTCAAAAGGAGGCATCTACAATATGAAACATATAAAGCCAGATGAATCCCATCTATTGTATCTGAGTATTTTAGTTCTATGTTTATTAATCATTCATAATTTGGGAGGATCAGCAAATAAAAACTCCACTTAAATTTGCTCGTTACTTAAAGGGTATGAAAGATTATTGTCACTGCTTTAGGCTTAGAGGAAAGCCTTTACTGCATTTAAAATAAATATGCAAATATTGCACAGTGGTTATCTTGCTCTTTATAGAGATCTGCCCCTGTAATGACAGATATATATTTACAGTTATTTTTATGTTTTAGTCTTTTACGTAACAGAAAGAATCATTAGGGTGTCCTTTAGCAATGAGGAGTTCGTCAGTGTGCCCTTGAGCAGTGGAAACCACTGCAAAGCTGAGTATTCACTGAGATTCACCCCTTTTATTGAGTTACGAATGCATTTTACTTGAATGGATGTTGTCTAGTTTTATATGGAGTCCCTTCTAAAGCTCATAAAGGTCTACGGATTAAAAGAACCATAATGAACTGTGTACTATTCCAAAATCTTGTGTTTTTCACTTGATCTCCGATATGTGCAATTATGAGTGCTACAGTTCTGATGATAAAATTCCAGGCAATTGATATAAATAACAGGTCTATTTATACATTTTCATGGTGATTTTTGTAAGGATTACACTTGATCTCCACAGATGCTAGTGCAAAACACCCAATTACGTTTCATGAATTCCAAAGAAGAAGGAATTTCAATAGTGCACATATCAAACAGTACTTGGGATCAGTTTAGAGTCCAAGAGCTGTATAACTAAAAGTTTATTCACATTTTATGCTCAAATTACAGTTTGGAAAGTTTTATTCTCTTTCTACTCTTATTCTATTTTATTCTATGACTTTTGTAAAGTCCATTAGCTGTCTATACTAAATCTTTGTACAGCACTGTTTTACAGTAGTACATAATTTCTTCCCTTATTTCTGGCAATATTTTCAACTTTAAACAAAGAAATTATAAAGCAGAAAGCCAGAAATATATAATTATACATACTCAAGAAACCCTACCTTAAACAGATTTTTGCAACGAGAAGCTGGGAAATAATAAATTAAAAGAGGTCTAGGGAGCCTTAAATCTCTGCCCATGTTTGTATGTGGTTGCTGAAGGGTGAGATACAGTCCTACTACATCTTACTTAGGCCCTTGAAATTCATTTCATCCCCAGACAGAAATTGTGTCTACCTCCTTTTCTCAACTGGCTTTCTCTGTAGCTAAGTTTTTAAATGTTTTCCTACTTAATCTCAATTTTTTGTGAATAAATTTTTCAAAAATATTTATTCACAAGTTTAGGAATGTCTGTTTTGAGGAGACAATTGACATTTTCATTCCTAAACCTCTGCTGCAATGCAAGGCTGGTAGATGGGAACATGAGTCCTTCTCAAGTCCCCTGAATAAGTTTGGAAAGCTGGAGTGATTAACAGCCTCTATTAGAGCCATCAATATTGTCGTTCTTTTGCATATTGTTTTAGTCATTAGAGCACTTCCCCAGAAAGGAGTGAACTTGTGAGTTGGCAAGTTTGGGAGCCAATAAAACTGATTTCTAATCAGGATTCTTCTTAACGCTATTTATTATCGTCCTGTCTAGAAAACACAGTCAACTTTCATCACTCCTTTGTATAAGTCCTTGTACAAATATTTAAAAAGAAAATACAGTCCTAGAAAGATTAAAATATTTGACAGTAACAAGACCCAGCAGTGAGAATGAAGAAGTGTGAGCAAAGTGATTAGAGAATGAAGTAATGCTAGAATAAGCATGTTTTACATAATAAATACTTTATAGTAGCTGGATCTTATGTGACCTTCCCTGGAACCTTGGAAAAGCCACTACGTTTTCTACCTCTCTATCTGTGAAATGGAGATCATTCCTACCTTGCTTTCAGAGGCTCTGAATTCTAGGACATTTGTATTTCGGATAATGTTGAATGAACGAATGAATGAATGAATGCCACTGCTAGTCTGGGACTTCTCAGAGAAAATGATGGGGTTTTTACTCAGAAATTATCAAATTTACTGAAAAATGCTTCCAAGAAATGGATCTGCTTTGATAGAATTGTCATTGGCAGGTCTATAAGTGCTTTCTGGAGCCCACTGATCTTTGATCATGTGTGGCCTATAGATCAGTTTTCTCACTTTCTTTGGACTCTTACCATTGGCTGGTTCATTTCTTTGTCTTTTCTGGGAAAATGTCAAAATTTCACAATTGTTGAAAATGTTGAGGACTAAAAAAACAATTTCAACTGGCCATTAACTGCTATAAACATGTCAGCATTTTCATGTTTGCATGCGTTCAGGTTAACAATTAACTTGTCAAAAAACAGTGACTGCCCAGAAGGATGGTTTTAGAGCCAAGTCCTAATATTGTCAGTGCTCTCATGCTACAATGGACTAAACCCCAGTTGTAAAGAGTATTTATGAATTTAAAATTAAAAAGTCATTCTATAGCACATAAATTGCTATATAATAATAAATAGCACCGTTTGCTTATGTGCAGTTTTTGCAGCTGTCTTAAGATAATTATACCTAAATGCCCTGAGTTTAATACTAATTTCAGCATATTTCTTTATAAACAAAGAATGGCAGTGTCATATATGTCTCATTTTTAAGTAATTTAGATATACATAAATTTAAAAAACTAATTTCCTAGAAATTTTGCTCTGTCATACAACCAATGGAATCTAAAGTGTGATTCTGCTTACTCAAAGCAGATGACTACATTTAATCAGCTGAGCTTTGACCACTTCTCAGATACCCACAGGAGGAAGACTGAGGAAGACTGTTATGAAACTATAATGATGGGAATGTAGTTTGCTTGTTTTTTCTCATTTTCCTGCCTCGGATATCTCTAAAAAATCTTGCTTTGCAAAATAGTCTGCTGTGGGCTTGTGACAGGACAGGCTTTTTCACCAGCTTGCAAAGTGAGAAAGTAAAATGAAGGCAACATGAATTCTTTGTAATTATTGGGTAACCTGGATGTCCTCGGTTAAAAAGCTTGCACAACACTTCACTACAATTATAGTGTACTCATAACCATCTTATAAAGGAAGGACTCCCATGTAAGAGGCTTTTTCTCAGTATGTGTATGTTTTTACTGTAGGTAGTAATAGCACATCACTGTTTTTCAGACTGTAAGGTACATTTCATGCATAATTTTTCAGCTTCTATTTTTTTTCCAAGGGAAATGCCACAAGCAGATCTAGCTACCTCCCAAAGCAGCTGCCCCTGTGAACCTTGCCAGCTAACATTAGTCATGGTCAACAGCACTTGAGTGATTTGCAGAACACAATTACATTTGGAAGAAATAAATCTGCATTTCTAATAATGGTTTATATGGCATTGAAATAGAACAGCAGAGAAAAGTGTTTGGAAATAGAACAGATTCTAGTTAAAAGAGACACATTGCTCTTCATCCTTCTTCCATGGAGAAGGATGAAGCTGTGATAACTTATTTCCTGCCTGTCAAACTATCTTGAGTTGAAATAGTTCATGTTTTCAAGGAGCGGACCATGTCAAACAAGGGCAGTAGCAGAAGTCAGATGGTGTTGGCTTCACAGGAGCTGAGGTTTGCATGGCGTTAAAGCCTCACCCATGGTGGGATATTGCAAAGTGCTGCCACTGACATCTGACCCTTGTTTCTCCAGGGCTGCTGGAGCCTAGGTAGATACAGGAAAAGACGGGAATACAGAAAAAAGCGAGAAAGATGGGCCGTGTTCAGATCATCTTGTATTCTGAATTAGCTGAGATATCACATCTTCCTCTCCAGTGACTGTGCAGGGAACAGGATCCAGCTCGTTGAGCACCCTGGTTCACTTCTCATTCTTGAGAGCAGATGCCTTAGTTTGTCTGGGATGCCATTGCGGAGAGCCTGGATACCCACCGCTTACTTCATGAGTGGACATAGATAAAACTTCTCAGGTGCAAATGTTCCTAGATATTAAGGACCACAGACTGCTTTTGTCCACTAATACTGACTTTTTCTAGGCCATGGATAAAAATTGAGACAATTCAAACGTCTCAAATTAATGGGCTTACTGAAATGTTGATTTGTACATCCTGAGTGATAAATGCAAAAAACCCCTGAGTCAGGTGGAAGTTTTTTGGTTGGTTTTTTGTGTGTGTGTGTCTGGTGTTGTTAGTAAAAATGGTGCAGGAATTTTAACTTCACAGTCTCCACTGAAAAATACTAAATCCACTGAGATATCTGTGTGTATCATACAATACCAGTAAATGGAGTATATGTGGCTGAAATGCTTCCTCCAATGATTTCAAATCCTTAAAGTTGATTAAATATAGCTTGCACAATGATTGCTAATAATCCAATGATCATCTTTCAGCAATTATGTTTCATATTTCATGAATACGCTGTTGATACTTTCTTTATTTCCATGACAAAGAAAGAGGAGCAGCTAAAAAATTGCTTTTATTGGAATATCATTTGTCTTTATTGGTTGTCTGAAAGTGTGTTAAATGCATTTTTTTTCCTACAGTGGAAACTGTCCTTTCTGAAGACAGCTTGCCCTGGCATTTCTTTGTTGTATAGCAAGTGAAATCGAGATCTTTACTTGCAGATGTCTCTTCACCTTATGGAGTTGCAGATTGGATGTATTCTCTGACAAACAAAAAAGCAAAGCTTGAATTCAAGCTGAGGGGAAAGCTGTTTGTGTCTGCAGTTGCAGCTATTAATGAATGCCTCCTATTTTAAGAATGACTGTGATTCCAGATATCCTGCCAAGAGTTGGTGGGATTTGTGTGGGGAAAGGAAGGGAAGGGAAGAGGGAAGGGAAGGGAAGGGAAGAGGGAAAGGAAGGGAAGTGA
>JAVKLA010000017.1:22881300-22913158 GCA_034782735.1 Sagittarius serpentarius
AGGGAAGTGAAGAGGGAAGGGAAGGGAAGGGAAGGGAAGGGAAGGGAAGGGAAGGGAAGGGAAGGGAAGGGAAGGGAGGAAAAGAAAGAGAGATGGAAGGAAGGAAGGAAGGAAGTTAAACAGGTATGTTTCTAATTTACTCTCTTTGGTTTTTCTACATGTCTGCAACAACTTGGGAAAAATCATTCAGTTTTTTAATTTATAAATTTAATTGTAAAGTTAGCATGTGATTGATTTTGCTGCACCCATTTCAGCGTGGTTTTGTTTACCTTATTCTTCTCAGCCTTCAGCCACAAGTCATTAATGTTTCCCTGACATATTTAGAGTATCACCGTTACATTGGAGATCTTCTATAAGCAGTAAACTTTTTCAGTGTCACAGCACAAAGGATCTGGTAGATGTTCTTGTCTCTTGAAACCTGACTTTCTGTCAACTGCAATATAAATTGCCTTCTGAAAAGAGATGTGAAACAATTAGACAAACAATGGCTACTCCATTTGTATTTATTTTAGTCCATTTCTCACAGAAGAAGTGTATCACCCATGACAATGGTTTTCAACCTTTTGCAATCTGGGGACTTTAAAACAAGACCCATGTAACTGTGGACCCCTGCTTAGTAATTCAAGACAGGGTCAATAGGCTTGTCACCATTTGTGGGTTATTATTAAGTAATACAGTGTGCAGCAGATGAGTTTATAACTACAGATCTTGAAGACATCGGTTGAGTCCATGAACACACACTTACATGAAACTGGGAACTGTGGTGCTGTGTCTACCTTCCCTGATTCTTAAAGTTCATGTCATGCTTTCTGATCCCAGACTCGTTTTGCTGAAAATCTGTGCTGTTTATTTAGCTGCACACCAAGTCCAAATTTCCTGGATGAAATAATGGATTTAGATTTCAGTAAATTTTGCACTCAGTCAGCAGAAGTAAAACAGCTTCTCTGCAGCCCCACATTAATCTGCCTCAGACTACAGGGTACTGTGTCATCTCATAGCTCTGCAGTATGTCCAGCCTCTTTGAGTAGAGAATCTGGGGACAGAAAACCTTTTATGCCTGTTTTCAGGAGTGCCTTTCAGTGGCTTCTGAGCTGTGCGCTGCAGCAGCAATGCTGTTGCTCTGCAGTTTCCAGAGAAGGAAATATATCAGCATGAATATGAGCCGGAGCCGTTGCTCCCCTGTGGATATGTTCTTCAGCTGAAATGAATATCTTGTTAATGGAAGAAAGGTCTGAATGTTTTCTGGAAGGTGGAGGGCAATGCATTTAGGCTGGTATCTTTCTCATTCTGCTGAGCGGGGCAGTACTGTTTTGCCTGACCACCAGGCAGCTCTCAGAAAACGTGGAGGGAAAAGACAAGCTCTGAATTAAATGTACTTCTGTAGTGGGTTTAAATTTGTTCCACTGTTAGTAAAGGGAAATTTTAAGAAGGTCCAGATGCCAAATTGGAAGGGAGTGAAAGCTGAGTGAGTCTGCTACAAGCTCAGAAAAAACCTATTTAACTCGTACATTATGTTCTCTTGTGTTCAAACCTGTCCTTTGCTGTATTTCTTGAGCAGCTGTACCTTAGTTTTAGCATTCCAGCAGGCAGGTCCTCTCTTCCTCTCTTTAAATCTTTCAGGTGAGCTACTGAATTAATCTGCCTATCATTTGCATTTAAAGAGCCTCAGGGCCGGATAGTTAAAGATGTTTAAGAACCGGGAAATTCAGAGAGAAAAAAAGTACCTTTAAAAATCTGGTTCCAATGACACTCTAAAAGGCAGGTTCTTCTGCTTTTCTACTCAGGTCATACTTTGCTGTGTGTCAGTAGACAGAAATTTCAAACATAACATCTTAGCCTTTTAAATTTTAATAGATGAGAAAGAGCAGTTGCATCAGAGTAGGAAAACACAAACCAGGCCTGGAAAGATTTGGGTTAAGGAGGATCTGAACTGAAAATTCTGGCGTTATTTGATAGTACTATTTGCTGGAATGTGTTCATCTGTTCTCAGCTTACCTTTAAGCAATTGTGTTAGCTGTTGTACCTAGAATTAACCCCATTCCTGGTCATTTATTTTGTTGCTCTTGTTCCATTCAGAAAGTCAAAATATCTCAGGGCAAAAATTAGCTGGAATATGTCATAATTATCTGCATTATTTAAATAGCATGTAAAGACTCCATGTTGCTCGATAAGGATTCCTTTCCTTCTGAGAATGCTTATAATCAAAACCTAAACAAAGACAGCAGCTACCAGTGAGGAAAACTATTACCATTTCCATAGAGGAAAATGGAAATCCTAAGATCCAGCCCATCTCACTTGGATTCCTCGCTTGCACATAAATATGAAGTGCTCAGTAAAGCAATCTTCTAACATAGGTGCCTATGATCTCTGACGGCTCAGTGGAGTGAGACACATGGCTTGAAAGGCCTCTCATTCTGAATGTCTGCTGAAAAGTGAAATGGGAGAAATTCAAAATATATGAAAGAAAGTGCCTGTCAGCCAAAGATGCATCTGGCTGTATCTATAGCTGCTTAACGCTGGTGCCTCGACTATCTCTCTCTGTTCACTGGATAACAACTGTACATAGCAATGAATCCTTCATTGCTGTAATGGTCCAGATGCCACAGCAATCGCATTGCTATGGGCAACTATAACAGGTGGACCAGAAAGGACACTTTGTGCAGAGCTGGACATTTTTCTCCACCATTGGTGTGAAGTTCTTAGCAACATTCAAGGACAGATTCTTAATTCCTATAGGTGACAGAAGTATATATTGTTCTAATAGTTATTGCTAATGAAAAAGGAGATCAAGGAATATCGAAACACATTCTTCAGCTTACAAAGTTCAGCAGGTTAGAAGACCTTAACAGATGCTTATCTCTAGGACACTGCACACCTTGCTATATTCCTCTCATTCCTTTATGTTCCAGGAAGAAGAACCTAATGTATTTTTTCACCGTTTCTATGGAATCCGTTACTTATTCTGTTACCCTTCTCTAACTCTTCTATTCTTTTGGAGATGGGGGAATCAGGACAGCATATCATATGCAGTCTGTGGATGCACCGTTGATTTATAGAGTTGTGTAATAATGCTTGCTGTTTTTTCCTATTTCTTTCAAAGCAGTTCTTAACATCTTGCTTGCCCTAAAAAGCACTGATCTAATATTTGCATTGAACTAGCACTTATGATTCTGAATTCTCTTTTCTTGGCGGGAATAGCTAGTTCAGAGCTCATCAGGGGTTACCTTCCTGTATGATCATTCTTTGGTTTGGTCCCAGCCCAAGAGTTTGGATTCTGTACTTTTGACCTATTTATGCGAACAGAACTTTCTGTTGAACACTGTCTTGAAGAACTCCATAAATAATGTTACTACTTTTAGGAACCCTGTGCACCAACAAGAGAAAGTGACCAAGAGAATAGCACAGCTGCCAGCCAAGAAGCAATCCCAAAGCAGACTCTTGCCATTTCCACATACAGTTTTGTGAGCTCATACAAATCAGTGTACGTGCATCCTTACAAGTGTTCTGGTTTCTGAGAGGAGGGAAAAATATACCCCATTTGCAATGTTAGTGCCCCAAGGATTGATGGGTGACGTTAGTGTTGGGTCTGAGAAAGCAGACAGCAAGGTGTTTCAGGCCAGATCGTCCTCTGAAAGACTGTGATCATACAGTCAGAAATGGATTTGTGAAGTATGCCCCTGATCAAATGGGACGGAGATGCTTGTCATGGGTAAGGCTAAGGGATTTTAGTGGGTCTCAGTGGATCTCCTCATCCCCCACATCTATTACGCCATAGCATCTCCCTTGCCATGTGATTGCATTGATAAGTTGCAACCCATATGCCTTAAGGTGAGAGCAGTAGTCATAGCAATTGCTGTGATCCTGTCATTCGATGTTACAGCCAACTGAGATTTCCCTTGCTCGCTCCTTCTTGAAAAGAGGTATCAGAGATTCCCTGGTAGGAAAGGAAGAGAGGGTTTGACAACAAACTTGGAAACAGCAACTCTCAGAATGCCTGAGCTGAAAATCAGGCACCTGGAAAATGTGAATATGTGATATAAGAAAAATATTCTTAAAGAAAATGGGACCATGCCAGCAACGGTCAGAAGTGAAAGCACCCTTGACATTGAAAGAATTCCAAATAATGGGAAGACCCAGAGGCCAGTTAGAAGTCAGAAATAATTAATTATTTGGGTTTTTTTCCTGAGGATTTTTTTTTTCCTAATCCCACTGTCTCTCATAACCCCCTAAACCATATGCAATGTAGTCTCTTTGAAGGCTACAAGGTTAAACTTGTAACAGAATTCATTAATAAACTGCTTCTGTTCCAGTGCAAGGGACAAACTTTGCTCTGAGCTGTGATGGTATAAATCAGGGTCATCTTCCTCTGAGTCAGTGAAAAAGCAGCATTGTGACATCTGAGCAGGTGAGATCAGTATCAAGCCCAAGGTATTTTACCTGACAAATGGTATATTATTTAATGTGCAACTCTCCAGGGTCTCAGAAACTACTCCGCTCATTATTACATGGATCAGTTTCCTAAGTCTTTCTGCAGCTCCCTTTTTTATCATGTCAAGCTATGTTTCTAAATTTTCCCACCTCCTGGATCCTGAGCCCCTAACAGCTGTGCATTGGGTGCACAATATGAATAATTTTTTACAGTATTGGCTGGCTACCAGACTTTTTCTGAGTCCTGCTTCTTCTTCCACGGGATTTTCCTTTTGCACTGCTGTTTTACTCCACAGTAACTTCGCAATATATAAGCAAACAGAAATATGGATGGAAAATCCTGGGACAAACTACTTAAGCCTCAAACAGAATCAGCTTCAACTTTTTATATTTTCACTGCTGTAAAGTAAATACGTCACTGTCACGGTTAAACCCCAGCCAGCAACTAAGCACCGTGCAGCAGCTTGCTCACTCCCCTCCAGTGAGATGGGGGAGAGAATCAGAAGGGTAAAAGTAAGAAAACTCATGGGTTGAGATAAGAACAGTTTAATAATTTAAATAAAATCAAATAACAATAATAGTATTGAAAAGGAAAATAACAAAAACAAGGAGAGAGAAAATCCAAGAAAAGCAAGTGATGCAAATGAAAAACAATTGCTCACCACCAACCGATAGATGCCCAGCCTGTTCCCGAGCAGTGGCCCCCGGCCAGCTTTCCCCCCAGTTTATATGCTGGGCATGACGTCCCGTGGTATGGAATACCCTTATAGCCAGCTGGGGTCAGCTGTCCTGGCTGTGTCCCCTCCCAGCTTCTTGTGCCCCCCAGCCTCCTCGCTGGCAGGGCAGCATGAGAAGCTGAAAAGTCCTTGACTTAGTGTAAGCACTGCTTAGCAACAACTAAAACATCAGTGTATTATCAAGATTATTCTCATCCTAAATCCAGAACACAGCAGCATACCAGCTACTAGGAAGCCAATTAACTCTCTTCCAGCCGAAACCAGGACAGTCACAAAGGAGATGACAAGAATACACAGAGGTCACAGTCTTACAGAACAAATGCACTAGCGCTGTATTTTAGTACAGGAACAGAATAAGTCTATGTTAACTATTTACTTCTTGTCTCTAATCTGTTATTTTAAGCTGCACAGGTTTTATAAGCTAAATAAGGCAGTGGAGAATGTACAGTAAAGAACAATGCAGTTATATGACTGGGAGATGGATTAGATAAACCTGATATACCTTTTCCAACTCTAAAATATATGATTAAAGAAAATAGTGCATCTAAGCACAGCTGGGGTCTATTGATTTCTATCTCTGGTGACCTAAAACAGCAGAGAAGATTTCCCTTCAGCCCCAACAGTTCTCTTCTTCCATATCCCCTTTTCTACTATAAAAATGTAGATATCTGCATATATGTGGGCCATCTTTTCCAAATCAAACATTAATTTTCTTTTCACTGTAAATTTTTTTGTTATGTTTTTAGTGGTTTTATTTGATAAACAGGGCACCTGGGCTCTGCAGCACTTGAGTGACCAGGCTGTGAAGTCACAAGATAGACTGAAATAAAATATATATGCAACTGGATTCATGATGGTTGGGCAGAGGGCAAAGTCACTGGCTAGGATCCATGTTCCAACAGAAGTGGAGGAAGCCCAGTGTGTCTTCTGCAGTGCCAAGACATGAAATTTCACCTGAACAGCCTATGTCGGCCGTTAGCAATGGGGCAGTAGGTTAGAACTAGAGGGTCAAGTCATGTTCAATCCATATACTTGTGAAAGGGATTAAAAAGGCCAAAGCACTTACTTGTACTCACAGAAGAAAGAACAGCCAATGCAGAAGCAACCCAAGTAGGTGGATGAGAGGAAATACATAAAATAAGGAATAGCTGACGTCTTGAGTCTGCTGCACACAACACAGGGGGCAAACCAGCTGTGCTAGCTGACAAATGTCTGTGGGGCTAAACATATGCTCTACAAAAAAATTACTCTGGTCAACTAGAAAGACAAATAAGAGACACATGGACCTAGATTCAACTAATTAAATGTCTATATATTTTCAGGAAGCAGACATCCTGAAGTAGACAGAATAGGTCAAAGAAATCATGCTTTAAGATTGCCTATTTGGTAAACTTCTGATGAGGTGAAAAGTCTAAAGGTAGCTGTGTATATACTTGTTGTCTAAATTTACATTAAATGAATCAAAGTTCCTGGTTTTGTCTGCCCTATATGCAAGACTTTTTGATAAAACAATTTTGTAGCTCACATGGGTGTATAGTAATCAGCAGAGTACTGCATGTTCTCTGTTGTACAGGTGGAGGAAGAAGGGAGAAGAGAGGAGGGAGAGGAGTGGAGAGGAGAGGAGAGGAGAGAAGAGGAGAGGAGAGGAGAGGAGAGGAGAGGAGAGGAGAGGAGTTCACTCACAGTAAAATGCAAAATCCCAATAGAAAACTCAGCAAAAAGGAAAAATACTTGGCATCTGCCTACATATGCAGGACAGACGCTATATATTTGTAGGGGAACACTTAAGTAACAATTAAGGTTTCTTCCTAAAGGATATACAGTTCCTCCTGCCAAAATTAACTGGGAAGACACTAAAGGAGCTGCAACTGATTGCACAAATACCTGGAAATGTTTCTATTCTTCTCCTGTGTTGTTCTGGAGCACTACCAAACTATCTGCAAGCAGGATGCCAGGCCTAACAGTGGAATTCAGCTTTAAAATAAGTGGGCATTCAGGAAGTCTGATATTCTGATGGGAATGATTCTCCTGCCTTCAGCCAGAAACCCAAACCTGTATACTGCAGATGTTCACTAGCACAGCAAACGACGGAAAACATCAATGAAATAAATACTTGCCTTCTAGTTAGTATGTGGAATCCAAAAGCTGTGACAGTGACAAATACGTTGATAAGAGGACCAAGACATGGACAATGCTGTGGGTGTATTTTCATTGGTTCAATTTGTCAATTAATTCCCTGAGAAGAAATCAGTCTTTCTCTGAATTGACCCATACAATCAGTCACCAGGTCTAGGCTGCAAATATCTTTCAGCTACATTATCTTAATCACTACAGCATTTTATTCTGGCAGAGTGATTTTTAAAATTATTTTTCCTCTTATGAAATCTTGCAAGACCAAGGTAGCAGGAGGTGAAATATTTTGTTCTGATTCTATGCACTGTTTCAATAATTCTGTGCCATTTATTTTCTCAGCAGACAGAAGATTTTAGGTTCATCAGACTACAGTTTTGTTTTGTCATTTTCCAGTCTTTGCTGCAGTTAAAATTAAACTTTGACTGCATAACATGTTAATACCTGAATCACGAGTACTTCACTGACTCAAATTCCATAGAAAGGCTTTGTCTGCTGTGGAGGTGGTATGATACCTGCTCAAATCCAAATCTGCCTTTTCCCCAAGTAGATTGGTGCAGGCATTGGGTGAACTCTAAAGCAGGGCAGTGCATGGCTCCCGGTGCCTTGCTACAGACGGCGGTGCATGTGCGTATCCCCAAGCCTCATCTCTGTTTGCACACTGAGCAGTGCCAGGGTTATTCTCCGGCCCCAAGGCCAGCTGGCATGCAACAGCCGTTCTCTGAGCTGTTAAACTTCCCAATCTCCAAGGCAGGATGGCCACGTGCAAACTTTTTAGGAGCAGTTCCTTGCTCATGCTAACCCCCAGCCATGCCCAGGCTTTGTCTGGGACAGCGCTCATTGAGGGGAGGCAAAGCCAGGCCAGGATCATCCTTACAATTTATTAGTAGACAGGCTGAAATTGTGGGGCCCCAACCAATGACCTTGGCACCGTCCAACTTACTAAAATGCTTCCAGCCTTGAACTGGGTATAGGCATAGCCTTGTGTGTCCGGGTGTAACCTACCACGTATGACCTTTCAAGAGTGTGTTGACGTCCCAGACCAATACAAAGGGAAGCCAATCCTCCATGAAGCAAGGCATGGTAGCATAGGTAGGACGTCAGAGGTCAGTCTGACCTGCAGACTGTGTGTGCTCCTCACTGGAGGTCTTCTGCAAGCACCACCAGCTCTTTGGAGAGGTGCATTTGGAATGGGAGAGGGCTGGGCCAACAACTGCAGAAAAGCAAGTGAGCTCACCAGGCTAGACAGCTCTGCTGATTTGTGAAACGCAAGGGCAGCTAACTCCTGGTGAGCTTGCAACCAGACTGGCAACATGCTCTCTCCAGATCTGGAAGGGTACGGTGAACTATCAAATACTCAGTAGTAATTTTTTTCTGCTGCCAGTGGAGACTGAATTAGGGTAAAATTCCAGGTTAATGGGATCAGACTCTTAAAATCACTAATAAGGCAAGCACCGTGCCCAGCCTCTTATTGGGTTATATATTAGGCAGTGACTGTCATGCAGCAAGTAAATTCCCATTTTTATCATAAAAGAGGCAGTGAGGACTCCCATTTTTTCTCTTCAGGGAACTTTTTCAATTGCCAGCTTTGTAAACTTCATTCAGAGCCACAGAACAGTTTAAAAATCTAGTAATGGTAAAGAAAGAGTTTTCAAAGAGAAATTCTGTGCAAGTACAGTGCCGTTGTTGTGCTACATTTTCTTTTGAAATGCCAGCAAGAAACAATTAAGGAGCAGCACTTGTAATGTATAATTGATGGTTTTCAGGTATCTAGAAACTTAGAGCAATTAGGCCCAGGGTGCAACATTACTTATTCATCACCATCTGGAACTTACAACTTTATAAGCCCTGCTATAGTTTATGTTTGTCTGGCAGAAATGGCAAGTTTAGTGTTTAAGTGCTGCATTATGCTGCAGAAGGTAAATATTTAATAGTGTCCCGACATAATGCAGCTGAGTGGGATAAGATGAACACGTTGTGTGGTCAGAGCATAGCAGCATGTGGATACTGGAAAGTATAAGGAACGGAATGCCCTTCCCAGAGCAAGAAAACAGACAATACTTCCAAATAAATCTGCAGCATTTCTATTGCATCAATAGAAAGCTGTAGCATTGATCCTTGGGTCACAGCATGCATTATCGACACCTGTGATTCAACTTTAGATATGATTCAGATGCGTGAAAGAACTGTTTCTATGAAAATCTGAGAATCTCCCACTTTCTTTTTTGATGTTGAAGTAGAGGTAGACTAAAGATGGATAGGGAATTTTGGAGAAAATGTTTTATTTTTTAAAAAAATGTAATTTCATCCAGCATCAAACCTGTTCTAGTTACTATTTTGACAAATTTCCCACTGGAAAAACTCAAACCAAATCAAACCCCAACCAAAACCACAAACACAAAGAAAAACAAAACCAAGCCACAAATCCAGAAAAGTTAATTTTATAAGTCTTCAATATTTTCTAAAGGGTGAAGTTCCTCCTTGGGAACAGAACTAATTTTACTTCTTTGTGTTACCCCCACTTAAAACCAAAGAGTAAAACTAAGTGAAATGTTCTGTTTGGATCTATTCCAACATTCTCAAGATCCTGATTTCAAAGCCACGTTCAAGAGATTGGCTTGATTCGTGACCAGAAACTTCCTTGTAGCATTGAAATGCTTACGGTTCTGGAAGACCAGTTTCTATTCTGCTCTGATCGGGCAACCCACCCCGACTCAGCTGAGGTGACTGGAAGTGGATTGATCTGCTCCACCTACAACCTGCACATAGAGAGGAATCCTGCAGTTAACAACTACTTTTTAAAGAAGCTTGATGATTCTTCTGCATTTTTGCCTGTCTCACAGATCCTGACAAGTACAGTCAAACAGCTCTAAATATTTTGTATGTACATGGAAGGTGATAATGTTATGCCTTAATGGCTGGTCTATATTCATTCAATGCCCAATGGTGCAAAACATCTGTAGCGGTAAGGTAAAGGTCCAGGTTTAACCCTTCACTTAAACAGGCCCATGTAGGTGATACCCTATCTGGGAACCTCAAGTTCTTCAGCGTGCAGGTCCTTACAACAAGCTTCCTTGGCAGGAAAAAGACCCACCGATGCAAAAAACCTGAGTCTTGGTGGCTGACTGCAAGTGGGTAACTAGCTATTACGGTCAGCCTTTCGGACACTCGCACAGGAATGTTGCAACATAGAAGTACCACAAAAACTCTTTCCTTGTTCTCCTAGAGACACAATTGCAATGAAATGTCACAGTGCAGTAGATTATACTGACTCACAGAGTGATTCAGAAAGGTGCTGTGTTCTTCTGATCCTCACAGTCCAACAAGTACGGCGTTGACCATACTGGATTGGTATTGTCTTATCTACAATATCAAATGGAATGAAATGATTGTTCACTTTCCTGTCTTAATTTGTTATTTCTGCTTGACTTAATTACCATCTTGCATGTATTCTTATTCATCCATTTCATTGATTTACTTGATTTGTTTCAAATGTCCTCATCTAAATCTACAGTTGTGCAAAAACCCTGAGCCGCCTTCTGCAGTTAGGTTAATACACCTGTACTTTCATTCATTCAAATAGTTCTGACACTTGAGTCAGTCTACACAGGAAGAAAGCATGATATTGCCAAAGAGTTTCAAAATGTTGTCTGGTTTTGTTATAGCTCCAGTTCCTGGAATCCAGTGATGACAAAAATGTTGTCGTTTTCATGGTTATGTAGAAAACCAAAAAATCTGACCTATAAATACTCAAAACCTAAAAATGAATGAAAACAACACTTTTACTTTGATTGTTATTGCTACAATCTCATAATTTATCAGGGAGCCCAACTCATGATGTGTACCTGTTTGAGGATAACAATAATTAGACTCTTCAGTGTTTGACTTTTTATCAAATAGCATTACAAAGCTAGCTGAAGCCCTAAGCAAATGAGAAACTTGTCTTTGCTTTCCCCTGTACTGTTGTAGAAGAGATTAAAAGCATGCATTATTAGTATAACAGCATGGACTGTTATTCTCTCCAAAGTGCCATAAGCATCATTTATTAACATTACTAAAACATTTAACAGCACTTTTTAAAACAATTTGCACGGAGGGAGGATCAGTTTTATTTCAAGTATAATTTTTACCAGGTAGATGGTCATGTTCAGTGCAGGACTGATTTACATTGGTACCTTATGTTTTCAAACATTGTGTATGATGACTGAACACAGAGACATACATCATGTGAAGCTACAGAGTAGTAGTGTTTATCACAGCAGGCTCAGGGCTTGATTAAGGTCTGTCCAGCCCTGACACTAGGTAGCAGCTGCCAAGGTCTCTATTATTCTTTATAACCCTTTTTCACTTTTTCCTTTTTTTTTATTTTTATTTTTTAAAGTCTGTGGCCATAGTGTTTGTGCAGAAGAGTTCTCTGTCATGACTCAGATGCAGTGCTGTAGTGATGTCCACGCTGAGTCTGCTGAGAGTCTGAAACAGTCTGATATGGACTGATATCAGCACCGTTCCAGAAAAAAAACACCTCTATGGAGCAGGAAAAATACAACAGACCACTTCACTGCTCAAACACAGTGGATCCCTCTCCGTTTTCAGACGAGCCAGAGTTATCTACTTTGGAGGTAACCATCCTTCATGGAAGAGAAAACAGAGCTTTTTTTCCATCAGTCCAGTTTGGAAAAGGCAGGGTCATGAAGCACAGCCGAGCCCTGCGTCCCTAGGACCCAATGCTATGTCACCGCTATGCTGTATATACAGGGCACTGCGGGTGTGCCTGAATCCAATGGCATCATTGCTCTTCAGAGGAAGACCAGCACTTCCAGAGCTACAAAAATCAAAGGATGAGCATGAACAGCTAAATTACCATAGGGGTTTCATGCCCTCACTCACAATTCTTATGTGATCAGGTGCATCTTAGGGGAAGACACATATTTCTGATTACTTTCCACCACTCTTAAAAATCTGCAGGGAAAATCTCCCTGAGAACTACATAGCACATTGCTGACCAGACTAGACATAGCAGAGATGAGTGAGCAGCTCTGTATTCCTGTTTTCCCATGTGGCTGTGTGCCAGCCTGGACGGATCAAAGCATTTGACACTGGGAACTGCAGCACGGGAAGCTGACCGTAAAAGAAAGAAACTGTGAAGCAATTGCAACTGCTTAGGATGGCTGCAACAGAACTTGATTTAGACTTTGCTTCAAGAAAGGACAAAATTATGGTAACCAACAGCTTTTAATATAGTCTTAGAGTATGCAGGATGGACACTCTCATATCCCAGAATAGCCCTTGCCATAGACGGTGGGAAAAAAAAGAAAAAAAAGCAATCTGTAAACATCTTCCAATCTTGTGTTACTTACGTAGAAGAGCTTGAATGGAAACATTGAAACTAAAGGGGTTTTGTCCACGGTGATTATCTGTCCACGTCACAGACAAATGTCGGAACAATTTCCGGCCAATTCATGAACTCAACTTCTACAGCAGGAATGAAAACCAGGCAGCGTTGTGTGCTTACACCAGTGACCTGCACTCCTTCTGAATGGCAGTGACAGCCTCCTACCAAAACAGTGAAAAAGCTCCTCTCTTTGGAGGGGGCAGCATCCAGTCAGGTTTGACATCTTTCCTACTCCCCCCCCTTCTCTGCTGCAGTGATTGTACCGGCTGTCAGTTACCCCGTCACTGTACTGACTTTTCCCTTACTGTGGACCACAGTAAATGTAAGGCAAGTACAGTGCTGATTGAGAAGAGGCAAGCAAAAGTACTCCAAAGAAACTTAGCAGGGACATTTGATTTTTTTTGTTAGCAAATAATGACATTTACTGTCAAAAGCTGCTGAGGTCATCAGCTGCCCTTCTCCTCCATTGGGTGTCCCCTGGCTATTTTTGATTGGATTCCCTTTCATCAGGATCTAGAGATCTGTGCTGTCCTCTAAAGTTTAGCTATTGCATCACTTTTCCTTGTGCAGCATTTGTTACACAACATTTTTTTTTTTCCAGCCTAGATTTTTTTGTGAAGGTCACAGAGGACTGGCTGTGATAAGAGCCCCAAAGCCTTCACTTTGCTTCTGAATTGTTCTTGTTAATTCAGTGCTGATTGAAGATTGATACAGCCCTGGAGACCAAAGTCTCCTGTCCCCCATGACAGCTCAAGCTTCTCCTCAGGGCACTTTTGGCTTGACCTAGAGGTAGTACAGTTTCCAAATCCATTAAGTCCATCACCCTTTTCAGATGAATCTTATTGCTGTAAGTTTTGGTAATGGTTTTGTGCTGTGAACGTCTGTTCTTCTGAAATTAGACTGTCATCTAACTCCTTCTGGTCACTTGGCTGGACTCAAATCACAACTGAGAGCACTCTGGAAGCCAGTTCTATTATTTTTCATAATCATCCAGTTGCTGAACTGCCCTTTGAGTCTTCAGGCACAGTCACTGTCAAATTAACCACCTACAAGAAAAGTGGCATCACCTTTCAGTTCATCTGCGTGCAAGTAATATCACTTGCTTAAAGCTACTCAGGGCCTGGAATACTTCAAAATCTATATATGAGGATTTAGGTGAATAACACCTTTGAAGCAGAAAGACCAGGCCGCCTCAGATGAATCGCTTTTTCAAATGTACAAATCAAGTAGTTCACAGTAATAGAGCAACAACATGGTCACAACAAGTCTTGTTGGGTCAGTCTGTAGTTTATCACAGAAACATTGCTTCCTCTTGAGTACTTCTAATTATGGAAGGTTTTTTTTCATTAAAATGCATGTACTTTATGTGTATACAGATACACATCCAAATACAATACTTGTCTGCTACAGACTGGGCACACAAGGAAATCTATTTGTATGAATTTAAACACTTCTACATTTGCATAGGTGAGTACGACTTAGTTGTGCAATTTTCTTGTGCTTTCATTTCCAAACAATAATGCTATTGTTATTATTTAGACCCAGATCTATCTAAATTTTAAAAAAAATATATTTAGTCATGGAGAGATATGTCATTTTACACTGTGAACTAAATTTCTTCCAGTCTTTTCCTGGTGCTCCAAGACCTGTAAAGCACTTTTTGTGCACCTGGTTTTCAATAGTTTTTGGCCCTTGGAAGAAGTAAGTTTTCTGTGGTTTTGCTGGAATCCAGGGACTGCCAGGCTACTTGACACTTGTGAAAAAGGTTCTAAAGAAAATAGCTCCCCACACTTTTCCACAAAGGCAGGGGACCATCATCCTAATGTGTCTGTGAGGAGCATAGGCACGGTTCATGGGGTTTGCAGTACGCACGCATTTGATGGACACCATTTTGGATGATGCATGAACAGCACAAATGACTACAAGATGCTGAAGGTTAAATCTCAAGGCAGGAATGGGAGCTTACCAGGACCTTACTACTGACAGCACAGGGGGAAGGGGCCAGAGAAATAACACAAATGCTCCCTCAGGGGCTTCCCTGTCTTTTTGATCTACAAGTAATTGTGATACAGTCATCTGATAAGCACCTGATGATTGAGAATCTTAATAATTTACTTATTTTTGAACCCATTAGTGGCAACTCTTTTCTCCTTCAAAGAATGCTGCTGAATGTCCCTACGGCCAGAATGGACCTCTGCCCTCACATTTGGAAAAAAAAAAAAAGTCGCTGTCAGCCAGTTCTGATTCTTGAGATCTTAGTTATGGAAATGAACATCAAAGAAATAATGTATTTTATATTCTTACAGTCATAGCAAAAGTACCTCTTTTTCTTATTTCAGAAGCTGTTGTGAGCCTGCTTACACAGCTGTGAAGAAAGCGACTTGGTTGCCACTTTTGTTCTTAAATCTTAGAACAGAAGTAAGTGAGAAATCATTGGGCTGAGGCTGGCGTGATGCGGAGACACAGTACCTAATGCCGCTCCAAACAGATCGCCAAACCTGGGGGCAGAGCACCCAGAAATAAAACCCAGTGCACATCAATGTCTTTGTTCCCACTTTGCCTTTACAAACACTTACACGGCTTTTCTCTTAACCCTCTGTGTTTTTAGCTTCATCTCTGAAATACAAGTTCATAATGAAGGCTGTGAGGAAGTCCCAACAGAACAAAGTGCTGCAAGCACATGCTTAATTATAAGAATGCGCTTGGGTCTCTCCCCGTTCAGCAGTGTTAGGTGTCTGCTCATGTTCAGCTGTCTTGAGGCTTTATTAACAAATATACAGCTTTATACGAAGGCTGCCTGTTTTAATGAAGGTGCATGCCCTTGGCTTTCTGCAATCCTGTCCTAACAAGACTGACTGAGCTTTTTGTGTCATGAGGAGTAAAAGGCTTTCTATTCATTCCTTACCGAATTAGCATTGCTCTGGGTTTGATTAGAGTACGTGTTTCATCAGTATTCCTTCCAAGTTCATGGATGGTTTTTCCTGACTTCTGTTTTTATGATTTCTTTTCTGGAAATGCAGTATAGAGTATAGTTTCCTTTTTTTTTAAAAAAAAAGGAAATTGGAAAGTGTCCAGGTATTTGCCTACTGATTATAGACACATAGTTTCTGTTTAGGAGAAATATTAAGATATTTGCATCCAAAGTTGAAACATAGAAATATGTCAGAACTGTCCAGTAACAACACTTAGTTTCCTGCCCACACAGCATTTTCCTCTTTTATCTATCTATGAGGATACTACAGGGAAAAGTTCTGTGCAAAGTCTAGAGGAGACTGTCATTGTGTTTTTTAGTCTATTTGCACTGGCAGCTAAGAGTGCTGAAAGGTAAATTTTATTTTTTATGGATAACTGGTGCCTAAGCTGCCTGGGACAGCATAGTGGAACCTGTCTATTAGAGTTCTATTTGCATTCTTGTGTACATCTAAGTATGAACATTAGCAGTCTGACACTTCCTTCGTCACAAACCTAACAGTATTTCACACTTAGTGGGATTGAAAATTGAAATGAGAACAGCTTAAGTAAATAGTTTACTGCTGGGCTCTGCTCAGTGGCAGGTAGTCACACAGACATGCTGGTGACGGGTCTCCTGATCCTGCCATCAGATGTCCTTCCTTCACCTGGCAATGGAAATCTTTTTTCCCCAGACCACAGCCAATTTCCACCTTTTAAGAAAATATGTGGTTCCTGTATCATGAGGCCATAGCTAGGCAGAGGTGCCTCAACATATGGTATGAGACTAAGTTCTGTATCTTAACTATAACAAACATTTCTAAATAATTGCAGAGACAGTAATTCCAAAGACAAGCCTGGAGAAGCATAATGTTCTTTTCTGACTGCTTTTCTTAGCTACCTTTATTGAATATAAGCTGTTGTAACAGATGCGGGCATTCAGATTGACATTTAATTTATCGTCTGAATTAAAAAAGGATGATAGGGTTTAGTCTCAGTTAAAAAATGCCAGCACTCTGTCACTAAGCCTTACTTCTATCAAAGTCACATTAGTATTCAGCTGTTTACAATTAGCTGAGCTTCCCATGCAAGTTACCTCAATAAATAGTTTAAAAGCAATGAAAGGAACATGTGGCAAGAAGGGTCTGCCCTTCTTGGGGAAGAACAATTAATTATGTAGAGAAATTAAACTGCAAACAGATTACTTGAACATTATATTTTTCTTAAGTAATGAGCTGTAAAATCTAATCAATGTGGCTCCAAGGGAGCAGTACTCTTGGGCTGGAGCTAGCACCACTTGGTCCATGTACCTGGAAGATTTCTGACTAATATGGCATTGTGCTGTTATCTGGCTATGCTTAATTAGAGATGTCATATATACACATACATAGTCTACTGAGCATTGAGGACATATATAAATAGAGACCTTGCAGTAAGGACATGCTGATCATACTGAACATAGCCAGAATAGAGTGGTGGGTAGAAAAAGGAGAAGGCAGCTGATATGAAATGAAATTGTTCATATTCTTATTTCACAATCTGTTTCTGCATTAATATTTTGTTTCATTAAAAAAAAAAAACAACACCCCCACAAACTCATGCAAACAACAAATAAGTTCATCCCAGAGGTAACAGAAAGGTTGTAGCATTTAGATGGGAAAAAAAATTTAGTGTTCAGTTAACTGGTATGTGTGTGTTAACTGGCTTTTGATGTATGTATCCTGGCAGATCCCACTAGTGCTCAGACTCTTTTGTCACCTTCAGTATTTCTCATGAACTACTATGGAAACTTCTAATTGGAAAGAATATGCTTAGCTTTTTGATGAGGTTTCACAAATCACACATGCAGACTGCTTAACATGGCATGACGGACGACAAGGGACATGTTATGGGCTGATTCTGCTAAAGGATATCTTTTGCACAGCGCTCATTAGTCCTACATAGCATTCATTGTATGCAATTATCTGCCCATGCCCAGTGGCTGTGGATTTTCATTAGAAGTGCCACGCTTTTCATCGCTGGGAGAATAATACATGATCTGGGCTACTACAGAGGGCTGTTTGTTGCAATGTAAAAAAACATTCAGTATCTGAAGTTAAAGCTTTGGAGTCAGAAGCTGTGATTGTACATACTATGAAGAGGATAAATTTAACTTTCTTCTGAGATTCCTAGTCAAAAGACATATCAAAAAGATAAGGAGGTTCATATGAATGATAACATAGCTTGGAAAACATGGTCTTATTGCTGTGAACTCCTGGGAATCCACAGGATGACAAGGAGGCAAGAAGGACATAAGATATTTTCATATTTTAATCGATAGGAAACTGCTTATTACAATGATAAGGGTCATATTTTCACTAAATAAACTGTCCTTTGATTTCCTAAGGGTATCCTCCCAGGACAGTGAATGGTCTGTGTTAAACTCTCAAGCACTCAGACTCAAAAAACATGAGACACAGATTTATGTTCAAGTTGGGGATCAAAATTTCGCCTAGTGACTGAGATGAGGCATATCTAAATTGAAGTAGATGACATTTTCACTGCATTTCACACCTGCTTTTCAAACTGCTGTCCTCAGAAAGCTTATTTATTGGTCAGGAAATTCTGTTTGTCAGGAACAAGAAGCCCAGTGGTGGCTGAGAAGACAGAAAAAGAACGTGCCACATGAATAATTATTCTTTGGTGCTACAAAGAGCTGTAAAAGAGCTCATGGAGGGAAATGAAATGAGGAAATCCAAGGAAAAAATCATGGCGAAGCAAGAATTGATATTAAAGCTATTGCTCTCACCATGCGTATTAAATACGCACAATGAAGACAGATTGCCCATAGCAGGGTTCTCATACTAGAATATTACCATATAATATGTCCATATGAAAACATGTAACTCAGGGCTGTAGTTTTATAATAAAGTTTCTTTTTGCTTGTTTTTCCTTCTCGCCGAAGAACACTTTATTTTTCATATCACCAATCTGGAAGAAATACAAGAGGTCACGTTTCCAGAAAAACTCTTCTCTCTGTGCAGGCATCCTTAATAAACTGAAAGTAATGACATTTGTGGCAGTATAAATGCACCAAGGGTAGAGCACATATTAATTAAGGCAGGTTCACAGAGCGGCAGTTTTTGCTGAAGCTGGCCATTTTTGTATGCTTTTATCCCTTATAACTGCCTGTTTTCCCAGGAGACATCTTATCAGGCAAACATTGTTCTGGCATCCCAGAACATGACAGACTGTCATTAGATAAAGGAGAAGGTTAATAAAATAGAAATCCAGGTTACAAGCAATGTTTTAGCCAGAGGCATCCCATGGGTTGTGGTGAAGCAAACAGCAGACTAGTCAAATGCAGCAAATTACAGTCAGCAGGAGTGCCAAATATCCAGCTCTTATTCTATAATTTGCACATGCCAGCAGAATCTCAAATAATTCTTTTTATTGAGATATTTGGACTGTTTCCTTCAGTCTGCAGATTCCCATTTCAAAATCCTGATAGTCTGGTGAGCCCAGTGGGTTAGGAAAGGCTCCCTCAAAAGTTATTATGTGAGGATAACGTAAGCAGGGAGCGCTTTTTTCCCCTTTGTTTCTCTTCTTAAAGCACTTCTGGAAATGCCTGGTGGAGCCTGTGGATGTCAAGTACATGGGCCTAGGGCAGAGCAAGATTACTTGTGTGACTTGTCTCTGAAGATTTTCTGTTTTATTGGGTTGCAGGTTGATGCTGGCAACTGCCAATATTTCTGCAAAGGAAGTACCTTTTTCTGCTAGATACTGTCAAGACATACAGAAGTGACTATTGCCCCCAGGCCTTTGGGTAGGATCGAAATTAAACATTCAAATGAATAATTATGATGAGGAAAGAACACAGCTTACTTAGTGGTTTGGAAGGTAAGTTTTGCCTTTTTTGTCTTCTGCAGAGATGTCAGAGGAAGATTAGTATGGGGGAAGAGAAATAATTCCAGCTGTCATCTGTGTAACCTGAGCAATGCACTACGTTTTCTGATCTTTGTAACAATATCAAGCCTTCAAAATATATTTGAAGAAGAAAGTAGTGATTCCTTAGATTTTATAAGACCATTTGCTCCTGTTTTGAGAAAGGAAGAGAGGAATTAATGTCATGAGCATTTACAGTGAGTTAGGTCCAAGCTGAAGGATCCTAAGTTTATTGCAGAGGTGGGGGAAGATCTTTGAGTGGATCATAAATGTGTTTAGTGTCAGTGCTGATTTACATTAACTGAAGAATTGGCCTTACATTTCCATCCTGGCAGATTTGTCTTAACTCTTCCGAAGGAGATTTCCTGTTTCTCCACTTGGTTTGCTTGTGTGACTTGACTGCAGCCCTTATTGTACACGAACTGTGGCAGCTGCCATGTACAGCTGTTAATAGGACCCTTTAGTAATATTCAACAAACCTCTCCTCCCTTCTGATGTGTGGGGAACCATCCTCTACCACAGCCGGCCTGAAGGCTAACTTCTATGTGGTCGTAAGAGGCTGGTGCATGTATGGATGGGATTTCAAAAGAGCTAATACAGATTAACTTTGTTCCCTTTAAACTCCCAGGCGAAACTTGCACTGAGTCTTTTAAAAGCAGAGTTAGGTTCACGTGGGGCTTTTCTGAAACTTCTGTTTTACTTCTGAGGTGCACAGGGCAGAAGAGGAGAGTGAAAAGCAGCCAAATGAGATGCTGGAGAGAACTGCTCTACATACAAGGCATATTTTTATTTCTTAAAATAAGGAGGATAGGTGTGATTCTAGTGTATGACTGGTAAGAGAAGACAGGAGGTGAATGGCTACAAGGAGGGGAGAAACTGAAATGACAAGGAGGCAACAAGGTTTTCAAAAATTGCAGTTGTATCTGTCAGGGCATTTTCCAGTCTCCCCAAGACGGCACAGCAAAAAAATCATTCTGCTGTCACTGTCATCTAGGTTTGATGTAAATGTCCCATACAGAAAAGCATGCAACACTTCTCTCCCAGGAGACTGATCCTGAAGACTTACTGCTAAAATTAATAGTCTGCATGCATGCTTTAACCCACCCTTTCTAAAATTTTACACTGTATTCATAGTGATACCTTAGTTAAATCTGGAGTACTTGGTGTCTACACTTTTCAAATGTACGGACTTCTCGCTTTTATCTTGCACTGTAGCTAATGAATTATTTTAACCCCTACCTTGCCAGTTTTTCTGCATTGCTTACATTTTGTCACATCCTTGAGGCTTCTCTGCACCTCAATTCTAAACTGATGACAATCCCTAGAAATTTATTATCCACTGATACTATCTTGGTATTGCCTAGCTGCTTGGATGAATCAAGGCAGGAGGAAGGTGAGTGAAAGTTCTCCCAGACGGTGGCTCTGATGCTTGTATCAGTATCTTATCTAAACCCAGGGAAGTACTGTATAATACAGTACAGCTACATGGATAGAAGAGTTAACATTACTCTTTTGCTGACTGCTATACAAAAGAAACAGGAATTCAAAAGGAAGAAATATCTACAAGACAGCAGACCAAACACTCCCTCCAAGTCTACCTTTTGTAAAACTATCAAGTTTCTCTGTAAGTTAAAGTTTTAATGACATCTATTCAGCAGAGTGTTTAGGCATGTATTAGCCTTCTGGATATACTTATGGCTCTTGATAAGGCCCCTTTATCTCTAAGCAGGAATTAAGTAAGGCTTAAAGTGTTTCTCTTAATCAGAATTTCAGCATATTCTGGAAGGTCTGTATAAAGACTTTGTTGTTTTGTCATAGTTTACCTTATTCCCCCTGTCAATTCCTGGCATTGCTTCTTTTCAGAAGAAAGAAAAATTCCTCTGTATTTTGCTACTGCAAAATCATTTTGATAGGATATGCTGGTAGAAACTGCATATAAACGATGATATGTATATATAATCTTTCACAAAGGCAGCAAGGATCCATCTATATGGAATTTTCTGCTCTCAGTGGAAGTGCTAATTGGCATTTCCTTGCTGCTGCATTATCAGCAGTCTGCAAGAAATAAAAAAGTACCGTCACGCAGATTTGCTGCAGAGAGCAGCATGCTGCAGGATGAAGATGCTGCCTAGTAATTTTTGTTTTATTTTCCTTTTATCAGTGATTGTGTATTAGACATGGAATAGCTCATGGACGAGGTAAGCATTTCCACTGTGAAGGGCTCAGTTAAAGCCCAATGCTTGTATTAGAGACTTAAAGTACTGGCCTTTGATATATAGGCAGACTAACAGGTTACTAGGTGGGGAACCTGTAGTTCAGCAACTACTCCACAGTCACTGGCCTTACAGACCCCTTATTCTACAGCAACCCAGAATATAGGTGAGGCAGTTTAGTATGCATGCATACTCTGACTTAGTTCCTATTTCAAAGTAAAAGAAGGCATATAGACAGCTACAGTAGCTATCACAATGGTGCTTCATACCATAGCTTACATTTCCATTTGCCTGCATCTCAGGTTTAATGCTTAAATTTAAGCAGCTCTTTCTTAAACAAAAACAATAAACAAACTTTGAATCATATACACCACAGAAGAAAAAAAAAAACCCCACCCATGTAACTACTGAATGCTACAGACATGGGAGCATGGTCTCTCTGGGAGAAACAAGCTTTTCTATTAGCAAATGTCAAAGGAATTAAGCAGAGATTTGATCACCGTCTCTAATAATACCTACAAATAGAGAATATTTCTCACGGTTGTAGATGCTTCATTACAATGGAAGAATGTTTAAGAGAATGCAACACCTAGAACTGAAGCTAGACAAGTAGAAATAACAGAACTTACTCACATTAGGGGGAATGACCATTGTAACAACTTCAAAAGCACAGTGCACTCTTTATGACTGAAAATCTTTCACAAACCAAAAGCTTTGAAAGACTAAAATACAGGCATTAATCTCAACTAAATGATAGTAAGATCCTAAGATCCTGTGTCGAATGCTATATGCGAAGTCAGAGAGTGCAATTGCGATTATTTTTGTCTTTCAATCTCTTTGGGGTATGTTTTAGTGAAATCATTTAGTGAACAAGGTTTAGAAATATTTTACATTCATAATAACTGTTTCTGCATGAGTCCTCAAATACTGAATGACTTTCACATAGATTTCAAGCCCTTAACTTAAGGACATGGTTTGCTGAGCAGGTGTATTTGCCCAGTATGAGACAGATGTCTTGTCTTTTGAAGACACTTTAATTTGATATGAATGCAGTAATTTAAAAACATGAGGCGAGCTTTAAGATTTTGACTGTTTTCTATCACTGCCTTGCACCAGTAACTTCCCTTTAATTGCCCCCAGATCTTCTTTTTCAACACCAGTTTACTAAAATACTTTAATCTTTTGAGATTATTAGAGCATATTTACTGGCATACCACATGATATTTTGATAGATGACAGACTTTTCAAGTTCTGAAATGTCTTCTAACATTGTTTTGGAAAATCAGATCTTAAAAATTATTTCACCTGGAAAGACCCAGAAAAACAAAATGTCCCGCTTCCATTGCTTGCTAAATTAGTTTGCATATTATCTGGAAGGCTGGATGTTAAGAATTATTTGCTCCAAGTTAGGTGTTGCTACAAAATGCAGCGCAATATACATATATTCAAACTAACTCTAAGTACATTGACTTGTGAAGCAGTAAGGTCACATCAGCTAAGTAGGATGCTTTAGCACAGCAGAGAACTGAGCAAAACGTGTTGTTTAATTCCTCTGATACCCAGTCTAGTCCACTGACAGTTTTTAAGACTGCTCAGGAAGCACATAATTTGAATAATATATTATCTAGCAAGTGTTGTACAACCTGTTCAGACTTAGATCATCCAGTTATGTTCCACAATTACAGCTGTCAGGAGTTCAATAACCACAAGTACAGCATATTGTGAAATTTGGGCTTTGTACAGATAGCCAACAAAACCTTGATGGAGACCACCTGTCATTGTATTCCCTTCTGGGGCAAAATGTGCTATACTTTGTATTTCTAAAGAAAAAAACATGGCAATACAAATTAATAAAAAGTTGAATGAACAAGAACTTTATCAAAGCTGTTCTTTTGTCCCAGCTGGTGCTGGGATCAACAGAATTTTGCAGACATTTTTCCATCAGGAAATGTAATTTGAATTAAACCTTATTTTTTTGCTGCTTTACGGGAAAAAAAAAAGTTTTGCTGTTTTAAGGAAAAAAAAACCCAAACTCAAGCATTTATAAGTATTTGTTCACAAAGATCCCATAAAAAATAAGCAGTCTTTTAAAACAATGCTATTAGGCCAGAATAAAAGGATACTTCAGATTAGACGCTACTCCATTCCAAGGTTCTGTTTTATCTGTCAGTGCAGCCTGCAGGCTTAAAATCCATGCAGAAAATAATTCATAATGGAATAGCTTTCTATGTGAATCTTATCATGGGGTACACTACTCCATACGCCTAAACTATTTGGGCAAGAAGCCTTTTTAAAAGCCTCGGCATTGGCACGACACTGATAAAAATGAATGATTTACAAAATCATATTAACATTCATAAAGAGGAAATGAGGAAAGTTCTTGATTAAAAGGCTGTTTTTAATTAACTAGGGTCTAAATATTAGCTTAAAGCATGCTGATACGTTTGTGAACATTATCAGAGTACTAATGTAGATAAAACTGACATTTAGGGTGGGAATCAACTTCAGAGACCTAGGGTTTGACTCAGTTGCCTAAATAGAAGCATCTCATGTCATGTGAGATTTCCTGTCTAGCAGAATGGCACAGTGTCTCCATGTGGATGTCCTGAATACTCTAGGACATCTTAGGTGGCTCTGTGTTTAGACAAATGAGTTACTTTCCTAAATGCAGTGACTTGATTCAGCTGAGAAAGTATGGGCATGTAGTATTATTACCTGACATTCCACAAGGTGTTGCTTCCACTTCTAGCTGATGCTCCAAAAGAATATGTTTTTTCTGTAAACACCATGGCATGCCATACACCCCTGTGCAGATGCCTCACATACCCTAGGATGTCCCTAATGGTGACAGATGCCTACATGTGAGCATCTGTTTCTAGGTGTCTTCAGTGTAGGGATACACCTATGAGCCAGATGTCTCAATTGCCTGAGCAGCCACTTAACCCTACTCCTCTTCTTTGTTGCAAACACCAGGATACTGGGGCTGTGACCTAATTAAAATTCCTACACTAGGTTGTATGGCCTGAGAAGATAAGATAAAATGAACCTTTGTCCAACATTTGTTGGACACAAACGATCAGAACAATTTTGTAATCTAACATTTATCTTTAACCAACAGTTAATATAAAAGCAAATATACCATATATTGCAATCTTTTGGCAGAATACTCTATGCAGCAACACTCAGGTATAACATAAAACTGCAGACCTATTTAGAAGGAATAAGTATGTGGACTATTACAGCAAATATATAAAACTGGACCTAGGCAAATGTAAAGGTGAGGAAGAAAATATCATCAAGATCTGCAGCTCCTTGGGAGGATCCAGGATGTTGACATCCTGCTGCGATAGCCCACCTAAGGAGCAATGACCTTGGAAGTCCTTGTGCAATCAGGGAGCAGGACACCACAGGAAGTGAAATATCACTTCTTTAAAGTACCAGCTATGGTAACTACTGTTCCTTATTTATTTTTATTGCCATTTGATTCTGACTAATAAAGAGGAAAGATGGAAGATGGTTTGAGTAAGCATAGCCATGAAATGATAGAATCATTCTAAAAAAAATGAGCAAAACCAGCAATACAAGTCTAGTGAACTTTGGAAAGAAGCCTTTCATACCTAGAGTGGAGGAAGTCAGGGCATCTTGGAAGGATCGACAAAAGCATTAAAAGCTTTCATGCAAGCTGTCAGTCAAAAGCTCATCAAAGGCACAACAGCAAACTATCTTAATGGGGAGGATGATAGGAAGCAGGCAAAGAGACCAGTGTGGAATTCAACTGAAAATTAAAAATGGGATTCAATTGAAATGGGAGTCCATGGCCACTTGAGAGCCTTAGTTTATCTAAGATGTCCCAAAAGGCTGGCAGACAGGACACAGTGCCAGTGGGAGCTGCATCAGCTGCAGACGAGGTAAAATAGTCCAGGTGTCTCAGTGACACTATCTGTATGTGTTCAGGCAATCAAGGTATGCCACAAGGTACCCGAATGTAGATGCTTACATGCAGGTGTCAATACCTGAGGCAGGCCACAAGCTTCTATCTTAGTCAGTGGAGATCTCAGGTTTAGTTCAGTTGCTCACATGAAGGCATTTAGCAGTATTCAGGAGGACCAAGGGTTACCAGTGGCTGACACAGGACCTACAGAAGACCTGTGTCTTTCTGAAGAGGCAGCTGGAGACCTGATGTAGTAACCATAGTGCCTAAAGTGACACTAGACTTCTAATAGATGCAGTCTATCGAGCCTACATGGCCATTCAGCTTTCCTTGAAGAAAATGCCTTGGTCAAAACTCACCTACATAAACATAGACATCTCATGCCCTTTGATGCCTTGAAGTATCCTACTCACCTTCACAGACTGCTTCATTAGAACATGAGTTTTCCAGAAGTCCTGTTCACATCTGCTTTTCAAAATGACACTGATATTTTAGGGTGGTGTCATGGTTTAACCTCAGCTGGCAACTCAGCCCCACACAGCTGCTCGCTCACTCCCCCCTCGGTGGGATGGGGAGGAGAATCAGAAGAGTAAAAGTGAGAAAACTCATGGGTTGAGATAAAGACAGTTTAACAGGTAAAGCAAAAGCCATGCATGCAAGCAAAGCAAAACAAGGAATTCCTTCACCACTTCCCATGGGCAGGCAGATGTTCAGCCATCTCCAGGAAAGCCGGGCTCCATTGCACGTAACAGTGACTTGGGAAGACAAACACCATCACTCTGAACATACCCCCCTTCCTTCTTCTTCCCCCAGCTTTATATGCTGAGCATGATGTCATATGGTCTGGGATATCCCTTGGGTCGGTTTGGGTCAGCTGTCCTGGCTGTGTCCCCTCCCAACGTCTTGTGCACCCCCAGCCTCCTCGCTGGTGGGGTGGGGTGAGAAGCAGAAAAGGTCTTGATGCTGTGTAAGCACTGCTCAGAAATAACTAAAACATCCTTATGTTATTAACATTGTTTTCAGCACAAATCCAAACACAGCCCCATAGTAGCTGCTGTGAAGAAAATTAACTCTATCCCAGCCAAAACCAGCACAGGTGTCCAGGCACCTATATCTAATTAACTGATCCAGCCCATGCAGACATCTATATTTCAGGTTTGCTGATTTCAAACTGACACAACCCTAAGGGATCAGTTCAGTTGCCTAAATATTATGTTGTTGTTTGAGTTACCCTATGGCATTCACATAACCTCCAAGTGCCAGTCACGAGAGTTGAAGTCCTGTGTCATATCTGCTCATTTTGTGAATGCGTCCAAACAGTACTAAGCACGTCTGCCCTGATAACTGATGTGAAGTACAATGGATTTTATCAGGACATCCAAAGGGACCTGAAAACCAGACATAAAGCACATGGAAAGCCAAAGAAAGGAAAATTTGCAGCTAGAACCTGCATCTCCTGAGGCTTCTCCAGTCCTGGACGTGTTTATGCCCCTATGATAATTAACAAGTTACTGCAGCTGATACACATATCCAACTTTCATTGCAGGTGGTTAAAACCATTTCCTCACTTTTCCCAAAGTCTTGTGGCAAAATGCCAACTCAGGCTGGACAAGAAAGTAGATCCCACTGGCAAGGATGCAACTTTAAGAATTGGCAGGTTTGTTTCTCTGGTAAGGTTAGAGACACATTATTGCTCAATGCAGAGAAAGTTAATGAGCCAGGAATTCCCTGGCGGGTATTGTTAGATGATGTATATCCTTAGCATATCTATGCTTACCTTTAGTCCAACAAGACTGAGGTTGTGTAACACAGACTGAACACAGATATGACCTGGACTATACAGGCATATGTTACTACTTACAGCTGATGTTACTAAACCAAAATTACTCAATTTAAATATTGTCCTCCTTTATTCTGTCACATGAAAGCTCTAATTTAGCATCCTCAACATATGTAATTCTCTGCACTTAAGATGTACTTGCTCAATGCTGGCCCTTTCAGTATAGAGGTCTGTAGTTTGCTGTGTGGTATAAACACAGATTCTATTTCAGTAGAAGAGTTAAGCAGATAGTTGTTTCCTTTCTTATACTACAAAGAAGTTAAGCATAAACTGAAGTTTCAATGAAATCAAGCTAAGCATAAATTTAAGTGCTCTATTGAACTACATCACTTTTTAATTTCACAGGCTCTGTTGATAATGTCTCATGATGCACTAGCCTTTTGATCCATAACAAAGGCTCTTTTACATAGGACGTTATATAAAAGAACACACACACAAAAATGCCTAGAAAAGACTGTAGGAATAGACTGGTATGCTTCCTGAATATATACACAGGCTTCAATGTTTCCTGAGAATTGTATTGTCTCTCCGTGTTTAGTAACTTCAGTGTAATATTGTGTTGCCCAGTTTTGATTTGAGCATGCATAAAACTTCTTGTATTCACAACATCCATTGGTCAAACTCTCCATAGATAATGGTGTTTGCTGAGAAAAATTGCTTTTGGCTTTGATTTGAACCTGCCACCCGATAGCGTTAGCAGGTGACCCCTAGTCTTTCCTGTTCTTGGGGAGGTAGTAAGCAATAATCTTTTATTCACTCTATCCTTGTCATTCATTAATTTTTATTTCCTTCAGGAGTAACCTTTTCCAGTGTGAAAAGTCAAAGCTAACTTAGTCCTACATAACTTAGTTCTCTTAGCAGGAAAGTCAGTCCACACTAGGAATCATACATTTCAGCCTTCTCTGTATTTTCCTGGCTTTATTACATTGTTTCTGAGGTACTATGTACAAAATGTCTGTTTCAGGACAATCAACTAAAGACAAAATATAAATAAGACTATTACTACCAATGGTTGGCATATAATCCTACTGAAAGACTGGTTTAGGATTTCCTTTTAAAAATCTGGTAGCAGAAAAAGATTGCTATCGCTTTTAAATTGTACACAGTCAACATCCTACCAAGTGCTTGCCCATCCTGATATCTGTGGTATGTGAAGTTCACCCACTGCTAGTAAACCGTAGCCTCCACATTGTGTGCATAAAAATATCTGCATTTCAGCTGTCTGTTTGAAAGAGCTGACTATGCACCTCCATTACTAGAGCCAGTCATTCGGGCATTGACTCTGTTCCCAAGCCTAATGCTGTCCGATTTCCTCTTGTTTATCAGAGATATTCCTGTGCATCTCTCAGATAGATACTACAGATATCACAGGTATTACAGAATGCAATGCACACTGGGGCATCTCAAAAGCACTGCGTATTTATGCTCAGGCAAGTGAGCCTTCAGTATTTGTCTGCTGAAAATACAGCTGGGAAAGGGAACCACTATGCTAAACCACTCTGCTCTGTTTGTCTTTTGGGGTGGAGGATAATTTAGTCCCCATGCTCATTTAGTTACTGCTGAGATTTGTCAAAGACATTAAAGTTGTCTAAAAATGCGATGCAGTTTTGTTTTGTGAACAAGGATTTTTCCCCTTCTTTCCCTGTTTATTTTTCAGCACTATACTAAAATAAAGCCAAAAAAATATCCAAATTCCTCCTCTAAACACATTTTCAAGTTCATGAAAAAGCTAAATGTTATGGATACTGTTCCATGCTAGATTTCCTCAGGACCACTAGGAAACTAGGATTTATTAGGATATTGAATAGCTATCAAACCAAGAGAGAAGGAACTGCATCCTAGGGAAAAAAAAAAGACTGAAAAGGATGTAGAGTCATAAGAGGTAAGTGATTGAATCTGACCTCCCATTGTAGTTATGGGGAAAAAACAGTAAGACTGTCTTTTGAACATGTTAATGAAGTAAGAGCAGGAAGATGGTTTTCACCAGGGTCATGGCATTGATGACACTAGTACTGATATATAATATAAAATACTAATATAAAATGAGTTTTAAAGTAACGCTGAAATCCTGAACAACATACAGCTGAGCCACAATTTTTTTCCAGGCTGAAAAATAATATTTTATCATATTAGTTGTTTCTCTGATGAATAAAAAAGGCTGTAATTGCATCTAATCTACCTGCTGGGAGAAGAAGATGCCATGGAGTTCAGATTTTCTGGTAGTCCAGACCCAGGGACCCATGGTTTCCATGCAGTTTGGAAGCCAGGATTTTGTTTATAAAGAAGTCAGAGTGTGGGTGATGGGAGGGAAATTACATATGCCTTAGTCTCACTCTAAAAAGGAGCTGGGATGGTGCCAGAGTGCCATATAGACAGAGCTTAAACATTGGCTTCATTGCAGAATACATAAGCCTTTGCTGGGAGGAAATACCAGATATAAAACGGCTCTTTAATCTCACAGACAAATTCCAATTAGAAATGTACTACACACTTTTTACACTAGTAACACTGGAACAAACTACCAGCAGAACTGAAGAATTCACCATTTCTTGATGCCTTCAGGTCAAGACTGGATGCACTCCTAGAATTTATGTGATAGCCAAACACGTTATAGTCAAGTACAATACTTGTTATTGGGCTTAATATTGTGGGTAATAGAGTAAATTTTAATGTTTTTTCATAGAGTAGAGGTCAAACTAGCGGTCTTTTCTGACTTAGAACTCTCTAAAGATGATAAAGGCTTTTATTATGGACAACACTGCTCTGGTCTACATGTGATCATCTTCCCCATATTCTTATCTTGCCCTTTCCCTGCATTGTCTGTGACACAGTTCCCATTTGAAATTCAAGCTTGTGAAATCTGTTTAAGTTCCTTCATTCCCAAATAAATTAATTATTGTATCTAATAGGAAGTTAGTAGATAAATAAGACAAGAGATCCTAAACACTTAATTGGATTTAGGTCTAAACACTTTCCAACAAGCATTAAACAAGGAAAAGTGAGATAAAATACCTAATATTCATCAGTAAGACTCATTTTACGTAGGCATTGTTTTGTAGCAGCTAGTTCCTCGTGAGAGCACAGACTGGAAAGAAGTTCCTGGGTCACCAAATCCAATTCTTGATATCTTCAAGGTGTAGTTGAATAGCTCCTTTCAGAAACTGATCAAACTCCATTTTAAGAAGGCAATCTCCATTGTCCTGCCTCTAATTTATCTTATTGCAAAATCTGATGTCTATATACTCGCCTTGTAATTTTCAGCACTCAAAGTCTGTAAATAACTGTTCTTTACCCACCTTTAGCCTACTTAGTACTTGTATCTTTCTGAAGTGTAGGTGCCAATATATTTAGGCCAAGTAACCACATTACATCTAGGCTTTATTTTCGTACGACAAACTCTTCTACTTGCTTCATTTAAAGACAGGTTCTCCATTCATAACATTACTGTATTGGTCTTTCTTCTTTATTCTTTCAGTTAGAATTGGTCTTTCTTAATTGTGGATGACAACGGTGCTGCAGCTGAGGTCTCAGGAGGGCTGTAGACGATAGCAGTATCTTTCCACGTCTGAAAACAGACAAGCTTTGCATTAGCCTTTTTCACAGCTATATCACATTAGTGGCTTGCAGCCATCCAGTGACTATGCAAGACATCCAGATCCTTTTACTTTTCATTGTTTGTGACTGATAAATTTCTACCAAAAGGAAGAAATTCTTGTTATTGGTCCCTAAGGGCACAAGCCTGTACTTTGCGCTATTGAATTTTATTCCTTTTTTGGTACTCCAGTTCTCACAATCCTACAGTTCTCCCACTAGTGTATCTGGCTTCTCCTTGGTATGAGCAACGCTGCATATCTTGTTTGTTAGTAACAGATTTCAGTGGTGGACTTTTTTGTTCTAAACTCATTAATGTTCAGTGCTCTGTATTATTGGTTCTGAATCCTCATTCACGGGAACGAATGACGATCCGTGTCAATAAAAGTATTACCTGAAAGAATGCACATGTAATAATCTCTACTGTAATAGTCACTATTGACTGATAGTGTTTGAACAATACATACACAAGGATTTCTCTTAGGTCCCTAAAAGAGATGAGAAATGAGAATAACTGGCTTCCATCTTGTTGTGGTTTAACCCCAGCCAGCAACTCAGCACCACGCAGCCACTCACTCACTTCCCCCTACCTAGTGGGATGGGGGAGAGAATCAGGGAAAAAAAAAAGGTAAAACTCTTGGGTTGGGATAAGAACAGTTTAATAGAACAGAAAGGAAGAAACTAACAATGACACTAATAACAATAAAGTGACAATAATAACAA
>JAVKLA010000017.1:22922486-22936977 GCA_034782735.1 Sagittarius serpentarius
TCTTCTCTTCTCTTCTCTTCTCTTCTCTTCTCTTCTCTTCTCTTCTCTTCTCTTCTCTTCTCTTTTTTTTCTTTGTGATTAGTAATGACTACAGGGAAATGGGATGTGGAATATCTGGCCCTAAATACATGACATATTTGTTTCCTGACTCAGAACAAATTATCATTGACTCAACCTTAAGCAGATGCTTCTGCATATTGAAATGGATGAAAATTACCTAATAGAATTTCATGTATGTATTTTGACATCCAAGACAGTTGTGGTTGTCTGACAGTTAGTAGACTTAAAAAAGAGCTTAAAATTTAACTACTTGTTTACATAGTGTAGCAGAGTAATTTTCCTTTGCTAGTAATATAAACAAGGGTTTATTTTGGAAACTACAAGTTTTAACTGAGCTGGGCTGTTGACACTGTGAAAGCCAATGAAAATGTAAGACACAATGCTTTAAAATCTGATCTGTAAAGCATTTGAGAGGCTGATTTGTCATTTTAGCATACTACTCAAAGGTGTAACTCTCTTTGAGATAAAAGATCTGAATTTATGTGTCAACATGTAATTGTTTATAGGTGCACTAGGACTGGGATTTAGCTACCTGAGTGCAGATGCTTTGTGCCAGTTGTGATGCCCTAAGTTATCCAAGGCATCTGCACACGGCTGCACATTACAAAGGCCCTAGGGAAGATCTGAGCCCTCCTGGAGAGGCTGCTGGTGCCAGGATAGAGTTCCCTCAGACACCTCGGATGGTAGCAGACACCTGTGCTAACATCTGAATCGGAGTCTCTCTGTCTTATTAATATACTGGAAGGAACCTATAGAGTGATTCAGCTCAGTCTAAAGCGAAGATCAGATGTCCATAGGTAAGTGTCTACAGGTACAACAGCTGTCTTAATTTCTGCTGCAGTCACTGGAGCTTTCAGGGATGAAATTCAGTTGTAGGCACATAGTTGCCTAGTGCATTTCAGTTGCCCAAGGGATGTCTGAGCTGTCTGCATGGGGTTGGAAGATACGGCAAAGCATTTACAGGATACCCATATCCTTTTGATCTGGCAGATGGACACGAGGTGGAATATCCGAGGGCATCTAATATAAGCAGAAGTCTGCTGATTTTGGCAAGGTGTGGGAAGTGAGAAGGAAGATATGGGTGTTAGACAGACGTGCTGAAATCCTGTCAGTAGCCAGCTCTTGTCACTGTCTCTATATCATAGAAACAGTTGACAGCACATATTGACACTTTCCAGTGTAAAAATTGTTTCGGTGTCAGTGTTTCCCAACAGTTTAAAGTGTTGACACCCTAAATGATGGATCTCAAAGACTGAGAAAAAACAAAAGAGGATGCTGTGAAGGAAGGGGGAGACAAAATGTATAAGGGCATCAGAATTTGTGGGCATAGTCTCTGGCCCATAGGAGCACGGAAAGCACTCAGACCAGAATGAACTCTGGATGGCAGAGGACAGGGACAGGGCTGTGAAGGTCGTTCTGAATCCCGAGGCTCTGGGGAACAGCAGGATGGACGATATGCGAGGACCCTGAGGAAAAGACATACAGCAGATGGCTGGGATAGCGGCTGGAGGGCAGGGGTCTGCGTGGGCTATGCTTCTAATACTAAGCAGCACCAGGGCCTGTTCACTGGCCTCAAACCCATCTGGCACATTTTGGACACAGCCTTGCTGTTAAACACTCCACCTCCAAACAAGAAATAAGATGTCCAAGATTCCTATTGGGAATGTTTCTGGCCAGGGCTAATGCCTGTGTCCAGGCAGCAGTGGAGCAATGCTAGCTGACCAGTGACAACACCAAGAGGGACTATTTTAATGACAGCTGTGTGCCAGGGCTCAGATCTCTGTCCTGGCTCTATTTGATTTAGTAATCGATGTTCATAGTATCCATTCCCAGCAGCTTTTCCCAATGGCGACTTTGGACGCAGCCCTATTTCAGGTGCCAAGCAAGTCTAGCTACGTAGATATGAGCCACTCTGTGCTGGTTGCCCTCGAGGCTGTAGAACAATCCTTTTCTCACTTTATTTGCTAATATAAGTCTTCCAAAATGGGCAGAAGAAGAGGAAAGAGGACTGGGGCATGTTGATAAAGAGGAAAACTGGGGATAAGAAATCCCCTGGTCCCTCAGAAAATGATGGAAAATAGCATAAGGGACAATCATACCTTGATTTTGGGAAGGATGGGAAGGCAGGTGAAGGAAATGCCTCCCCAACATCATAGGAAAGTGGAAACATGGGAACCTTTCTCTAAAGCATCTGAGTGTGATCCTGAGATCACACATCGTCTTCCTACTCACTTATGCTTTCAACCACAGTGTTAATTCCTGGCTGAAGCACTGGCCATTGTTTAGGTCTTTGCAGGGCTCAGAATGAAAGTCAGAAATGCAGGATCTGAAAGTGGGAATAAGCACCGTTATGACCTACTTGTAACCTTCAGAGGATACCAAACTATCTGTTAGAATGTTTGAATTTCATACAAAGAAGCCAAAAAGTTAACTGTCTCAGACCTTCCTTCATTGTTTTCCATAAAATTGATCTGTGCAGAGTTTAGTGGAGACATTTTATTTTACAGAGGATTTTAACGTTTTAAAATGTATTCTTTTTTGATTCAGAACAAAACCTCCCTAATCCGAAAAGCCTGATTCCATGGGATGACCTCAGATCTTTGGACTCAAAAAGATCTGTGGTTTTTAGGAGAATCTGATTTCCAAGATTTGAGTCAAACTATCAGTAAGTTTACCCTGAATGTTTGGTCTATGACAGTCCTGGAGAAATGGCGTGGCAGGAAGCCAAACAAGCTTTCACCAAAACATTGCCAGATTTCTGGAGCAACATTGTCTGAGCTGAACAGTCCCTACAAATGGCTTGATTGTGATCAAATGACAAATGAAGTCAAAATATCCGAGTATTTCTGAGCAGCTCTGCTTCTGGTTAGTAAATCCACTCGTGTCCTTTCCAGGTCCATCGTTTCACTCCTGGCATTTCCTGGACAGAAACTGCAAAGTACTGCCTTCCCACCACTTTCTTTTACTTATCCCTGGCTTCCCAAATCCTTTTTCCTCTGATAATTTTCTGGATGTTTTTTTAACCCCTTTATGTATCCACAAATCCTTTGTCACCCTAATTTTTCAGTTGTCTAGGAAGAACTCATAGTGAAATCTCATTTCCTTTAAGCAAATTAAAGGATATATGATTTATCAGCATACAGAAGTCATCTGTGTGGTTCCAGGTAAAGAACAGGGTTCTTGGTCCACTGCTGGATGGTTTATTTGTTGTTGTTAGAAATAAGAAAAAGAACATGAGGGAATCTCCTGTAAGCAAGGATGTTACTCATGTGAGACCTCATAAATTAAAAAAAATGTATCCCAATTATCTCGACAGTGTATTATTTATTAAATGAATTTGCTGTTCCTCTTGCAGTCATGGTTAGTGGTACCAGTTGCAGACAAAGATGGCACTGGCTGGATGTGACATGAACACAGAACAAGGTGATTGTAAAGCTCGAGGCCAGGGAAGTACATAGCCTGACAAAGACTGCAGATAGTGTGTGGGCATAAAGAACCAGGGAGCTCAGGAAGACAGCTGGACACTTTCCTTCTGCAATGAACCCAGCTGGGTCAGATAAGGGATTTACAGCCTCTCATCTGATTGAACTTTATATTGTTTTTTCCTGAAGACAGATTCCCTATTTAAGCAGCAACCCAGGAGATGATTGGGACATTTATAAGGGCATATCATTTGTAAAAGCAAAGCCAGATTTTCTCTTTTTGCCTCAGGTGATTTGGGTTCGTAAAATAAATATGTAGATTTTGTGTGGTCTGACTTTTTCTCAAGTTATCTTGAAAGTTTCTTGCCTTTTTTTAGACCTGAAGAAAGGTTTAAGAATCTGAAAGTTTCTCCACTTCACATGAGTTAACTGAATAGAAGATACAGTCTCCCCCTACCATTTTCACTTCTGTTATTCTCACTAATAAATTATCTCTGGAATAATGGTTTAAAAAAAAAAAAGCATTTTATCTTTTATCTAGTTCAGAATTAATGTGTGTCCACATAATGTGCCATAATTTCCTCTGGAGTTGTACTTTAGTTCTTGGTAGCCTTGTTCTTCTCTTACATACTGAGTTTTCTGTTATATTGCAAATTTAGAGAAAAACTAGTTTTCCCAGTCTTAGCCAAAGGTCCGCTTACTGGTTATCGCATAATAGCTGTGTTTTTGAGAGAGGCAGTTCAATAAACGGAAGATAAATATTTGAATTTCGGAAGATCAACATGTTTTGAAAAAACAGATCCAAATGAAGTGACTGGGTATTTCATATTTTCCAGAATTTTCAGTTTGATGGAAATGTCACTATTGTGTCTGAATCAGAATATCAAAAGGTGGGGGGGAGGATTTGTCCACAAACAAATTTCTAAGTATCTTAACTTGTCTATACTCATGAAGATCACTTTTCTCCCCTGAAATATCTTTCTCTTACGAAGATCAATAATAGCTGCCCTTTGGCAATTTTTTCCAGGCGTTCATGTATCCACAAATGTTTACTTCATTTCTGTAGCAAAACTAAAGTGCTGCAAGCATTTCATGTTCACATGAAAGCTGATTGCTGTAGTAAGCATCCTGTAGTTGTACAGACTGTAGCCTGAGCAATAAATTCATATCCCATGTTTTATGACGAACAAAGAGTTGACATTGCATTGCCTGTGTGCTCAACACTCCCGGTATAAAACACAACTCAAGCTCCTACACTCCCATTTTGCTTCACTGACTTCAGAGGCCATTCAAGCAGGCCTTGGAAATATGTTCTAATTTCACTAGTTGCCTTCTCATTATTTGTAGCATATTCTTATTAGCTTTTTTAAATGCATAAGAACCTTGAAAAGTAGCTAAGTAGATCAGATCACTAATTCCTGTGAGCTAAGAAAATGAATTATTTTCTCCTGTATTTTCTAATTTAAGCTTCTTGTGGCCTACATAAAATTTTTGCCTGCATTTTTTTAGTCAAGAAGGTCAGGAATAACTGTAGCCAATAAACAAAGAAGCAAACAATAACAGTTAGAAAGATTAATGCTAGTGCCTGAATGCTCAGTGCTAGCAGGAAATTTAATTCAGGAAAATTAATTTTCCTGAAAACATTAATTATTCTTTTTCCTAGGTCCAATGAAAGTTGAGTAAGTGCTATGCTAAATGACCTTGAAGGTTACAGAGGTTGATGCAACTCTCCGATAAGTTTCTGGGTCTCTCAGACTTTGAGCAGATCACACATGACCTGAAGCCTTCCTCAGTAGAGACTGTTGCTGTTGCACTTCCTAAGATCTTCACAGCCCTTTGGATGCTGATAGTCTCCTCTGCTCCCCATGGATCCATTCTCCCCCCAAAAATGGATTTCTCTCACCTGAAGTTGGATGACTCTCCTTGGATCATCTTTACAGACATGAAGCTTCTAGCGTGCTGTTCATCTGACCTGCCTTAGGAGCAGCTAAATCACCAAGCGCATTGCCCACATCTCCCCTGCTTGCAAAGGCGGCCTGCGGTGTCTGCCTCAGACATCGATGTCTACACTGAGCCAGGTGAATTTTGCCAAAATGGAGGACCAAAAGGGTGGGAAGCAGAGTGCTCACAGGCTGTACAGACCCAGGATGTGCCATCAGTGGATTAATACTGCAAAAAGAGCAGAGGTCCAACTGATACACGGAACTGATCCAGCCAGTCTGCAGTGCTGTGTTGTGTGAACTTAATGGGTCAGAGACCAGCTTGAACACCTTGCCGCTGTGCTGCAGGTTGCCCAGTGTCTATTTTGGCCCAATATACATGCATTTGGGAACACACTGTGCAAGGACTCTCCTATCTTGCCAGTCTTATCAGGTTTTCTGATTTTATGACAAACTTCCTGGTATTTACTGTTTTCCTTTTGTTTTCGTGAAGGTCCCATTCTTTAATGTCCTGCTGCATAAGTGACTGAATTTTGAGAGAAAGTGCAGTCTTCTGACATGGGGAAATATTTGAAAATTCAGTTCCACAGAGCAGCAGTCAAGTTAAAAAACAAACAAACTACACAACAACAAAAGCTCCTGATATTATTTCAAATAATAAATATTAGTGATTCTTATTTTTAGGAGGAGCTAGATCATGATAGTGTTTCTCCATCAGCAGTCTTGGTTTTGACTAGTGATATGTTACTCTCTTGGTTTTTTTCCTCTAGCAATTACAGGAAAAAGAAAAAAAAAAAAAGCCACTCTTCCTTTTGCCACTAACCACAAATCCTGATGTAGCATTCCCTTCCAAGGTTAAATTCAGCAATTCTGCTCTCTGTGATTTGCCTTGCACGGAGCCAAGGGCATACAGTTTCCCAGAGACGGACCTGGCTGGGCTGCGCTTTCCTGGCCTGCTCTCTCCATGGTTTTTCCCCTCTTTAGCCCCCCTGCCCTGCCTGCTGTACTCTGATGGTCCCAAGAGATGTTTCTGGCAGTTGCAGGAGGCTTGGTGCCCTGCAGTGTGCGGGGGCAGGATGAAAACTAAAAGACCATCTGCTTTCTAAAGCTTTGGTCGCTTAAGCAACGGTAAGCATCCGTCCCTCCTGGCTAATCTCAAAAGGAAGCGTGGGAGCTGGAATGGGTTGGGGATGCTACTTTTGCCAGTGTTAGGTACTAACATACGAACATATGGTAATTACTTCCTGCAACTCATAATATCTTACATGAAACTTTACTCAGCTAGAACCACTGATTCTTTTAACCCTTTCCATCAAGGGAAATAATGGAGAAGATCACTTAGCAGGTGCTCTGTTCAATCTCTATTCAAATGTTGATTGTAACCAACTAAGTTTGCCTTGACAAAACGCTTTTGATCATGGAATTGGCTGCTGCCGGTATTTTTCTGGCAGCTTCTGAGCCTCACCCTACCTATGTTGGGGATCGCAGACCTCTGTCATGGTACAAAGTTGATGGTACAAGTCTGAACAAAGGGAGCACCGGCTGGCTGAAGAACTTCTAAGCTTTCTTTATTTTTAACTTTAATGGTATTACTCTTTTGCTTGCTTCCTTCCTTTCTTCCTTCCATACAGATAAACCTGTGATGTGTATTCTTGAATTTAATATATCTCATAAAGCAGAAATCTACCTGTTTTAAACAAGCAGCCTGACTGTTCATAATTTCACACAGGTATCATGTCTCTTCCTTCTCTCATGTCCCAAATTTAAAGAACTTTAAAACTGATGGAAAGGACCAAGGCTTTACTCCATGTGATGCCTTTTGAAATGTTAATTTGAAAGGGACAAAACCTTCTCATAGAAACAGTGCCATGCCCTTTGGGTATGATCCTTTAATTAAAGTTTGCTCTGATGACACTGTTCTGCATATTTTGTGACTGGATCTGATGCTGATAGGTTTGGGATAGGGTGGAGTTTCTGATGAACAGGGCAGAACTGAAATTATCTCCTTCCTGCATTTGCAATTTAAATAAATCTCAGCAGAATTAATTGCTTGTGGTACAAATACTTTGTTTCTATGTCGTAACTGGATTCATCAAGGCTGATTCCCTTCTCAGCTGCACACTTTCTCCAGTAAATGAGTCTGTATTAAAAAAAAATTATTTGCAAACCTCATGATTTGTACCAATGAAATGAGAAAAATAGGCCTTTTCTTTAATAACTTTTTAACTTTCATTCTTTGGAAACTTTGAAACTTTTATTCACATATTGTGGTGTTGTCTCACCTGTTATATGGAATCCTATAAGGAGCTTGGAGTTTTCCCATCTGAGCCCCTTCTAACAGAGAGAAAAATACAGGGTAAAGAATCAAATGTCCCATTAGTGACTAGCCTCGGTCAGCAGCTTCAATAAACAGTTTAATCTCATTGTTAAAAGAAATAGTGGTGCTGTTGTAATATGAATAATTGATAGATGCTTCAGTGCACAACAGAGAATGTTAACTGGAAGAACATTAATGGAAAGAGAACCAGGTATTATGAGCCAACTGGAGGCAAAAATAACTGCAAAGATGAAAGTGCTATAGGTTTTTACAGGAGTAACTGTGCCCCAACAAATAATCCCTTTTTTTTCAGGTAGGTACTGATTTTTTTACATGTCTTCCCAGTGTCTGTAGTCATGGCCCTTCTTTCCAGCCTGCCTGGCTTGCTCCAGGCTGCTGTCAGGCAGAGAAGGGTTCCCCTTCCCTCTCCACCTGCACTGGATGGAGTGGTGACTAGCCTCAGACTACTCCCAGCTGTTCCTAACGAGCAAAGTTACTTCACCTTCCTACCAAACAGCTCAGCAGCTTGTGACCATGCTCATTAGCCTGATTGCGAGAAAACAGACCAGATTTGCTGAAATAATTTGGGTCCTGTTGATAGAAATGGAACTCTTGCTTGCTGCTGAGCAGGAACTGAACAGGAAAATGATAATCATCAGGAAAAGGTCAAGGATGAACATCTGAGGATGGGCTGGAGTTGGTGACTGGTGACAGCCTGGGCAGTGGCGAAAAGCAATGTGGCTGTTTGCCAAATTGCAACTTGGATCACATTTTAAACTGCAGTTGGGAGAGAATCTGTAGGTGCCCCTTTAAAAACCTTCTCTGCTGTCCACTCCCTTCTCTACTTCTCTCAGCTTCCCTGTGTACCTCAACACACATCTACAACTATTAATGTCAGGAATTCTCCCCTGAGGCTCCAGTCTTTAGGAACAGCTCTCCCCTATCTCTGCCTCATTGACTTACACTTGCTTATCAAACATCCACTGAGAACAAATATCTGTTTTCCCTTGTCTAAAACACCTAATTGTTTCTTTTCTCTCAACGATGACATATCTCCATCCTTAACTAATTGTTTGGCCTTTTGAGGTACAGTTCTTCTTTAGGATGCCACATAACATGAAGCTTTGTAGTAGGCTTACAGCTGGAAAAAGCAGATGGACGGTAAAAAGCTTTAATTTATGTTTCTGTGGAATACCAGCTGCATTTCTGTGGAGCAAGTGCACTTTTTTCCACCCTGTAGAAACTGGCAAAGAACAGAACATAAAATGGAAATGCTTTCTGGGCATTGCACATGTTTCATCTCACCAGATGTAGACACTGACATTTATGACAGAGGCAATCACCCTGGGCTCCCTCTGTATTGAGACACTTTTAGAGCAATATCCATGCCCTTCTAAAGTAAAACAATTCAGACGATTAATTGTTTCCTAAAAGTGTTTTTTCTATTTCTTCAGTTTGACTGCAAGAAGACACCATGTTGACTTATTCCAATTTTCACATACACCCTGTAGACCTCTAGCCTTCGGTGTCCTACCCATAGCGGCTTTTTGTGAAACGAGTGCACAGCCTACTCTACTGCACTGTCTTACTTTTCAGAGAAAACATCATTATCGGGAACAGAAAGAAATACAAGGAGGAAAAAGGAACATTTGTTCTAAGGAGCTATTAAAATGAAAGCTGAGAAGCATCTAGGAGACTCACGGATTGGACATGCTGAAGTAAGTATAAGGACAGTGACATCTTCACTGTAAAAGCTTTGTTTGCATAACACAGCAAGAGTAGTATCTGCCTGAGACCCACATGGGATGCATTCTCGACTGTGAATTTTGGCTCCTGGCTTTCATTTCTGAGAGATAATGAGGAAGAGAGATGCAGTGAGATTTCTTAAAAAGAGGCTAGAAACCCATGTGGCTTGATTCATATTTTTAATACAGGGCATGCATGCTATTGTAGAACTCCTGATTAATTACATGTTTTCATCTAACTAGCAACAAAAGCTTCACGCTGAGGTGAAAAACAGGATGAACAATCTCATCAGTAAAGCTGTGGACAAATTTAACACATGCAGTTAAAGTCAAATCTGCGTTCTGTTGAGCTCAGTGAAAAAACCCTCGAAGACTTTAGTGGGCCCCTAGTCTTTTCACCCTCTGCTTAATTATGTTAGCCTCTGCTTAATTATGTCCTGGTAGTATTATAATGCTTAGAAACTTCTTCAGCCTCCAGATGAGTCTGCCCGTATTAGATTCTGTGTTTTTATATCTTCCTCTAATACAATTCTGAATCAGGGCATAAAAGCTGAAGCCACAGATTCTCCTGGAGGATTTGACAGAACACTGCAAAAGAGCACTTGATTTCGTCTTTATTGCATCACACATGAGTGCCTCCATCTCGTTAATGTAGGAAATGTGTTATCTGAGGGAGAGGAGCTTGGAAGCTTAGAACGTCAGTGGTGTGTTTTAGAGCCTCTGTTTTTTCATTTTATCTATTAGATGGCATGGCAAATTAAATGTCTCATCATGATGAAATAACAGCTTTTACAAATGTGTCCATTTGGCAAAAAAACAGTGTATTTTTGTCAGTGCAGTAGCCTCAGTCCCACAAGGGGACCAACTGGCTTCCAAGCTGTAATAAAGGAAATGACAAGCTGGGTTAGTTGTTGCTGGGCTCTTCTTTTTTGTGCTGAAAACGTTTATTTGTTTGCTTTCACAGGGGAACATTCCCTGAAAACTTTTTCATCTAGAAGCCTACTTCATTCACAGAAATGTGAGCTGTGGAAAGGAGGCCTGGGAGCATCCGTGTTGCTTCCTGCCCCTTCTGCAAAACTGCTCTTGTCTGAGCCTGTACTTTCCTCTTCTCATGGCCTTATTCTCTTTGCAGACTCCCTCACAGTTGAGAATACTGCAACTGCTAATCAATGATTTTCCAACACTCTTACGAAATGCTAATACCCATGCCAATACTTCAGTACCTTACAAACTCTTGAATCTGATAACTCGCAAAGTTCCAGAGTGAATTTCTAATTCCACATCCATATACTTCCTTGTTCTATTTCTTTCCTCTGAGACCACATTTTTCAGTCTCATATATTAGGTTGCCTCTTAAACCAGGAGAACTTTACAAGGCCCACCCACTGAAGAAGTAGGATGTGAAACTGCAGGAGGGGCCTGCTGTCCTCTGGGGTCTGAATATGTTGCTCATGCAGCATAATCATCCCTTACCCCTCTGCTGACCAGGAGGTAAAGTCATTAGTAGAGGTTGAGCTGGTGCAAAACTGTATGACGAGTATGTTGGGAATGGACTGGGTGGATGTGGAGGAGTCATGAGCCCTAGGGCAGCGAAACCCAGTAGCGTAGTGTGATACGAACACAAGTATTTCAGGCTGATACGCAGTTTGATACAGTCCTTGCATAGCTACTGTGACAGGCTGTGCACCACAGCCTATCTCTAGTCTAGGGATGACTTTGTCAATGTCATGATCAGTTCTTCTCCCAGTCAGGGAAATGTTTCTCCTGAGGGTTCTAAGCTGAGGAACTGAAATCAAAGTCATTACTTTGTCCTTTACTCTTTCTTCCCCACTCTAAATATTTGAGTACTTTTTAACAGCACCTGTGTTATATCTTGGCTGGACAAAAGCAACAGGCTATGCCTAAGCCCCTGTAGCCCTAAGAAACCCCGTCTCGTTCAGGAGAAGTAAGTATAACCACAGGTTTAACAGACCTACTTTCAACTAGCCACTTTGTCCTGCAGGGACTAGTATATCAAATTCTAACATCGTGCTCTTTATCACCAAGATAATTAGGGCATGCCTTCCCTGTGGATGTAGAGAAAGTTGAACCAGTTCTGCAGCTGACTCTGGAGATAGAAATGCTATGTGTCAACTGAATGTTTAGATCTTCAACAGTTTTGGTGCCTCTGCACCTTGTTCCAAACCATGGCGTAAATCAGCCCTTTATGAGAGGGAAGGAAAGATTTACAAGACTGCAAAAAAATCTTAACAGAGTTTTTCAGCCCTACTTCTCTGACCCAGTGGCTTCAGCACCCCGAAAGCTCTCAACGATCCGTGTAACACTGTGGACATGATAAAGACCCAATACACTTCTTAGCTCTGACTGGCTTCAGGGAGAGATGCAGTTTCTTTTGAAATTCACAAAAGAAAAATACACCTCTTCTGTAACAACAGCAACACAGGCTCACATTTCCTCCCACCTCAGGAGAGGAGAGCAATGCATTCAGGCTGTAGGTGATCAGGCCTGTCACAAGAAGATGGAACTCTCTAATTGGAAAGACAGGAATGGGCTTGAACAAGACATCCCACAGAAAGGCACCATGAAAAGACTGGAAGAGGAGGTCAAGGTGAGATTTGAGCTTTGGTAAAGGGGAAGTAAAATCTAACACTCTCCTTTTCTTCCCAAAGTGTTTTTTCCCTCTCTAAAGTGCATCAGAAGATTACCTGGTAGAAAAACAGACCCAAGAATAAATGACATCCTTATCCGTAACACTTTTGTACTATGTCAAATACATCTACGTCTTTCTGTCCTATCTGCATATAATATTTAAATATAAGGTGCTAACAAAGGTGTGTTTTTTCAGGGTTTATGAAAAAAGGGCTCAGAAAAGCTGCATAAAACAATGGAGGGTTTTTATTGCTCCTTGTTGCTTCTTTTATGTTCTGCTGGGTAGATCCACTTCTGGCTTCCCTCACAAATTTCAAAACAGTCTAACAATTTTATTTTCAAATTAGCACAGTTTTTATACTTTTATTTTCAATTCCAATGTGTCTCATGATATGGAAGGTAACAAAGAAACTCAGATGAGAAGGATGGGTGATGGAAATAGGTTAAAAGTATCATTGGTTGAAAAGTTACCTGCATCCTGAGGTACTTAGATAGGGAAGGATATAGCTAGAAGGAGTATACGTACTGACTACTTGGTGCCTACTTTTTGCATTATAAAGTGCTGAATTCTGTTTTCTGGCTTATCCATTTAAAAATAGTATGTTGGATGGATAAGCAGAGGTTGTTTGGATCTTGTTCTTTCTAAGAAATACACATTGTATCGCCATACTAAAACCCAAAGTCATAAGACCTGGTTTCACTTGTATGGGCTTGCCAAAGCAACTTCTGTTGTTTGCTTTTCCTTAGATAACATCCAGTTTCATTTGATATGTATCTAATTTATGTCTATAAATTTAGCTGAATTCCATCCTCCAAAAGATTTGCCGAGATTTTAATTTAGATGAATTTGTTTCAATAGAACTGGTAATTATCAGCTTGTGTGGAAGATATTACTTCATTTTGTCCATAGGCAAGGAGAGTAGGTCCATCTCTTGGAAAAGATGTGAGAAAACATCTTGGAAATAGATGTGAGAAAACACTTGAAAACATGTTTAGAATATATTTCACTAAGAACAGGACAGCATCTGGCTATTTAAACCAGGCTATCTCTGTTTTCTCTTACTCCATTAGGATATATGCTCTCTTTATTAGATCAGTCCTATAATATTTACACAAAAGGTAATTTTTTAAGAAAGATATAAACCTTCACAGGCTACAGAAACTTGGTGAATGGAGTTAAACATTCAGGTTGCTTGTATTGAATGAAATGAGAGTCCTTGCTTTTCTGTCCTTTAACAGGGTAGTAAAGTGATTGGGGGCACTGGCGCATGTGAAGTTTTTACCAGTTTATAATGCACTTCCTTATTTATTGTGATGCCAGCTTTTTAATTTTGGAAGAACTATCATCTTTTATGGTACTATTATCATTTTTTTAAAACTTGGCCTTATAAATCCTGGTGAAGTTTTTATATAAATCTGTTTAGAAATTTTAATGACATATAAAGCTTCAATGGTGAAAGAAACGTTCAGTGCATTTAATATGACTGAACACAAGGATGCAACCATTAATCCATTCTCTTGAGCTGTCTTCTGTAGCACTTTTTTGAAAGAGGGGGAATAAAGTTATTCCTTTAACAAGATAATATTGACGGCCAGAATGAATCATGGTTATAGTCATGTATGATGACTCCAGCAACCCTCCTCTTCCTCCAAGTGCTATTATCTTTCAACTTACCTTGACTCACAGGCTGTTTGTCATGAAGTCATCTGCATTTCAGAGTTAAATAACTTACAACAGTTTAAAAACATTCCCGATGAATGAAAAGTGACAATATTAAACCTCCAATTGTATATATATCCATTCTTTCCCATAGACATCTGTACTGGGCACTGACTTAACCAAAATGTTGGTCCAACAGTGTATTAAACACTCCGGTTGTTCTGACTTCATCTTGTTAAGGTTCTTTATTACTGGATGACTATTTTTACCAATAAGGAAGCAAAATAACTTATGTTACGAAATAGACTGAAACCTGGAAAAAGTGACCAAAAGTATTTCGTTATTTAAAAAGTGGAAATTTTTGAATGAGACGAAAAATAACTTTTTAAGAAGATGAGGATTTTTTTTTAAATGAGAAAACACTAGAACAAGCAATGGCTCTCTTGATCACTGCTTTTGTCATTCCAAGAGCCAAGCATATACTGTCCATCTGCAGAATTTCCATTCCATACTGTAGACCAGAAAATAAACCTGAATGAGCCATAAAATAAATTTATTCCTCATGAGCCAGATTCTGATCCTTTACTTCTGCAGGCTACTACATCATCTTCTATTCAAAATCACTTGTCCTGGTTTCGGCTGGGATAGAGTTAATTGTCTTCCTAGCAGCTGGTACAGCGCTGTGTTTTCAGTTCAGT
>JAVKLA010000017.1:22937077-22998165 GCA_034782735.1 Sagittarius serpentarius
CCAATCCTTTTATTATTATTGTCATTTTTTCTTGTTATTAGTGTCATTGTTAGTTTCTCCCTTTCCGTTCTATTAAAATGTTCTTATCTCAACCCACGAGCTTTACTCTTTTTTCCGATTCTCTCCCCCATCCCACTGGGTGGGTGGGGAGCGAGTGAGCGGCTGCGTGGTGCTGTGTTGCTGCCTGGGGTTAAACCACGACACCACTGAATTGTCATTGCCACACATTTTTATCACAAGTATGTAGAAGACGTTAAAAACAAATGAATGTAAAATTTTTCTCCCAGAGATTTTTTTAAAATGCACCTAAGAAATTTGGACTCACAAATTCCACTTGCCCTTGATAGAACTTGTTTTTCCAGTTTATGGAGGCTGTTTCCCCCCATGAATCTCCACAGCAGATTTTCAGAAGTCTAAGTATACTTCAGAAATTAGCAGATCCAATGTGGAGCATCTTACCATGGTAGGAAAAATTTAATTTTGCCACACCAGTGATGTCAAATAATGTTGTTTTTTTCTTTCTTCTACAGATGAAGCAACATGGAATTAAATGATGGCTACAAGGGAAAGGAGTGGAGGAATCCTGTGTCACAGTGCATTTTGGAGGAGTGAGGTGGGAGGATGAGTGAGGTCTGTTTAGTATGGAGGACATATGGTGGAAAAGAGGGACTGAGCGAGATCACTGAAGGGGTTGTGGCAAAGGTATTTATCTTGTTCTTTCTCCATGTTTCCCATGCCATCTTCCTCTTCTCTAATACAGCATCTAAGAGTACTTTCTGTGTAACAACCTCTCCTCATCCTGTTGTGAGTAAATCTCTTTTAGCATATAATGTAACTGAGCTTTTCTCTGGTTTTCTGCCCCTTTCAGGAGCCCCTGGGAGGCAGACTTTCTTAAGCTTTCTCTAGCTCCTGGCATGAGTATGAAAGGGGGAAGGGGGAAGGGGAAAGAAGGAGCCAGGCTGGGCTAGGGGGCTGGGATTGCTCCAAAAAGTGGGGAAGGGAGAAGGGCTTGATCCCCTTGCTACCACTGCTTGGGGTAGGTGAGAAGCAGGAATGGCTGTGGCTAGAGGAAGGCACTAGAAAAGTTTCCCCCTAGCTTAGGCAGAGAAGCCATGGGCACCATGACATGGTCTGGTGTCCCTGCCCCTGTGAATCTGCCCCCAGAATTCCTAAAAATATAGCCTGTTTTCTGGTTTTTTTTAACCAGAAGAACATGGGATCACCTGTGAAGTTCATGGGACTAACTAACCCCCTGGCGCTTTTTAGTAATTACTCCATTTATTTGGCATTTTTTCTACAAAATCCTTGTTTTCCGTCTATCAAAGTGTTGCTCAAAAAAAAAAGAAGGCTCTTAGATTTCTGATGGTGTCTGAACCTTGTAGTTCAGGCATCACTAAGCAAGACTTCTTGTGGTAAAATAATCATAGTCCAACTAAATGGGTGATTTTTACTTGAGCATTATTCCAGCACAGATCACTGTGAGCTCTAATTAATAAGTAAACAGCATGTTCCTCCTATTCCTCTCAGGCCTTCTGGTAAAAGGAGCACAGCAGAAGGTATTTTTTCTAGTCTAGAACTTATGTTGCCACATTAACTATGTTTAAGCATTGAAATATTGATTGAAGAGAGTTTTGAGTTAAAGAGCAAGAAGTATATAATGGTATGTTAAAGGAAAGACAGGTTTAATGAGCACATTGCAAGTATGAGTTTCTACTGTGAAAGCATTACAAAGTATTTAAATAATGAGACTGGAGCAAGAATTACAAGTTTATTTTCTCACTTTCTTCCCATATCCCAAGGCAATACAGATGTCACATCTTCGCTGTTTCCCTTCTCCCTAAAAATGACATCAACATTAAAAGGCAAATGTCTACTTAATATTTATACAAAGAAAGACTTTGACGGGTAACATCTCATCTGAAATGCTTTCTCGTTAGAGAAATTGCATTAGGAACATAATGTCTTGCAAGCCTATCTAGGCCAGAAGTCTAATCAAATTAACACCACTTCAGTGCTAATGAGGACTGGTAGTCATTCACCTTAATTAGCCATTCTGAATAAATATATTTTTAGCACCATGCCATTTAGGTAGCTCGGATCTACGATCCCTTCCAACTTCTCATGACCTTAGTGATGAAGTTACAGAAGTAGAAGGAGTATCAGCAGAGGAAGAAGTTTTGATGCTCCCCTTACACCCCTGACAAAAACCAGGTCATGTCCTTGCTGAATGTGTTCCCAATATAAAACGCAGATGATCACAGTAATATGTTACTATATTTGAAACATCGAATGAGACTTGCAGATTGGGGTCTGCATGGTCTCAGTGGGACTTTTCTTATAGCTGCTGGGAGCGGCATATCTGACTGTACGACAGCAACAAGAGAGATGGTTTGGGAGTGTGCACAGGGACTGGACTAACCTTCTAGTCTCTTACTTATTTTTTATTTACCTTCAGGAAGAGGAAGTTTGCTGTATGTTATAAAGCTGTTAATGAACACCTTTTATAAAAATAAATATTGCACATATGTGTGTGGATATTTGTTTTACATCAAGAGTGCCCGAGGTGGCTCCAGACCATGGTTGTCAGAAGAATGTTTGAAAATTCATCATATTTTAGTCCTAGTGACAGTTTGCTTTTGTTTGATTATATCAATTATGTTTGGATTTTTTCCTGACTTTCTAACCGCCAAGACATACTACCAGATCTTTTAGAATAAAGGACATAACATGCAGGTTCATTGCAATCAATTACAGGTGCATTTCAGTTTACTTAGCACCTGTGAATTCCATTTTAGCTGCAGAATTCAGTCCATACAATTAAGATGAAATGAGGTGTTCAGTACTTGCTCAGATTCAAATGCAAATAAATCCCTTTAGCTTTACTAAGAACTAGACAGGCATTACATGGAGAAAATAGGCTTGGAACAGTCTGGGAAAGGTTTGTTTCACTTCCATGGTTTTTCCTTGATCAGCTCACAATTTTTGAGACAGTAAGAAGGAGACAGACAGGGGATCTTCCTATTTACGTGTTCCAGAGGGAAACCCTTTCAAGTTGTTATCATTTAAAGCAAATGTTCTGCTGAATGTGTATTTTATTTTAGATGGGGATTTTGCATTATTATCAATTAATGTCACAAATGCAGTCTCTCATTCCTCTTTCTTTGTTGGGAATAGTCATTATTCTAGAAGAAAAATCTTTCAGTATTTGTAACTCAAATGCTGATTCTATAAATCCTTTAATCACTGTCCTGTATGTATCTTTCTGTGCAGATGCAGTGATTATCCTTAATCCTTATCCTTATCCTTCACATATATGGATAAGATTTGCTAAGCTAAAAGAAAAATTTGATTATTTAATGATTTGGATTCAGAAAAGGAGAAACCTCCTTTATAAATTTTCTTTAGCAGTAAAGCAAATTCTGGTTTTCCTTACTACAAACAAATCTTCCCATGGCAGTCTTTGACAGCAATTGCGAGATACATGGGTTCAGATTGCAGGTCCAACATGAATTTAGATACTAAAAATGTACTCTTAAGGAAAAATAAATAGCTGAGAAATGGGATAGGGGTGCTAGAGGCACTGTCATTTTTGTGCAGAATCTCAGTGTTTTTGACAACAATATCTTTATTTCTCCCCGCAGTGATCAAGCAGCAGACCAAATGGAGGAAGCTCTCCTGTTAGACTGATTTTCAAATCAGCGAGAGAAAGAAATCAGTGCTTCATGACATTTTCACTGGGTGCTGTTAACTGTTCAGGCACTCCTTACTCTGATGCTGACTCATTCTTGCACCTTGAGCCCATCACTGCAGATATCTCAGAATTATTCAATTCCTTTAGACATCTCCATGTCTAAAGTTTTCAGATACCTGATTTTCAGACTTTCTCGTAGATGGTTCTGAAAAGAAGTAATTGTTGGTGATAATGTTTTGTGCCTCTAAAACTTTGGGTCCTCAGCCATCATTTTTATATTTGCCCCATGGCTTTTGTTTCCCACACATTTTGGAATTGTCACACTGACACCTGTATGACAGTGTCTCACACAGCTGAGAAGAATGTACTGAAAAAGTATCCTATCACATTGTTTTTCCTCGCTGAGTTGCCCTCCACTCTGTGAGTACAAAAAGGTAGATGATTCCAGATAAAAAGCATATCTTTATCCACATGCATCTTTCTGTTTCTTTCCTAACAGAGTGTATGGTTTCTTTATTTTTGCAAAGATATGGTTTTGAAGAGGAAGCTTAATACATTTCTTAGTTCCTGTAAGGAGCACAAAGCTGAGAATCAGCCGATGTCTAGTTGAAATGAAGCTAGGATTGTTCTACAGTTATAGTTTAAGGATAAAAGTGAGACAAAATTTGCAAAGAGAGGGAATACCATTTCTTAGACATTCTTATTGACAGCTGGAAAAGTACACAAGCTTTTGGATTTACTGGGTCTTTGGTTCTAAAGCAGAACCAGAAAGCTTCAAGCTAAGCAGAGTTTGGAAACTGCTCTGAATTTAACTTAATTATGTTAGCTGATTAGACAATTTCAAAGAAAAAGGCAGTTGGTATCTGAGCATAGCAGGCTACTCTAATCAGAATAGAAGTAATAACATTCGTAGCCCCTGTGGTTTGTAGAGATAGAAAGACAGGTAATTATAGCAGAAAAGCTAGTGACTAGCTGGAATGAGATTTGAGGAAAATTACTATATGTCAGATCACTGTGTCTCTATTGATACAATTATTTTTGACATCCAATACAGCTATGATTGTGTTTCTAGGCATATTTTTGAAGATCATTTGCAAGTCTTTCATAAACAGGACTGAGATATTATATACAGAGCTATTGTTTTCTGAGAAAAGATCTAGAGGTAACATGGTGCTTCTTCACTGTATCAGTGGCCTTGCCTAGTTTCATGATGGTGCGCAGCAGTGGCTTGGATTTACCCATATAGATTTCATGAGTACCAGTGATGCAATGGATGAGGTATTTCTCATTTTGGCATTCACTGCTTGTTCACCTAAGGTATTCAAGGCCTTATTTCATCATTAACAGTTTGGATCACAGTGGTTTTTTACAAACCGGTTCTGTAGGAAACATGTCCATATGCATCTCAAGTAGCATCAAAAAACCTTTGATAGATAAATAAGCAGTCCTTCCAGCTGTGAGTTCATATCACAACTACTTTAAAACAAATCTCTCATGTTATTTTAGTGATTTCTGTTTTTTTCATGTACGTATGGATAGCACAGTCAGAAATACAGACAGAATCTGCATTTTACAAGTTTTCCTGTAACTGGTGAAATTAATGAAGCCTAATTTCATAAGATTTTGTGCACTGTGTTTAGAATTTCTGCTGTTTAATAAGACACAAGCATGAACTGAGTCTTTTCCACTGTCCAAGGTCTTTGCATCTAAACTGTATGAAAAATTAAGCTTGTACTGTAATATTCCCTATGAAGTGTCACTGACATAGTCTCGCTATTAGTCTGTTTTAACAAAAATTCCAGAAGATTGATGTACCCAAGACTTTTACTCCTCTGTCAAATCTGCATGAAACTGGTCCTGAAGATCAATTAAGTTTAAAAAGATGAGACAAGCAGACACATACACACTGACAGCATGACTGCCTTAACCTCCTCCCTCTAAGAAATCAAGCTAACAATCAAACTACAAGATTTTATCTCAACTGCAGAAAAAATGCCTCCAGCTACAGGCAACAGCAGGACATTAGTTACCAGTGCTGGCAACTGAAGGAAGACTTGCTCCAGTTGCCACTGACACCATGTGATAGATTGTAAAACTGTAACGTCAATAACTAAAAATGCTTGCATGGGTTTGCTTTAGAACTCGCTGAGTGTGGCAGAACTTGGATCCTAACTCAGTGTCCCTTGAGCAAAGGTGTAGAAAAGGTTAGGGCAAAGCAATGATGCCCTCCAAGTTTGTAGGGTAGCTGGGTGGTTTAACATCTACAGAAGAGTTGGGTCCTAGAAGTGATAAAAGAAACCAAACTCTCTGTAATTCAAGAGCCTATGTAATTCAGGATGTTAGAGTCTCATCAGTGCTCCCAGCTGTAAGGTACTGGTCTTAAGATGAAGATACAAAGAGAAAGGACTGTTATGAACTCCCTGAAAAGAGTTGAGCAACCAACTTCACCTTGAGAGCCCTGAGATAACAGCTCAAGGGGGTACTGGCATTCAGGACTAAGTGGTGTTTGGTAGAGCACAATGGGAAAACTACATTGAGAACCTTCTAGTTATGTTCTTGAGTCCGTCCACTTTTGCAGATGTAGAAAACGGACTACAACCAAACAAGAGCTATTTTTTACATTGCTGTATCATGAAGGCATCCCATTTGGGGCCTTTCGATGTGCTGTACTGTGCTATACATGCTGGAAGCAACCCCCCCCCGCCCGCCTTTTCTTACCCTGAGGGTTTGCAGATGAAACAGAAGGTCCCAAATACTTAGGGCACAGATAATTGGAGAAAGCAGAAAGACAGCACTGGTCTGCAGACAGAAACAAAGTAAACAGAAGACATGGGTGGCCAGATGTGTGAAGTTTTATGGGTCTTATGATGAGAGACAGTAAGGAGATCAATGAAGCTATGTGAATATTTACAGACAATTCCTCCTGAGGACTGTCATGACCTAGGACGTGAGAAATCCCAAAGGTGTTTTTTTTAAATGTATGACACAGTTTTGTTTTGCTGCCCATCAGAGAACAGTCAGGTGGAATGTGTTAGGTATGGACATATTAGGCTCTTTGTTGATATTTGAAAAGAATATCATTACAAGCTCCAGGGAGTCTAAGTGACAGATACTCAAATTTATGTATTTATGTGGATACAAAAATACAGAAATGGCAACGTGATTTTGAAATCTTACAGAAGAACAAGCACAAAGAGCAAAAGAACACCAACACATGTAGAAAGAGCACCAAAAAATGCATTGCATTATAATGTTTAAATTCTTCTTAGCACTCTGCATGCCACTAAACTTCTTGCTCCTCAAATTGTTCAGGTATTGACATTCTTAAAGTAGAGAAACAGTTCACATTTGATAGAATGAGGTCACTTCTGCTAAGATGTTTGCAGACAGCCTGTTCAAATTTTCCAGAAAACTGGGTAACCCATGGACTTGTAAAGTATTCTGCAGGTTTTTCCTCACAGCCCAAGCAACTCCCTGATCCTTTAGTATAATAAGAAGTGAACTATATGAAATGCTACAGGAAGGAGAAGTCACTGCAGGAAACTCACACACTTTAGACTTTGAATTTAGCAAAGACCTTTTGTATGCAATTGTTTCCCCCTCACGCTTTTGTGAAAAGGGAAAGTAGTATATACTTCAAAGAACTGGACTTGCGTGAGTATCATTATCAGAAATCTTTGTTCAGCCATCTAGAAAATTTAGGTGAGGGTTGTGAATTCTTCCACTGAGCAGCAAAAGCTACGCTGTGTTGGGATAAGGAACCAACAGCATATTGTTTAGAATGAATGTTTGAAACAGTAGTTGCATCAAATAATTTTTAAGTAGTCCCTGGGGTGAAAAATACTGTCACAAGCCACTCACTGAGTAACAAATAAAATATGAAAATCAGTCTGCATAACTTATGAAGAAGAGAAGGACCTAGTTCAATGTTTTGGGTTTGAGTGGCGGGGTTTTGGTAGCAGCAGAGGGGCTGCAGGGGTGGCTTCTGTGAGAAGCTTCCAGAAGCTTCCCCGGCTCCAAGTTGGACCTGTCTCTGGCCAAGACCGAGCCAACTGGCAACGGCGATAGCGCCTCTGGGATAACATATTTAATAAGAAGGGAAACCTGCAGCGGAGAGGGGAGTGGGATGTGACCCCGAGGTCAGTGAGGAAGGTGGGGGAGGAGGTGGGCCGCAGGAGGGGATGGCCCTGCAGCCCCTGGGGAGAGGGCAGGCTGTCCCCCTGCAGCCATGAAGGGGAGCGGGGAAGCAAATGCCCACCTGCAGCCCACGCCGGAGCAGGTGGGTGCCCCCCAAGATGGCCGTGACTCCGTGGGGAAGCCTGCGCTGGAGCAGTCAGTGCCTGAAGGACTGCAGCCCACGGAAAGGACCCATGCTGGAGCAGCTCGTGAAGGACTGCAGCCCTGTTGTGGTCTTTGTCCTTCTCTCAGCCCACGAGCTTTTCCTTATATTTTCTCCTCCCCATCCCGCTGGGGTGGGGAAGGAATGAGCAAGCAGCCTTGTGGTGTTTTGCTGCCAGCTGGGCTTAAACCACGACATTAAGTGTTTTACTGGCAATGACTTGTTCACCCCTTGTCTTTCCATAAGCTAGTCACTCAATAAATATGCAGTCCTGCTCTCATGCAAAGAGATGGAAATTTTGAACATGAGGTATGTAATGCAGTGAGGTGGTCACCAGAGGAAGTAGTTTTGCTCTCTCCATGCCTCTCCAATCCAAACCCTATCTCTGTTGCAGTCCTTTCTTACTTCATCAAGTGCAGCCATTTGTCTGATGTCAGGGCCCTGCGTGTATCCCCTCCTCTTTGGGGGTTTGGCTGCTGGGGCTCAGGGTCATGAGAGCAGAGCTGGTAGTTGTGAGGAGAGCTCCTCCAGAGAAATCTGTGGGCGGACACCAACAAGGGCTGACCCTGGCTGGGGGTCTCTTGTCCTGCTGGCCATGTTACTGAGATTGGCTCCTGGTGGAGAGGACAACAGGGAATGGATTTGCTCTTTTTGGTAGCAGCTGAAAACTAATCACAGTGTGCAGCATTTACGAAAGGATGAACGCAAAAGTCATTCCGCTCAAATCATCTACCTGTAGTAGTGCCTATAGGCACATCAACTTAAAATCCTCTTGTGTCAGATGCTAGCGCAGCGCAGTCTCTGCTTCAGGCTACCTTAAGTATTTCTGAAATTGGTTAGCTATAAAATAATTGTGTTTCATGGTACAGAGCAAAGTTGTAAGTAAACTACCTTTGGGACTGTAGCATCTTACAAGGCTCACCATCATTCTGCAGTATGAGATAATGGTCTCACTTTGAATTCACACGTAAAGCCTCCCCTCCAAAATTATCTTTGCACATGTATGTGAATGGAGTTGGAAGGAGAGAACGTTGTGGATTTGTGACTGGTTTGACAGGCGCCTAGTCAACTATGACAAGGTAGCTGAAAGAGCAGTTATCACAACAGGTAATGCTAATATTCACTTTGGGAGAAAAAAAAGAAAACCCAATTTGAGAATCTCTGCAGTAGCTAAAATCAAGTGGTTGAGTACAAATGAGGGATAAACAACTGAATTTAAATGCAAATAACAGTGAACTTATTTGGGGTTTGAGTCTGATAGCTAAAGTAATAGCTATCTTCATATGCTAAGAATTATAGAAGTCACTTGAAAGACAAACCAAAATCCACCAGTTTGTTCCTTTTGGGGGAAAAAGAACATGATTAATTACTTCCTCATGAGTCACATAGCCTGTATTTCCTCTCTGGATCCAGGATCTCCAGCTGCTATTTCACTGGTGATAGACAGGTTTGTGATACCCACTGAGCAGACTGACACCCACACCAGTTACAGGTTAGCATTGCAGCCCAACATTCATCTCGTGACTGATGTGACATCCAGTATGTGATCTGATGGGATATTGTCCTTTTCTCACTCCTTGGGAAAGAGTCTTCCTAGGAGGTCTGGAGATGCCTTCCGTCACTGCGATGAAATTCTAGCCTTTGTGTATAAGGCTGATCCGGGTGTTATTCTAATGCTTTTAATCAGTAGATACCACACTAGCTTTTGTAAGGAAGGCTGGCAACATGATGCCTATAGTTCACTGAAAAGAGCTGGAAAAAAACCCTAATCGCAGGAATCTACGCATCTAGTTGAGGTACATGAGACCTACAGGCCTAACAGTTAAACAAGTAGATTTTACCTATTCCAGTAGTTTGAACAGTGCTAGGGCATGGGCACAGACTCCACAGCTCGACTGTTGCATGAAATTGTCAGAGCAGCCCCTGCCAGTGTTGTGGCTGAACGAGGCAGAATTATTTCAAACAATTCCCACACAATTCCCAAGACTTGGAACAGGCCAAGGTCCATTTCAGAAAGCCTACCTGGGTATTGTTTTGGATGCAAAGAAAGTTTAGCTGTATGGATGTGGCCAAAATATAGGAGTTGGTCTTAGGGCCAGAGAATTTCCCCCAGCATTGTTTAGTTGCCCAGTTGTCCAGATCACCAAGTGATGTTTCACCTTTTACATTATTACTACTAGCCCTTGGAGTAACCCTTACGTAAGTCACACATGGCAGGTGTGACACACAGCCCACAAGGTATCAGGGAGCTGCAGCTGGGACCACTGTAAAGGTATGCTAGAGACCTTTTCTTAGGCCACCAAGTCCTTCTTCAGCAGACATCCTAGGATGAACTGGATCACCCTCTAAGCTGCACTGACTAGATTATATCAGTTTATACTGACTACGTACCCATTGACTGATGGGAGCTGAGTTACACAGTTCACATACGGACTTCTCCATGTAGACACACAGAATTACATGTCTTCACGTGAAGATGAATCCCATCCTCTGTGGCTGAAAATATACTGCAACTGGGGAATGTAATTGCACGGCACCTTGGGAGCATTCAGAATGCTCTACAGGACTATCAAACCCTCTTCTAGGGTGCAGTTTGCTACTAGTGTGCAACCCTCACTTCTAAATGAGATTGGATCATGGAGCTAAGAAAAGGTGTGTTTGCCTTTTGGTGGTGGAAAGTTTTCACCATCTTTTCTCATGGGGATTATTTGCTACTGATGATGGGCACAAGATTGGTCCTAATTCATTCTGGGAACCTAAGCACCTTAAGTAGTTTTGGAAATAATGATTTTCTAGTTCCCTTCTGCCAATCTCACTTGTGGAAGGCAGTATTTTGGGCCAAACTTCCCCACTCTTCATTGCAAAATCTCAACCTAAATTTGTATGGAGTATTTTCATAAAAATGCCAACAGATTGGATTAATATATAAGCATTTTTATCTTAATGAGTATCAATATTCATTGACCTCAGTGTTAAGTATCACCTGAGGAAAAGCCAAGGTCATTATTTATTTAGTGGGTGCAATCAGTCTTCATATTCTTGGATGGGAGTGAGTCAGTCTATCCTATGTCATCTCAGACATTCACTGTTACAATTACTCAGCTGGTCCCAACCAATGACACAGGTTGCTAGTAAAATTTTAAGTTTTGAATTAATACTTGAAAGGTGCAATTACATTAGTAGCCTCAGGGGTAGTAAGGCTGTAAAAATTGAGAGGAGAAAGAAGAACACTTATTCACTGAACTAAAGTCAGGATATGCTTATTTGCCTATGTGCTTCCCTGGTTAACAGATCTCAAAATACCAGTTTTGCTTGACCTTCAGGAACAGAAACTCACTGGGTTAAAAACCAAGCTTAATTTAAAATATAAATTAAGTAAATATAAATTTTATCTCTGTGTGTATAAAATTATGTGCTGAATTTTGTAAGTGTACTCTTGTGCTGGACAAGAATTAATTGGAAGTTGCAGAGAAAGAGTCAAGGGAAATGGACTGAAATGAGAGAGACTTGAAGTCTCTTTCTGGTTTGGCGATGTTTATCTGTATACCATTTAATGAATGCCTTCATCTTCCTGTTTCTCTTTTTTTCTATCTTTGCCCATCATATCTAACTGGTAAGTTAATTTGGGATGCATCTCACCTATCTTGCTGCCTATAATGTTGACATTTATATCTGAGCTAACCCCTCAGGCTTCCTCCCCAATCAATGGAGAAAGATGGGTTCTTTTAGTCTGCATTTCATTTGAGCTATTTTAGACATCAGCCAAAGCTGATGAGATAAATTCTCTTCTAGATATGCTTATTTCTCTCTGTTGACTATGAAGGAATCCTGGGGTAACTGTTGTGGGTGGAAGTGTCTACATTTAATAGAATAAAATTAATGTCTTTGGAGACAATGTTGTGCAGTATCAGCATGTAGCAAAAGAAAAAGGACTGTCCCTGGCAAAGGACAAAACAGGAGTAGTATGAGGGACAGCTTAATTCCATTTACAGCATGTGCAAGGGATAGGAAAAGGGAGAGACATATTAATTTCTGGAGGATTGCTTTAAACAAATGGTGGTGTGGAAACCAATGACTTCAGAGCAACTGATTTCAGAAATGTTTAATCAGACCATACAGCTGCACCGAGCAATGTGAGCTCAGTAACAAACCAAGGTCTAGGCACAGGAAGCATTCTTACGGCCTTTGCTGAAATCTCCCTGTTTAGGATCTGTTGTAAATCATCACCATTTATTCTTGTGTGAGATTGTTAGTGTTCAAACACATTTGGTTGAGGTGACATCCTCTATGCAGCTTTTACTGTGGAACTGTTTTTCTTTGTGTTCTTTTTAATTTTTTCAGTCAGTCATTGATGTGCAAAGTTAATGGAGTCAGGCAATATTTGAGAGTGCTCTGTCACTGCTCTGAGAAGTGTAATTGAGGAGGGATCACCCTCAGCAAGGCACTGGATGTGATGCACATCAGTCCTTGCCTAGCAGCTAAGGAAGGAGATTGCTCTAAGCACAAGCACCTGAAATCTGCTGGAAACCATGTCCACTTGACAGTGGTTTTGAGCACAGGCTCTTCTGTGTTCTGCCATCAGCCTTAGTCCCAGTGGTCTCATTTCTGTGGCCATGCTCTTAAAGATGCCGTGCGTGAGGAAAAAAAACTACGTGTGAGCGGCATAAATTTAGATCAGCTATATTTTTCATGTTTCAAGGCAGTGGTGACTTCCTAAAAAGCTGTGCACTGCAGCACGTGAAATGAAAGAAAGAAAGAAAGAAACTAGACCACAAGGTGCTGCAGGCTATATAGTTCAGCCTGGGGTTTTGCTCTCCTTCCCCACGTCCCGTGCTTCCTCTCAAGTATAATTTAGAGGGTAGACTGATAGCACAGCTAGCTGGAGGATTTGATTCTAGACACATAAAAGGATTTAGGTGGCTCTGTGTGGTGACAGAGTCTATATCCCTGGGCTGCATGTTCCACCTGTGCTCCACAGCCAGTAAGCAGATTGGGGAACCAGTCTAAATAGCCTAAAATCTGGGAAAGGGGCTTCTCCTCTGTCTTCCTGATGTTATTCCTTCTCCTTTCCTAGGAGAATTAAATGAAGCTAAATATATTAAGACAGTTTGGGTAATCTAAAATTAAGCAGATTAAAGATTAAAGCACTCTAAACAGAGGGAGACAGAAAAGTGCTTCCACACTCCTAGATCTGAGTGAGAAAGCTGGCTGCATCTCATCTTCCCTATTAAGATAGCATCAAATGTGTCCTCCTTCTATATAAGTCCAAATTTTTCATTAAAAAAAGGAATCTGAAGTCACAGACTAGGTAGGAGACACAGCCTGTCCAGATCCCATTCCCCTTCATACCTGCGCACCTCATATGCACAGGCCAAATTAGATGCAACCATAAAGAATGAGATTGGAAGTCACTCATCAAGGAGGGAATTAGCCAGGTTTGTATTTCCCACACCAAGGAAAATCTCCTCAATGATTTCAGGTATGTTGCACAAATATTTTTATTTGTAAGGTTTTATTTTCTCCACATAGAATGAGCCACCTGACACCACAGGTGTCCTGTGACTCAGACTGGCAAAAGGTAATTTGTTCACAAACTCAGGATTTTTATGTACTAATTTCCCTGCTATGATTTTTAATACAGCATGGTTCTGATTATGCCTGATCTGGAAGGCCTCGGAAAAAAGAGGAGAAAGGCTAAAGACTGAATCCTTTTAGGTGTGAGAGAGGTTCCTTTCTATTCATGAGAGGAACTGTACTTACGTGATGTTTGTTCTGAGGAAAAGGGAGATGTTTCTATTTTGTTGGGGAAAGAAGGGGAGAAGTCCTTTTAAAAATTATGGGGTAAACCCCATCCCATTGTAAATAATGAAGATGAATGCAATTCATTAAAACATAAGGTCTGGGAGACTCCAGGGGTCTATTACTAATTTTGCCATTAGCTGGCAATAAACAACAACGCTTTCACTGCTCTAGTTTTTTCATTTTAAAATGAGTATTATGAAACTTTCTGCATGGAGACTGCTTAATTAATTGACATTTGTAGAGCAATTTCAGATCCTTAGAGGAAAAGTGCTGGAGGAGAGCTAAACCTTATGGCAACAAATAACTTGCAAAACTCAAGCTGGTTTCCAAATAACTGTGCTGATGGAAAAAAAAGGCCATACCGAAGCAGTATGATCATTGTCATATGTTTTCTCCCTCCTTCCCCTGCCCTTTAGTGCTACCTATAGTAAAACAGACAAAAGATGCAAATAAAACTGGAGAGGCTGTGGAGTATTGGGTGGAGAGAAATAAAAAGTTCTTTTCACAAGGTCAATGGGCTAGATTTAGAAGAAAAAGGAAAAAATCAATTAATGAAGGCAGAAAAAGAAATAAACAGGTTGTGAACTGAATTTAACATAGCCTTGTGGTGTGCCTATGCTGCGTACTTCACTAAGCAACCTATGCATGTATACAGGTACCAGCCAAAGTATAGATTCCTAAGCATGGGGAACAGGACAGGGGAAGAGAAGCTAAAACTGACTCACTGTTTCTCCAGGATCATGTGCCTTTCTATTTTATCACAAGGGGAATCTTCTGAAAAGAGAGAGGTAACAGCGAGTTGAACTGTTGCCCCTGACCTGTCGTTGGTTCACTCTTTCCTCATAACTGGGATGTTCTAGCTCTTTTAGGTAACAGCAAGAGGAAGAGGCCAGGGTGATGGTGAAGATGGAGAGTGCACCGTCTCAATAGCTTCTTGTTTGCTTGGCTTTATGAGACAGACCCTCTTCTGTCTTGGCTAAGCTGCAACAACACAGTTTTTTCTTTACCAAATGAGCTGTGACACCAGATGGTCAGCATGACAAGAAATTTGCTAAATGGCTGATCTGATAGATAATCAGGGAGGCTGCAGAACTGTGCTGGAAAGCAGGTGGGAGATGGCTTTTTCTGTAGTACGGCATGAAGTGGGATCAAATTCCAAGAAACTCTCTCTCCTTCCGTGAGTTGCCAAAGGCATCCCAGAGCAGTAAGCAGCAGCACTCTGCTGCCCACAGGGCAATACCTGGGAAGCTACGTCCAGCTCTAGCACCAGCCTTCTTCCTTCTGAGTCCTTCTGGATGTCTGCACTGACAAGGGACCAGATTTTTTTTTCCTGGAACTGCTAGATCTACACCAGGCAGCATCATGACACGTGGGAGTTCACAAAATTGAGTGCAGACATTCTTCCATCCTCAAAATCTGCTCATCTGTTGTAGGGAAGCCAGCTCTGATGGACTGTTCTCCTTAAAAGGCCTTCTCTAACTCTGTTGTGGGGAAAAATAGGCAGAACTGGACTAACAGAAAATTTGAAATCAACTGGGAATGTGCGAACCATGGTTTCCTCCTGCTGCAGGAACAGCTGTCGTTGCTCAGTGCTGCAGAGTAATCCTTTTCCTCCCACTCTCTGGGAAGGCAGGATCAGGAACAGTGAACATGCTTTGCATCTCTGCCAGGGATGAAGAAACCAAGGGGAGTAATAATAAGTCTGTATCCCTTCAGCACTGCAGATTCTTGTCTCTGTTCATCAAGTATGTTGTCTGCGGTATCAGATAAGATGCTGCTTATCTGGCTTTTGAGGTTAAACATAATCTCAGGGGATACAGGACATATTCTTTGCCCCTCTAAGCTTCAGTGGCCCCACTGTTTAAGGTTTAATAATTACAGTGGCCCTTTCTTGGCTCCATGGCAAGGTAGACTATTGTGACACCCCGCTCATAGCTCCCAGCACTCTCATCTCCAGCTGTGAAATCCAGATCCCTCTCTCACACAGGCTTTTCGCTTTGGTCTACCTTGACCCCAGTCTCTCAGACTGTCTTTGTACTCCTGTATTCCAGCTTCTCTCTCTATTGCCATCTGCCTGCTCAGGTTTTGTTCTCCCTGTAAAATTCCATTTTCCCTGGCAGAACATCACGGCATTGACTTGTTTGTGCTGCTATTGTTCTGTTCTCATCTTTCCATTTCTTTCTATATTATTTGGATCAGAAGTTCCTTGCAGCAAGGACTATCTGTTCATCTGTGCTGAGTATGACAGGGATATATCCTCTTTCATCTCTTCTCACTTTTGTAATAAAACTCATTCATTCTTCAGTGAGATGTTTTGGCAAGGAAGTGTTGGAGCCTGCAGTAACACGAACTACCTTCTTGTATACATGGATACTTTCAGGACCAGATTCCAGAGCTGGGGCCAAATTTCTTTTTCTTTACATTGCCTTCCTCTAGTTTAAATGCAGCAGATTCACATGGCACTCTTCATCTCAAAAGCATTTGTAGCATTTATGCAGAGTCCTGTCTGTCATGCTGGTATATGTCTGAAACAGTCCTACTAATATCAACTGAGTTAAAATTTAACAAAACTAGATCAAGGGCTGTATGTGCAAAAATATTTTACCACAACTTTGCAGCTGGATATTTACAGTTCTCTGGAAACCTCATCCTAATACTTGGCAACAGTCAAAAAAGCAAATAAAATGTTAGGATGCATTAGAAAAGTAATGAAGAAAGAATCAGAACACATCATTATGCCACTGTATAAATCTATGGCTTGCCCACATCCTGAATACCAATGAGCCCATCTTGGAAAAGAGCTGTTTAGACCTTGAAACAGTAGAAAGATGGGGCATGAGGATGCCTAGAAACACCAAAAAATGTTACGCAAGAAGAATGAAAAGAAGTGAAGATGTGTCATCTTGAGGAAGAAATGGCTGAAAGGAGAATATGATAGAGGAAACTGCAATCATGAGTGCTGTGGAGAAGCTGAATTGAAAAAAACCTGATTATTTTTTATTTCAGAAGAATGAAGGAAAACCTAATAAATTAACACTGAGTGCTTTTTCACCTAATGCTTAGTGTAACCATGGGCCTTATTGTTGGAGAATAATTGGGATGCCAAAAAGTGGGTTCGTATGGGTTAAAAATGATTGGGTGTGTTTACAGGAGAAAAATACAGCACAGAAAGACAGCCACTGAAAACTATGAAATGTGGTAATAGGAGTGCTCTTTTCAACTCAGAAAGTCCCTAAAAAAATCAGGCAGATGGAAGCTCGGAGTGCAGGATCAACTACTCTGCCTTTGTTAATTTACGTGTTCACTAGGCGTCTGCTATTGAGCATTATGACAAACACAGGATTGTTCTAGGTGCACTTTGGTCTGGTCAAATGTTGCTATGCTTATGTTCCTATGGCTTTATTTTTGCAACTATTAACAGAAAGTTGTATTCCAAGAAGCAAAACAAGACATTGACAGTTTCCCAACTAAAATAGTGGCAAACTTTAGACAATTAATTTCAGTTGAAAAATAGGTCTCAAGTCTTCTACTTTAATATTTAAAATTTAAAGCTACAGCCAAGTAAACGTGTTTGTGGGGAAACACAGCTAAGGTATATAGTATTTCAATATTAATACATAATTCTTCATGCTAGGAGGAAAGAAAACCAGAACACTTCCAGATTTTTTAAGACCTAATAGATATGTCTCTTACATGTGCATCATTCTATACATCCATCCATAGAGAGAATTATCTTCTGCCTTTCTCCTCTTTCCCCCAGCCCATACCATACAGACTGAAAGGATTCATTTGAGAGGGCTCAGTCGGCTGCCACACACAAACCCCTCTATATCAAGCGGCAGAGAGAATTCCCTACAGCTGGGAGGAAGGGAAGGACTAAATTACTTCATGGATGAATGCAACAAGAGAAGACTGGATTGCAGTGGAACATATTTTGTTCCAATACTAAAGCTCTTCCGGAGCAGCTGTTCCGTCCTTATACAAGTCCTTGGCACTGTTGACGTCTGAGTGATTTCCACCAGAGCACTGAGACCAACATCTGCCTCATGAGGTTTGTTCGCTCATTCATCCCTCACTAGGGAGAAACCTGTGTGTGCAATGTCATGTTTTGTTAGGAAGGAATTGGCTTGGGGTTTTCTATAGGTGCAGAGGACTTCTTTTTACGTGACGTCACATGGCATCTAAGATAAAGTCAGGTATCTATGATGGCATACATATTCAGAGGAGCAATGAACAATCCAGATTACCTACTCAGCAAAACTTTCAGACCCAGACACCTGCATCAAGTGGGTAAAGACCTTCTTTTGGACCCTTTCAAAGCCTTCCTTCTTCCATCCCTTAATTCTATACAGAAATTGAGCACATACTTTAGGAGACCTAGTTGACAAATGTATATGCAAAACATCTGAATCAGTTAGGTGAACTAGATGCCACATTCTGTCCCTGGGACAGACATGGGCTGAAGGTGTTCAGTTTAGGTCCTGTATCTAGCTTAAGGCTTCAGGCTTTGTGCTGCTGCTTGTTTCCAGGCATTTCACATCTTTAAGATGCAATATGCAGGTGATAATGGGAAAATCCCTTGCCTCTGAATTCAGTCAGGAAATAGAAAAGCTTGGAGCCAAGGGGTAGGGAGATGAGTGGGAGATCTGACATAGATGTAGTAAAGGGAGTGGGCGGTGTTTTATTTCCTTTTCTTAGAGTCTTTTTTTTTAAGATAAGACAGTAGCTAAGCTGCTAAATTTAAATTCTGAGGAGGACTCTGAATTTCAGTGCATTAGTGCATTGCTTTGGATCTAAAACAGGCTGTGAGTGTGGGTGTTTCTTTCCTATTTTAAGTTAGAAAATTCCTCAGGGCCTTCCCTGCTCTGCTTTAAAAAATATCTGATCATTTCTTAGCTGTATAAAACTCAGTGGAATTTATCAACTTCAGAGCCTTGCAGCCCCCCCGGAAGTTTTGGCGATTATCTTCCTAAAGATTTTGGTCTGGGGCCACCGCGTATTAAAGGGCTTGTTTGTGACGCTGCCATTTGAGACTTATTCAACCTGCTGATAGGAGGTGTCAGTAGGAGACGTGTGATTTCTTCTGTCCACTGACAGCCGAGTCAGAAAGGGTCTGGTAACTTGATAGCACGTGGCTGAATCAGTGTCTTGAACAGCAACACCCTAACAACTGTCATAAGGATGAGTTTATCTACAGCAGGTGGCCTGAGAATGGACCTAGCCAGGGTCATATTGATATAAATAGGAGCCACTGTGATTAGTTTTGCCCCCTAGGCTGGTACTTAGATGGGAAAATGAGCATTAGCCCATAACTCTGCTTTTTCTGTAGTGCTATCCAGCTCACTCCTTCCTCACAGAGAGAAGATGGGATGCTGCTAGAGGGGAAGGCTGATTGTGTTGTCTACTTTCCATGTAGCATCTGTCTCTGAATTACTTGAGTAGCCAGCCGCAGAACATATGAGACAAGAGATTCTGTTTATGCACACTTGGTAGTGAAGAGGAAAAGACACTGGTCAGCCTGCTTGATTTCACTGATGAAAATAAGTACTGGAGTCACTTCTCTGAGACAAAAAATGTGGTGCTATGACAATGGCCATACCTCTGTTCCCATTTTTTGACACCTGCCTCATCATCAAATCATGGCTGAAAAAAGATCATTTCTGCAGCATATGCAAGTCAGTGCATAGATGCCTTCTGATTTCTCTCTTCAAAAGAGGATGCCTTTTATTATCAAGCCAGTAAACAACGATAGGCTCATAGAAGTCTGCTGCTACAGCATGTTGCTGAAGTCCTGCGCAGTTTATGGATTGGTAGCAGGGCCATCTATTGTGCCAACAGAGCTGCTGGTCATGCTCATTAAATCTGTATGCTGAACACCTTCATCAATGCACAGGAGCAGCTATTGTTCCTATGCTGTGATCTGTTTACATCAGTGAATGACTTGATTAGATTACATCTTTTATTTTTGTGATCAAAAGCAACGGCCCACAGAACAGAATAATGACCTTTCCCCTTTCAGCTTGAAAATATATCCACATTTTAATGATAGGAGTGAAAAAAAAATTTTTTTTTTAATTTTATGTTTAGTAACTCAAGAATTAAACAAAACCTCACACACCTGCAACTGAACTGGGTGCCTGGTGATCTCAGGCTAGCATTTTGGGGGGGATAGATGCACCACAGGATCTGCGCCTCCTCTGACATTAGCCCTTAGACTCTCTTGAGAAGAATGACTTGAGCAGAAGGCTGCAGGAAGCATGTGCACATGAAGGCGGTTTGCTCCTGGTTCTGCGATCCCAGCCTCCTACCCTGTTTCAGTGTAGTTATTTACTGCATTACTAGGCACAGAGAACACTTCGTTACTCAAACTATTACCGTGTGAATGCAAGCAAGCGCAGACTTAGCTGTGTTCCAACAAGCCGTAGCTGTAGGAGCAGATGTACAATGCACAAAAGCCTCCTTCCTTAAAGGGGGAACACTGCTTCCCTCACCTACCTTCGGCCTCCTTCCAGCTGCCACTGTGAATTCCTGCTGCTTTTGATAGCACTGCTGTCAGTGATGTGATGGCATGACCACTCTCTTGAGCCTATTTGCCCTTCCTGGGTACCCTATGGCGAGAGGGGAGATGCCGTTTCTCTCTCTGCCCTTGCCATCCTCATGGGTACAAGGGAGGGGTAAAAAGCCTGGTCCATAGACCCCTTCCCAGTGTTACTATTCCTCCTCTTTCCTTTTCCATTTCTTTTTATGTCTTGACCCTGGCCCACTTTTAGGATGAGTAGTAGATAGCTCCCTTTGAGGAAACCTTTCCAGACTGACATGCTCTGCGAGCAGAGCCCTTATAATTATATTTCTCACAGGATAACCATCCTGGAGGAGTTGCATAATCCTCCCTTGCACTGTCCTGCTGATGAGCTGCAAATTGACACTATGTAAAAATAGTTGAAGCTTGGCCTCTTTTCTTCTTTTGAGACTGTTTTAGAGAGCTTCTCCTTTCTTCAGAGCATCACTTACAGATTTGGTTATTTGCACGTGGTGTGACTACCTCTAAATTCTGCTTTATTCATCGCGCTGTCTTTTTTCCTTTGTATGCCTGCAGTATTCTCTCTGGGCTTTACTGTTTTTCAGTGTATAGAAAAGCCTGTGTGGCCTATGAAGAGGAAAGGAGTCTTCATTTGTGTAAGGTTTCTTCATTCAAAATCAGCTCCTAATTACTGCAGTTTTATCTTTTTTAGTAAAAAACAAAGAGCTTTGTAGAGGACCAGGTCTGGAAAGGAGGGTTTGGCTTAATCAGAGCCTTAAATGTACCTTAAGTCCTGTTCAGAATTGTGATGGAGTCAAAGAATAAGGATTGGTTTGCTTTCTTGAATCTGAGTCTAAATGAGAGTCTGTGATGCTCAGTGGGCTAAAGAGGAAGAAAAAGTTAAATAGCAGAGTTAAAATTTTAAGGAAGAGTTGAAGGAACAGAGAGAGTATTTGACTGGTACTTAGCATGATGAAAGCCTTTTCTCCAGACTTCTTGGAGTGAGTATTAAGAAAGAATGTCTAAAATATTCTGAAAACTGATCAGTTCCTGGCAGGAAATCTGATTGGTCATGACTGATGATAACGAAAATGTGAACTATATTATAATTTCACATCACAAATTTCATTCATACAATCTGAGTAAGCTGATTTTTTTTCATTCCTTTTGCATGCTCACACTTTTCAGAATGACAAAGACCATAGAAGTGTCTGGATAAGTAGACAGCCAACTAATTAAATCTGCGACTGCTATCAGAAATGCATTTGTAAAAGATTCTGTAGAAGCACAGAGCATGAGAGAGTCTTTGCCCTGACATGAAATCATCCTCCAGGTAAATGGATAAGATGAAGCAATACGTGGAGAATAGGTAAATTGCAACTTTTACTTCTTAAAAATTTTGAATTGGAAGACAGACCACTGACTCAGATAAACAGTTGAGCCACAGTAGCCGAACAGATTCCCTTGCGTCAGCTGAGTTACAGTAATTTATTCCTCTGTTCATTATAGAAGACACTAAGTCAACAGATTTGCCATTGGTTGGCCATATGCATAGGGACAGTTCACACACCTCAGCAAAAAGTCTGCTGATACCACCAGAGAACAATGTTGAGATCACGTCCAGCGAGGAAGAGATCAGAAGTGAATGAACAAAAACTGATCAGCTGAAACCAGTAAAGAAAAGAATGAGAACATCCATCTGTTCCTAGAGGCCTTAATCTGACATTGAGATTAGGTGAACGAAATACAAATGGAAAGACTCTTTACTTCTGAGATACCAGGACGGCCTATGGTACCATCAGGCTTGTGTTGTTCTGGGAGGCATTCTCACTAGACCAAATGAGGGAGAATGATCTGGTTTGTATCATGTCTCCCAAGCCTGAGATAGGCCATGATCCTCACTTGCAATGTGAGACTTGTGTTCGTGTTCCTTCCTTTCTTCTTCTTTTTTTTTTTTTTCCCTTTCCCTCTCTTCCCTTTATTTCTTATCTTCTTTTCTTGCCGATTACTGACTGTATTTTCTAGGAAACCATGTCCCAAAAGCAAGCAGTATGCAGTGACTTACACAATCAGGTACAGATTTGATGCTTTTCAAAGTGAGACAGACCTAACCTGTTGGTCAATGTTGTATTGAAATAATCACTAAAATATGAGAATGAGTTTACACCATTGAAAATAGTGTGGTGTGGTTGTTCTCTTCTGCAGTGGAGTGGGATGGAGGCAAAACATTGCATCCTCTCTTTACTTCTTTCTTCTTCTCTGTGACTGTTTCATATTTTGCTTTCAGGAAATGAGGATGACTCTGACCTCAGGTAAACATGAAGGCTCCAGCCTGTCTTAACTAACTTTTTCCTTATTTTTCTCTAAAGGACAGTTTGGGTAATGTCATGTCAGTTAGAGGGGAGAAGTAGTGTTAGTTTAAGATCCATACTTAATGTTTTACATTTCAAACATCTTTCTTAATTTTTCTCTGCCTCTGTTTTTAGTAAAGGATGAGAGATTTTTAATGGTAATTATTTGTTGATGGATTTAAAATGTTTCTATGAATAATCAGAACTCCAAGCCATTTATTTGATCAACATGAATGCAGCAAAGATGGAAACTAGTATTCTGGATGGAAGTTTCAATTGTACAGATTTTCAGGTTCCTTCAACTGCAGTTGTGTGCTGCTGTTGAGTATATGGGAATACAAAAATACAGACATATTTGTGTTAACACTTAGTTGCATGAGTGGTTATCTATGTCTTATACTCTGATGAAATGCTGTGTATGTGTGGATAAGGGTACACTGTCCAAGCAGAAATAACAGGCATGTCTGCTGCTCTTCGTCCTTAACCTTCCTGAAGGTTGTATTTCATCTTTAAATTTTCATGAATCTTTTCTGTATCTTTCAGAGGGAGATATTTCTTCTCTAATTAACCATATGATCCTTCAAGTTGTCTCTTCAATGTCGAGAATAGAAAATGAGGGATTTATTTCTGTACTAAAGGAAAATTTTGAGTGCTATGTCTCTGTGCTCCTTAAAGCAGTAGCCATAGGTGTGTTACAAGAATACATGCATGCCCACCCTCCTCTGTCTTTTGTGATGATCTGAAGAATAAGGGATGTTTATTGATGGGTAATCAATTTGGAGGAAGAGATAGGAACAAGATTGATCAGATATGAATGGTACTACAGGAACTTTAGCAAAGCAGCAGGAACAGAAAGAATACAGAAATGACAGAGAGAGCGAACTTCTTAAAGATCATATTTCACAGTTCTTTATTGCCGTCTGCTCCCTGTTCTATATGTATTGGGGAAGGAAAAATAGAAAAACTGCAAGTACAGCGATAAATACTCCTCCGTGGTGCAAATGACTTCATAAAAACTCAACTTTCACTTGTGTTTTATCATCCTTTCACCAGGCGCCCGTGGTGTGCTATTTATAGCTGTGTAATTCACAGTAGACTGTCAATTATCCTATAGGGCATTTCCTGACTGTTGGTTGGAGGGCGATGGAATATCCCAGCTGAATGGCAGCATTTGCTGTAACATTATGGCACACTTGCAAATGCGATTTCGTTGCAGGCTGCCTACGGCTGGCATGGAATATTAAGATAAGAGGGCACCAACAGCTTTCCTGCCTTCCTGCTTTATGCCAAAACACAGCTAATATGAGTGATGGAAAAAATCTCAACTCGCTCTTAAGCAACATTTGCTTCAGTCACATTTTTGATGTTCTTTTTTGCTGGGAATACAAAAAAGTGAGACATAGCCAGGGTATAATGCTGAGGAGATATGAAGATTTTCAGCTTTCAGAGCATTACTGGCTCTCGTCTGTCCAGTTCAGAACATAAATAGGTGAAGGTATATTTTCTTCTGCCCCTCTCAGTGTACATATGTTATTTTTAAGATGTATCCTTTTAAAATCTGCCAACGTAAGGATTAGCAAGCTTCCGGTGACATTCATGCAATATAGATTTAGACCTGAAAAGTGGAGAGGAACTTTTGTTTACTTGGCTTAATGTCTCTAGTGGACCATTGACTTCTACTAAGTTTTGCCTGTGTTGAGCTCCAAATCTTAGTTTTAATTTACTTTTTGCTACACAGAACCTTGAAGGAACATATCCCTTCATCTGGAGAAACAGAGTCCAGGAATCCACCATCAGCTAAGAGCACAGTCCCTGGCTGAACACTTATTGCTAGATGTTCACACCTGATTTCCTACCTGCTTTTCATCTGGCATCATATCAGCTATCTTTCTCTTTATTTTTTTTGGAAGCATGTACTCACAGTGCATTGATTTCCATCAACCTGATCATCTGCATTTCACTATTCCTTACAAAATGTGGAAATCAAAACTATACTGTAGCATTCTGGTCTTGGTTTTACCAATGACATATGAACAATTAACTTTTCCTTCCTAACCTTCCTTTTTGCTCTGTGTTCATCCATCCAGAACACCTAAATCCTTTTGAGGCTCCACAGGCCCCAGTCTGTATATCTGCACTGCAGCCCTTGCTCATGGAAATAACTTGCGACAGTCAAAAAAACCCCCAAAGTTAAAAAGCAGTAATCAAGAGCCCTCTTTTTGCGTGCTCTGCAATGGTGATTTACAAATTTGCCTATTCTTACTGAGTTTATCATGTATTTATATCATGTATTTATACTTGCTGTATGAATGTGTCATACCAATTTAATAAAAAAAGACAACTAATCTCTTCATTTAGTAATTTCACATTAACAGCTACTTTTTGAGATTGGGTTGTTGTCTAATCTACTTAAACTGGAATTTATTAATATTGTATAGTTCTAATATTTTCATCAGATTGCTCTGTGCTAAGTCAAATGCCTTGCAGAAATCTAAGCACATTCTATCTCTACTGTCTCCTTTATCAGCTGAACTTGTAGTGTCCTGAAGGATGTAATCAGGCTTATGTGACAGGATTTATTTTTCAAGAGATGCTATTGAGAGGCAGTACTTATATCTCTGTTCCTTACTTCTGTCTAAGATAAATGAATGCTCAGTCAGGTTTTCCATTAATTTATTGGGGGTTATAGAAGGTTTTTGTTACTTGGGTTATCCCTGCTCACTTTCTGAATATTAGGGTGTTAAAGTTTCTCCATCTTTCCAGACTGTGCCAGTACCAGGTATACTCAAAATAAACAGCAGCTGTCCAAAATGCTCTAAGCCAACTTTTTTTACTTCTGATGCAAGCTATTTGGGTTTGCTAAAATATTTTCTTTCTTATGGTTGTGGTATAATAACCTGCTGAGTTACTTATGGACTGGAAAATACTTCATCATGCTAAAGTGATAAGTGTAGATCATGCTGCTTCTTTCAAAATGCAGCATGGAATAAGTTTTTGAACACATCTGGCTTCTCTGCATCACTGAGTATTTTACTGCTTCCCTACTTTTCCTAGTGTTTCTTTTCTTCCTAATATATTTGAGTATTTTTTAGCCCTGCAAGCCATTCTTTTTACCTAAAGATTTTTTTTTTTCAATTTTCTGCATTTGGGAAACAGCACAAATTAAGTATTACCCCTTTCCTTTATATGTGTATGTGTCAAATAGACAGATAGAGAGCTTGTAATACCACTACTTCTGTTTCTGTTTCTATTTCCATCTAACTAATTTACAGTAATAAATCCAACTGTTCCCTTTACTGTGCTCTAAACCCAGCTTTGGCCAAAGGTGTTTTTCAGAATTGTGATACCAAACTTTTTGGCTACAAGAAAACCTCTTTTAAGTGGTTTTCTCCTGACTTTCATTCATATTTTCCTCCTAGACATATATATCGCAGCTGATAGGCAGTTTGCAAGCTATGGTAACAGTATTCTATATTTTCTAATCGTAAGGTTTGAGGAAGACTCACTGTTGTGTTACTGGTTTCTTGCTGTTAAGACACCTTTTGTCCGGCTGGAATGTTGATTTGTACATGCCACTGGTCTACTGCAACATGAGGGAAAATGAATTTGCATCAGCTCCTACCAAATATGATGTTCCTACTCAGACTCAGAACCCTGGCACTGGTATGGATGCTGCTGAAATATTTCCTTAACAGTCTTTGATACTTTTGTTCAATTCACTTCTGAATGGAGTCTGACTGTTTAAAATCTTTTGTTTTAAATGCATGCTGCCTCCCTGTCTGCTCCAGTCAGTTGTCAGCCAACCATCAGCCCTTTCTCCCTCTGAGACTGAGTCCCTTTTAGTTGTCCTTCTCTCTTTTGGAGCATATGATCCAGTATTTCACAGAAATAATTCCTTGCCATGTATTACAGTTCATTGCTTTGCCTCCAGTATTTCCTGCTGTCATTAGTTTTCAAAACAAGGAAAACTCTAAAGCTATCATCTGAATTTCCCCTGCTCCCTTCTGTAACCCTACAGTTCCATCTTACATCAATGCCTCCTTTGTAATGTAAAACCTCTCAGCAACACCGAAAGTGCCTCCTCCAGGTCGCTGATAAAGGTGCTCAATGCTCAGGTCCCCAGGCAGACCCCTGTGGTGCCCCACTTGTCACTGGCCTAGAGTTGGACCACAAGCCATTAACCACTGTCCTCTGACCCCAGTGTATTTTACCTGGTTGTCCACCCATCCAGGCCATAATGTCTCAATACAGGAATACTGTGGGATGCAGTTTTGAAAGCCTTAGACACTTCGGGCAAATGACATTCACTGCTTCTCCTTTGTCCGCAAACCCAGTTATTTTATCACAAAGCGCACTCAGGTTGTTCAGGCATGATTTAGCTTCGGTAAATCTGTGCTGATGATTCCTGAGCACCTTCTCCTGCGTTGTGCACCCAGAAATGTGTTTGAAGGGGGCTTGCTCTGTGATTTGCCCAGGAACAGAATTCCCGTCCAAGAACCTCCTGGGTGCTGCATTTCACCTGGACTTCAGCTGTTCCTCTCCTTAATCTGCCATGCTTTTCCCTCCACCTTCAAATTTAATGGCTCAGTTAGGTCAAATAAAAGCTTACCCAGAATGTTTGGGATTAGCCGTTTGGGCTGTCTTCTTCCCAACTTTAATACACTTGTCTGTACATCTCAAGGGAGTATATTCACTGTTGGCTGCTATGAGGCTTTGCTACTCCAAAGTTAAATATGTAAAAAGGAACTAGAAGTAATTCCAGGTAAATCTAACTAGTAGCCAAGAAGTAAACTTAAAACAAAGAAACTAATAAAGAAACAAAGGGAAAAAAAAGAGAAAGAAATTCACTTCAAACAGGACAAAAGCACTAGCAAAGCCATGCCCAGGGCACAGCAGAAATGTGGCACTTGGTCTATTCAGTAACTTCATTTCAAAATCTGCTTTTGTAAATAAATAATCTACTTCAAAGGGTTTTTTTGGCTTCTGCCTGTTTTATTTTTTATTTATTTCCATCTCTTTCACAACATACTTTTAAAAAAAAAATTAACTGATGGTTTTTTAAATGTTATTTTACCTTAACTAAAGTTCTTCAGCTCCCAGAGCAGGCAAGTTTTATTAGTTCTTCTCTACGTTCACTACTTTGGCATGTTATAATTGCATCCCAAATTCTCTGTCTTTTTGTACCCATTAGTTTTTCAGGATTGCTTCCATATCTGGTTGTATACACCAGCTAGAGCACTGCAAATAGCTTCCAGATGGGGGACAGTAGATACTACAGCTTCTTTAAGTTAAAAACCTCACAGTCGGGCTGTGGACAGAGCTTAGTTTCCATATCCAAACCCTGGAGAGATACATTTGCCTTCTTGGGATTTCTGTGCCAGGATTTCTGCGTAGATGAATGGAGACTTGATTGCCAGCGAGAGATTTTTTTAATGTTTAAAATACATGACTTAATACCTTTAGTAGCAAGATGTTTCTAGAAGTGGGCCCTGAAAGCTGTTTCTGTCAATGAGAGGGAACAGTTAAATGCAAATTTTAATTAATGAGAAAAAAGTTCGCACACAAAATGCAGGAAGCACCAGTCCAATCGCCTGAGAAGTAGAAAGCAGTTTGCAAAGTGTAGTCAACTAAAAATTCTCTTGGGCCTTAATGTGATGAATGTTTGATGTTGCTGTTAAATGGGAAATCTGGGTTCCTATTCCCACTAAGTTTAAAACTATATGTAAGGATATGCTGAAAATTTAAGATTTGATTAAGACTACAATCAAATATTGGTTTCAGACTTTCATGCTTTCACTCTGTAACACCTGATGTGAAGTCAGAGCTCTTGAATATTTTTTCTGTCCTCTGTCCACCTCTTTTCTGATTCAGCTGAAATACGGAGGTCTGGTGTCATTCTTTCTTCCTTTGAGTTTCATAACTATAGCTAGAGGTGCCCCTTTTACTCTGAGGATGCCTGTCCTATGAATTTAAATAACGAACACTACAGGCAGATTGTCCAAAGACGCAATCACCTTGGACCACTCCCATCCCACAGAGGACTAGGCATCTGCTGTGGCTGAAATTGGATGGAAGTGATCCAGAACTTCAGGTTACCCAAACCAGAGTCATAGACAATTAGCAACAGCAGTTCAGCTACTTTTGTTGCGTCAATGTGTATTGAGGCAATCCCATCAGAGGAACATCATGTCGGGACCTTTCTGGCTTAGCAGTGCTCCAGAATTTGATTTGATGGTGTGGTGGCTATTCAGCTCCTCAAGGTTTATTATCATCCTAGAGTGGTTACCTTTGCACGCCTTCATGCCAAGGCGACTCCTTTTATTTACAGCAGCAGTCAAGCTGATCTGAGTTGCTGAGATAAGAATAAATCTATCTATCTATCTATGCAAAACCTGCAGGGGAACAGATTTTGCTGTACTAATGAAGATACTAATTATTTGTAATACAGAGCAGTAGAACCCTCGGTGTAACCAGGGCTGAAGTCTCCTTGTAAAATACATTACATGGACATGCAAGGAGACACGGTCCGTGTTCTGAGGCATATAGGCTATAGAAGGCGCATGCATATACACACGTGGAGGAGAGGTGGGAGAGTGAAAGAGCAATCGGAAAGAAGAGATGCAAAAAACAGGAAAAGCACTCTGCGAATTGATGAGTATATGATGTTTGTCCTTCACTTGCATTTTGAGGGCGATAACTGGGGAAGGGTACATGGCTGTGAGGGATCATCTAAGGCGTCGGGAGGAGCCAGTGGAAAGGCACTGATGATAAGATGAAATGCAGACAAAAGAGAGCATTTTGGTGATGTTATGCAAGCAATTGATGGCAAGATGAGGGCTCGGCACATACGTGCTTTGGAGAAGTTTGTGCAGTGAAGCTATTTGTGAAGAGAGAGTAGAATCTAATTTGTTTGAACTCTACCATCTGTGGTGTAATTGCCTTATTGCCAGTGGGATTTATATGAGTAAATGAACACTAGAAAGAGGAAGAATACTAATAGTAGGGTTTTATTTTATATAGGACTATCTCTGTTCATCTGTGTAAACCATACCAAAATAAGTCAATTCAAACCTATTTTATATAGGATTATCTCTTTTCAGCTGTGAAAATTATATAAAAAATAGGTCAATTACAACAAAACTTCTACTAAGGAGGAAAAACCACACTATCATAAAAAGAATCTGATTGCTCTCTAATTACAAAGAATAAAAAAATCACTAATGTCAAGTCTAAGATGCATCTTCAACAGAAGAACAAAAATAAAATTGGAAGCTGACATCTTTCTTTTACAAATAGTTCCTCTAAAAACTGCTGGTTTGACAAGCTTCCAAACTGACATCTTCTATTTATACATAAAGCCATTGCAATTTTTTTTCCCCAGCTGATACTTGGTAACAAGACACTTAGCAGATGGTATGCCAAGTTGGATCACTTCTTTTGTGATATTGAAGTGTGTTTTTTAAACCCCTCTCCCATTAAAAGCATGGATCTTGTTCTATAGCAACTACCACTGTGATTACAGAGACATTCCTGCATCTTCACAAACCATGCCAACTAATATATCAGGCAGATGTTGATGATAGGCGAAGTGAATTTCATGTTGTAGGCGGTATTTGACCATTTCACATAGATGAGAACCTTGGAATATGTGTGTATATGGTCAGCTTAGTACTGCTTTGAGGACAGACTGACATCCTAACATGCTTCACCTACACATAATGCCTAACAGTGCTGTCCCGAAGCTGTCCTTCAGTAAAGCAGGCAAGTAGACAATGTTGAAATTACAGGTGCCCTTTTTATAACCATCTTGCTGCTGTGATTAGAACTGATAAAAGCAGATCAAGGGGTTGGAATCAAGCAGCTGGAATAGAAAAACTTCATCAAATTCTACTGTGTATTAGACAATGTTCTACTTTACTTCTTCAGCTTCAGTCCATTTTCTGCATTTCATCTGGTCACTAGAATGAGGCAAGATGTGTATGCTGTCATCATGGGGTACACTGAGTAACTTAGTGGTAGTTTTGGAGTTGGCTAAGACCAGATAAATTTTTGCAGGATGTTGTGATGCAGTGGAAAATGAGGGATGACAGGGTTTTTGTCCTCATTCTAAGCGAATGTGGAGATAGACTGAGCTTTGCCTAGCAATGCTTCTTAAAAAAGCTTATATACTGAATAATTGCTAATCTGCTGTCAATACATTAAACAATTGATGATTAGCAGTCACTTGAATGATCCATTCTGATAGAGCATTTCACAGATTTTTGTTTTGTTTTTATATCAGACTTCTGGTGAGGTACAGAATGTTACGTATCTGTGGATGAAATGGGCAACAAAAAAGAAAAGGCAGAGACACACAAAGATGAGATGCTTGTGGAAACCACAGGATAACAGCTCTTCTTCAATTTACTTCTGCTGTTCAATTAATGTTTATTTCACAAGGGAGTAAATGTTACTATGTTTGCCCACATGACTCTGGTAAATAAAGGAGGCTTGATCCATTTGCTTCCATGTAGGTAGGTACCACCAATGGAGTCTTCAACTGTTCACACAGGGCTAGCAGAGCCCATGGGAGACAAGCACCTCTCTGGACAAGATGTGGGAGACAAGGAATACCCTAGGGCAGCTCAAATGTCTTTAAATTCTTCCTTGTACCTGTGGTGTCAGTGCAGTTTCTTACATACAGTTTCTTAATGTACTAATATTACTGAGATCAAATCAGATGTTTTTAGAGAGCTCCATTCCTGCAATATCCAAGTACTAGCATATTAGATCATGATTTTAAAACCAAATCCACTGCCATCAAGTCAAAGTATAAATTGAGATCCTAACTGACTCAAATCCCTCCAAGGCAGTTTAATTCAAACTGACAGGCAGTCGTTAACATTCAGTTCCTACTGTTGCAGGCATTATCAGGATCCAGTAATAAATCTGTCTTAATCAAAATCTTCCTGGAAAATGGACAATGAATGGATTCTGATGAGTAATATCCTGGCTGCAGACTATTTCATGGGAGATTTTGCTAAGTACTCTTTAGGAAATGAAGTTTTTTCATAGTCCTGCACTGAATGCACATCCATGCATGTTGCCATTAAAAAAATAAAACCAGAAAAAAAATCTAATTAAGCAATAGCTTCATTACATCATGCTTGGAGCAAAATACTGTTTCTGAGTTTTCTGTGGGGGCAGAACTTCTGTGATGGAGGAAGGTTTGTCCAGAAACCTGACTATACCCTGTACAAACATAAATGATAGTAAAGGTGGGGGGGTAAGCCAGTAAGTATCAGAAAACTGACAGTTCTCACTGATATTTGTCATGTATCTTCCAGCAGATAAATACAATAGGACATTCTGGCATGGGAATAGTCTTGTATATTGTTCAGCCCGTATGTTCAAGTATATCGGGCTAGTGTCTTAACAACCGAGTTTTCTCATTTTCTGTTTTCTGCTAAATCTCGTGTTTAGGAAAAAATGAAAATTTCTCCTTAGTCTCAATTCTGGTGCATAGCCCTGTTGCAAATAGAAATAGAAAGCCTTTTGTTACCAGGAATGTTGTCTCATTTGGGTAGAAATCTCATAACGCAATTAAAGTAACTAGTCTTACCCTGAATGAATTTTGAACAGACTTCAAAACCAGCCTCAGTGTGGCATACAACTGCCTGGTTCTGTCCAGACATATCTCACATCAGGACTACTCACATTTCTGTGTCTTCCTACTATATGAGGTCAATGACTAAGAACTAGAAACAGTCTTAGTCCCTATATTCTCTCAAGTATCAGTACTGCTCATTACAGCGCTGTTGCTTGCTCTTTTTTCTTTTTTCCTTTCCCTTCCTCCTCTTCCTTTCGGGGAAAAGAAGTATTCTCTTCGTGCCCAAGACAAGGTTAGGGTTCACTGTATTTACCCTAATGAGTGACCCAGCATCCTGGTCAAGACCTCTGTTGACACCATTCCTATTTCCCCTCCAATCCCACTGCCTGCTCAGTTTTGTGTGTTCTCCCTATGCTCCAACCGCATTTGGAAGTGTCAGCGGTGGCTTCATGTTCATTAGCAGATGAAAATTAGGTGAAGATGAAGGCCTGTGGTTAACTAAGGTTGAGCACAATTTGGACTAAAAGTATAAAAGTAAATTCAGCTGCTATGTACACTAGAGATGAATTTGTCCTTCATTTCCATATTTACAAATAATAGGAAGGACTGAATACTAACTCTAAATATTAGAAGAAATTCTCCGTCATATGAGGAGTTGCCAGCCTAGCTTTAAGTCTGGAAAGAAAAAAATTGAAAGTTTAAAATGTAGACATCTACCTTTTTACACAGTCTTAGCAATTTCAGTGAACATGTTTTTGTACTGACAAACTGGTACAAAACCTATTTGAAGGGACAGGAATTGCTGTATAATTATCACCAATGTTTCCCCTGAAACTCTTAGACTGTGAATCTGCTTGCAGTTGTTCAACTGAAACATTCTCCTGTTGAGAATTGTGAAGCTTCATTTCCTTCAAAATTTTCCGGGGACAGGATGTCAGTCTAGGCAGAATGGCCCTAGGGGGATCCAGGAGAACCCCAAACAATGCATTTTAAAAGGTTTGTCATTATAACTGCATTTTTAGAGTTCTCACCAAAAAAGAATTATTTCTTGGCGAACCTTTCCTTTTTGCAAACATGATTAATGCTTTGAATATTTTTTTTTCTGTTTCAGGATGAGAAAAAGTACTAGGACATTTCCAGTCAAGGCATATAATTTTATTTGTTTTCATGAAATACCTCACTATCAGTACAATACAGAGGTCCAGTTTTTAATTATATGCTACAGAGTGGATTTCAGGAGCAAAATAATATTTTTGACCACAGTGGATGCCTATGTCTTAGTGCTAAAGACTACTGTTGGTTGCTGTGTAACAAATTTGTGGGGAAAATAGTGAATATACCATCTGAGATGACTGACAGGCATGAGAAATTACATCTTTGTCTTTGTTATAGAGAAGTCTTTTATTTATTGTAGGGTCAGGAATCCTCTTTTATGGCTGACATGTTAACCAGGGTTCTGGAAAACCTGATTTAATTACTCAGCTATCCCAAGCTGTAACAATTGGAGCAAATCATGTAGGTGGGGATTCATCCCCACCTCACTTCAGCATCTACATGAGGTGCCTATGCTGGCAGACTAGCTATTCTGTGTCATCCCTGTAGACAACAGTGAGAGACAGAGAGGATTCAGAAGGTGGCTAAATCCAACTAAGATCTGATTTTGGGATGTACCTACCTCTCTCTGTTGCCTACAGAGGGACCTCCACTGCTCTTTGGTTAAGCAGAGCAAATCTAGCCCTTCATATTTTGATTTTCCACTTGCAGAAGGAAACCATTTCCATTCTTTCGTGGGTTCTGTAAGTATAGACCGTTTCCTCAGGTTTTTGTAAGTCGACACTTCTGTCTCTAAACTTAGACAGAAAATGGCGTTATGGAAATACCTGAAAACAAGAAAAAGGCACGTGTATGTGCATAACATTAACCTTTAAGTCATGCCATTAGAATTTTTAAGAGAAGTCTCAAAAATATTCAATTGGAACCACTTTTTTCTGTTCCCACTTGCTGCCTAAGGCAAAGCTAACACTCTCCATTATACAAATGTCTGAAAAGCTAACACATTGCATTTATTTACATGTTAAACTGATTGCCCTTCCTCTATGCAGCTCAGGAATTATACACATCATCTGATCCTGATGGTAGATGTGTACACTGCCAGGAATGACATCGTTTACTTCAATGTTTCTATTAATGATGAATTTAGCCAGCTAAAAGGATGAGACATGTGCCCTCAGGTTGATGCTAAATTGAAATTACCACTTAGCCTGCAATGAATTGCCTGCATTTTGATTAATAGGCTAAATTCCAGATCTGACCTTTTCAAAATTATTGAATTACTAAATCCTGAGACAGACAACAGAGTTCCCTTTACAAGAAGTGTATTATGCAAACATGTAGGGTCACCTAGAGAAGAATCCAGCTCTTGGTACCTTGTAACCCATACACACAGGTGTTAGCCAAGGTGCCATGTCAATCCATAACTGTGGTTTATAGCTGCAGGATAATGCTTCTTCGCTGCCCCATCACTTCCCATACTGCAGTCACACAGAAGACGGCCTGGAGGTGTAACAAGTGGTTCTGCACTGTCTTTTCTAGTTTCAGCACATAAATTAGCATTACTTTCTATTTCTAGAAAACTCCACCCTGAGCTCTGCTCTTTTACACTCAGAATGCAATAATACCCATGCCAGCTGAAGTACCTCTAAATCATGCTGTGCTGTAGATACATCCTCAGTCAGATTAGAGGTCTCTGCCTGTTGCTGTTGAAGACTCAGTTCAGAGGGGAAGGTTCCAGCCCCCAGAAAACAAATTAAAGCACTTTTTTGTGCATTGTATACATATCCCGTAGAATTCAGAGAATCACAGAATGGTTGAGGTTGGAAGACACCTCTGGAGATCATCTAGTCCAGCTCCCTGCTCAGAGCATGGTCAGCTTGAAACATTGCTTAGGACTGCGTTCAGTGAGTTTCTGAATACCTCCAAGGATGGAGATCCCATAGACTCTCTGGGTAACCTGTCCTGATCACCCTCACAGTAAATTTTTTTTCTCACATTTCAGTGGAAAATGGGGGACTGTTTTAACATTTCTATGTAAGGGAAGAGGTTCTAAACACGGCTCCCCATGCTGCTGTGCTCTGGCAGAGATGTTGCTTTCAAGGCCTGTATTTCTTATACAATAAATGAATGAGAGAGACAGAAGAAGAAATGGTCAATGAATTAATAGATCATGAGCCACTGTCATTAACCAGTGAGGCCAATGTGCACTGTAGAACTGGCGTATTCAGCTAAAAAGAGCTAGATTGTGCTCTGGCGCTGGTGTGCTCTGGAATTAAGGTGATGTAAAAGACAAAACCACATAGTACGATGGATTCTCTGCTAAAAATAAATACCCATATCCCATATGGCACCTTGCACTCGTCCAGTTTTGGCCACAAGTGAAGAAGTCTGGAGGTAAACAAATATTGGATGACTACTTGCAATATTGGCTAAGTCTTAAGGAAGCTGCAATGTGTTCATGATGAAACTGAAAATGTAGCTGAAGGTAAATGCTTGTAATCCTGCTGGTGTGGACTGAAAAAATGAACTGTTTCCTAAAGAGGGATGAAAGACTTGGGAAAAGGAAAACTCCATTGACCTTGGCATAGAGAAGGGGATTGCATGGAAGGAACCGATGGACAGGGCTCAATTTTCATTTTTTACTTTATCAAAAATAAAGACATTTTTGTTAAAGAAATTAAAAATACATGCCATAAGGTGGAGTAAAAAAAGTGGGAAAGTCTGGCATCCCCAGCCAGAGCTGAACACGCTGGGGTGAATTGTCTGCGTGATGTAGTGCAATCACTTGAGGCCTTGTAATGGGAAAGTTTTAGATAAAATACACTAAAATTATCTGAGAAATTTCTTCTCGGTAACAAAGTCAAGTTGCTTTTCCATGTGGTGTGGTGTCTGGTTGCAGAATAAAGCCACAAAGGAAAGACGGAAAAAAAGATGAGCTAGAAAAAGTAGCAGGTGAAGGAGGGAGGCTGGCAAAGAAGGAACGAAGAGTTGCAGCATCATGCAACAGAATCAGGCACGGCACCAAGGATGCGGTGTACCCCAGCGGGAGATGGACCAGGAACCTGAGAGCATTCGGGTGTCAGCAGGGTCTGGGGGGTGTCTGGGGTAGGAAACCTCCAACTGCCTTTGCAGTTTCTCCATCAAGAAAGAAGACGGGAGGAATGTGTTATGGTATTGTTGTATGGAAAGGAAAGGGTAGCTGGTTATCTTAAGTCGTCATTTTTATCTCCTTGCCTTCTTTTTCTCCCCTCAGGATGATACTGTTCTTTTAAGTAATCTGAGAGTCTGAAGGAAGGAAATATCACTCAGTGAATGTGCAGAGACTTGAATTTTTCCACGTTTCTAAGTACAGGCTCAGGCTGGTGTTTATTATCAGCCCGTAGAAACTGAACCCAGCTCTGGCTGCTGCCCTCAGTTCCTAGCAGAGTGGCTACACTCCACCAAACAGATTATTTCTCATGAATCATTCTTCCAAATTTACATGTCAATAAGGGATACAGCTGGAGGACACAGTTTGTCACTAAAAGCTTTTTTTTTTCTCATTGCCACAACACATGAAATGAGACTGACCAAAACAGTTCATGAAATCCTGTTTAATCCAACTTAAAATTGTTCTAAAAAGAAAGTTTATCCAAAAATAACAATGTTTCACTTCAACATTTTCAGAATTAAGTCCTTAGAAAAGCAAAAACACCCTAAAGCTGCCACTCCATGAATTAAAACAAGTAACAAAACCGAAAAATTTTGCTTTGCACAACTTGATTCCAAGCCTCCGCTTCAGCAAGTGAAGCAGGGTAAGATCAATTATTTCCATCTTGCTGCGCTCGGCTGACCTCTCTGGATGTGCCATGCCAAACAATACCAAGCTACGTTTTCATCAGCAATTCACTATGAATCACTGGTCACTGTTTTTAGAAAAGTGATATCCCTTTTAGAAGAGTTTAATTTTGGCTAGATAAGGACTTACCAAAAGAGTCAGGGTTTGCCATAACTTGTGTAGCCATGATTCTGGCTGTGCTTTCAATATGTGAAACTAACTCTTGGTGAGTATCCAGGAGAGTGCTGAGTTTAGACTGCACTCAGGATGGAAATAGGCTGGGGGAAACTGGGACCATCCTGGTTTTTTGCAGCCTCGTCTGTCCAGGTTTGGATTTGTAAAAGCTAAAATCAGTTGAGAATTCACGTGAATTCTGTAGTTTCTGCCCGATGCGCTCACCCTGAATGTCCGATGTGCTGCAGCCCCATCACCATGCGCAGCCGATGCCCCTGAGCAGCTCTGCATATCCCTCTTCAACCTTTCCCCTCCTCCCACACCTCCTAGGCTCGTTTCAGTGTCTGGCGTGGCTGCAGCTCTAGATGCAGTGTGTCGGCTTGCTCAGACACCTCCAAACCTGCAGCCTTTTCCTGTTATTTTTCCTCATTGCCCTCCCTTGCAGACACATCACCATGTCACCCTGCTGACGAAATCTCCTTACCCTGTTTGGCAGTTGCCTGAGACCCCGTACCTCCACCTGTCACATCCCTGCCCTTACACATGACTGGGTTATGTCTACATTAACAAGCAGTACAGACCAGCAGAATTGTAGAGTTGAAACAGTTGGTGCTGAGGATGCAACAACCTCCACAATTACATTTCAGAGCGTTTTGCTTCGGTCTAGGTCCAACCTGGTCCAAGGGACGGCACGTGGTAGAGGCATATTAGCAGTATCTTGGCACTGCATTTTCTTGTTGAGTTTCAGACAGAAAAAAATCCCATTTGGGTGCTCTCATACCCCTTGCAGTGCAGGATAATCAAAATGCTAGGGTAGGTGCCTCCCCAGCACTCCTTCCTGAGAGTGGAGTCAAGACTAAAACCAAGCCTTGCTCCTTTATGCCAACACTGCAGTATTTGGACTATTTTTTGAACTAGAGGGAAGCAAAATTTGACAGTTTACTCGTCAGTAAGGAGAGACCTGAGTATGTTCCACTGAAGCTGTATTTGCTGTTGAAAGCCGTGTAGTTATCATAAGGCTCTTATTCTCAAGATAGGAGGTGCAGCTTATTGGAAAAGGCTTTTGATGCATGCACTCCAGACAGGGCTGTTACTTGTTTAAATGATATTTGTCATGAGGACAGTTGTGCAAAGAATCACAGTGAGAAAAAAAATACATCAGGAGGTAGATTAGAAAGTCACCTTTCAAGGGCAAATAATTAGGCAGAATTGTGCAGTTTGGTTTTATGTAAGGATCATTCTCTACTCTCTGGTCTTAGCACAAATCAGAGCTCTTTGAGGGAAAAAAGGGAATATAGTAAGCAGATTGTACTGTTCCTGCCACATTTGCAGAAACTTTGGCGTAGTAAAGTATATACTGTTCCTTCCATATTTTCAGATCGCATGCAAATTTTTCTGAGGAATATGGTCCTGTGCTGAGTGAGAAATAGATACCCCTAGTTGTGTTGCAAGCTGGTGAGATAACTTTTTTTTTCTGACATGAGGTACTGTACTAAGAGAAAGAGGCACACCTTAGGCAGATATGCAGGGTGATGCTGCTCATCAGTTAAGTCAGTGAAACACAAGGCATGTGGGATAGTGGCCATGAAGCCTAACTTGGTGGGCTGTGCTCCTCATCCTTGCGACAGCCCTGTGAACTGGTGGCCTTCTCAGAACCCATCGGCAGAAGACAATAACAGTACAAAGAATTTAGACAGGTCTTTATCATCAGTGGTGAGGGACACTTCAAGATGTGATTTATCTTATCCAAAGGGTCAAGGGACTCATCCCCCAGAAGCACCTGTTTTGCACTACTGCCTCCAGAAGAAGGGTGAATGTCCTTTTTCAAACAGATGCCCCACATTTAGAGGGGTAATGTTAGGACAAATTCCCCCCACGCCCACAGGCAGTAGGGACGTATGCATGCACCGTACAAAACCAGAAGAATCATCTAACACTTGTCTTTCTTTGGTGCTAATTTGTGAAGCCTCTTTTTTTTGTTTGTTTGTTTGATGAGGCTCATTAGAGGCTAGTTGAAGGCTGCCAGCTTCTTCCTCACAGACTGCTGAGCAGGCGTTCAGCTGCGCTGGAGAGGCTAGATTTCAGCCAGCACGCTACGCACACACCGAGGACGGATGTTTACTTCCTTTCACGATGGCTTCGCGTTGTTTAGTTGATTGTGGACTTGATTTTTACAAGTGCTATAAAAAAACCACATTCTTAATCTCAGCTGGATTCTTGCAGCTGTGGGGAGGGGAGGAGGCAGGGAAGCAAAGACTCCATGTTTTCAAGAGCAAAAAGCTCCGACTCCATAATTTGTGCTGATTGCTGTCTGATACTTAAAGAAGGAGTTAATTAAAGTTCAAACTCCATTTGTTTCCTTTCACAGTACAGCACAGCTATTTTTATTTTGTAGTTTACCTGTTTAGCGTCCCATTTGTGCTTGCATTAAAGGCATACCTCGTTGCGTTTCCCAGTAGGAAGCCAAGGTGTCTCTCTTTTATATGGAAAAAAAGAAGAGGTTTAGCTTTAAGGTTATAATGTCAAGTGCTCAAAGGGTAAGGAACATATGGAACCCAGTTACCCAGTCTTATTTTAGGGGCAACAGGTACATCCATGTATACACAGTGCACGACTGTTCCACGGCAGAGGGAAAAGTTACACACACGTGTTTATACAGATGCCCTCACTGAACTTCTCACAGTGGTTTCCTGGAAAGCAAAAGGATGCCAAAATCTGGCACCAGTTTTGAATTATGGAGGACGGGGTGTTTCCACGGTGAGACACCTTTTCTCTTCAGCCTCTTCCTACTCCTTTCTTTCTTGCACTCTCTCCACCACCTTTTGTACCAGCTTCTAACTTCTGGCTTATTCCCTAGCCCTTTTCCTTTTTCTGTCCATCCTTCCTTCTTCCAGGCCTTCACCTGTCCATCTGTCCCACTCCTTACTTTGCATTTATTTTGCATCTCACTCCCAGTTGCCATCCCCCCCTGTCTCTGTTGGAGTTAGGCTGTCTTCTCCACTTTCCCTCACTGTCAGGTTGCCAGCTACAGGAAACACTAAAAACACAAGTTTCATCTTCTCCCTCCTGGAGCTTGTCACATGAAAAGCCCCTGAAGGAGAAATAAAGTCAAAGTCATGCTTTGCTGTAAGATACTCTGTACAGAGTAGGTTCAACCAGCAGAAAGGGACAAACCCTACAGTCGGTTCAACAACCCTTTGCAACAAAAAAAGTGCAGCATTAAATTCAACCCTAATAAAGATCATCCAAGTGAGAACTCTCGAGGTTTAAACCATGGCTAATTTTGCTTGGTGTGTCGTGGGGACGGTAAAAAACGTGTCCACGGTATTACACAGAATCCCCCCCAAAATCTCATACACCCCAAATTTTGAATCCTGCAAGAATTCTCAGTGCAACTGTTGTAACATTTGGATTGGTTTCATTTTCAGATAGGTAAAATCCTGTATTATTATCACTTTCCTTTGGAAACACTTGAATTATTTTTACTGAACCTTCTTTAGAAAAATCAGCTTGAGGGGTAGGCTTGTGCAGGCACGGGGAAATATCAGCAGAAACCAGCAATTCTGGCAATCATTTTAAATGCTGGAAAAACAAGTCCTTTTTTTAGCAGTCTTAATGGTGGCCGTAGCTCCTTGCACGCCTTGCCACAAGGCACAATGAAACCCTGATTTCCCTGAAAGCATTTGACTCCTCCCAGAAAAACAACTTTTTCTGCAAATTAAATTGATATCCCCCTGTTGCTCATGAATGGAGAAGAGAAAAGCCTAGCTCAAAGAAGAAGATGGGCCAAAACCTTCTAACCCCTTTGGAGTAGAAAGGTGCCATAACTGGTCCCACCTGGCTTGGGGGAGCAAAGAAACCCTGGCTTCTCTGGTATTTGGATTTCATTGTATGGCAGCTGGTAGAGTCCTCTGAAATGAGTTTTCCAACAAATATAATAAAGTAAAACTGGAACATAAATAGAAACCATGAAAAATATAAATCTTAAGGCATTGAAAATGCCAATACATTAAATTTTCAGTTTAATCAAAGTCATGAGTCATTTAATGCAATATGAAGAATAAATATTGGGAAATGAAATCACAGCAGTTTCTTCTGCTGCAGTTGTCTAAAAAACTCAGATTATATTGACCCTCTGTAGATCTCAACTTGTTTTAAACAAGGGACCCAGTCAATCTAAGGCAGGTGGGATTGTTTGGTTGCTGTTAAAAAAAACCAAAACCAACAGTTGATGGAGATGTACGCATGTGCTTGCAGCAGTGTATTGGAGTCCAAAGAAGCGCATGGCTCTCAGAAAAAAAACTTCCTTTCGCATGACACGAATCTAAACCCCATTAAACTCAATACATTTCTGCTGATTTTGGTAGCTGTAGTATTGGCTAAAAATGAATTAAGCTCAGAGCATTATAATGGCAAATGTTTGACCCAGAGATTAAGGCATGGGATTCTTGGGTGCACTCATGAAATGCATGGGATCAGAAATGTGCTCCACTCTTCTGTTTCCACCCTCTTTACACCTTGTTGCCAGGTTTTCTGTGCAAAGCTGCTCAGAAACTTGAAATGATATTTTGATGCTGTGGTAGGAAATAAGGAAAAATTAAATCTTTCTGTAAGAGCTAACTACAAGTCATGAAAAAAAGGAGAATAAAGTTGGTGGTTCATATGAGTTCAGATTCTGCTAAACTGGAACGCAAACACATTTGGATTTAAGTGGGAAGGATGTACAAAAGACCCTTTCTGCCCCACTTAAAATTCTTTATATTCTTAGTCAGAAAATAGAATAAATTTTGCTTTTTGTTTGTTTATTTTCCCCAACAATAGTGTTCAAACATCTTTCCTACCTGCCTCCCCAGGTTATTTGTTTCATGTCTGACTGGGGCAAGCCATACTTACACACTGCACAGAAGTTCTATGCGGAGCTAACTGCCTCCAGAAGCTTTTACTCCAGGTGCCAGAAAACTTACTGCGGGCTTTGTTTATTTACCACTTAAATAGAGGAGTCTCATCTCTGCTTACTGCACCTAAAGCCAAAATCAAAATGCGTTTGATTCTGCTTGCTGTCAGGGTAACTATTATGACTTTGAAACTGTCACATCAGAAATCAGCCATCCACACTGCTGATCCTTTACAGTGATGGGGAGAACAATATACTTGGAAAAGTTTACTTTCTCACATGTTCAACTTAACCATAGGCTTGCTATTTCTGAGCAATCAATGAAACACAGGTGATAGATAAGTCTTTTTTTGTTTTATCATTTTCCAGGTTTTTCTCTCCAAGCCTGGCCGCACACCACAAATAGCAAGCACAGCTATGGTACTAGTCAGTGGTGGAATTTGGTGGTTCTGTCCTCCACCATATCATTTAAAACCTGCTTTCATCCTTGGCAAATCTCTTAATTAAAATCCCAATCACAATTTTTCTTGGGTCTCTGCATATCATTCACTAGATAGACCCAAGGAGAGAAACATAGCTTTCTGCTATAAAACAGGTGATGGTTCACCTCTGCCCAGTGTATTAGTCACTCAGCAAAAAATGCATTAAGAAATTGGTCCTCCTTAGAACGAGGAAATTCAGAGCTTGCAAAGATGCCAGTCTGTATTTTGTGTTCAACAGGATGAAGTAACTGGGCATGTAATCACCTTTTTCTTGCAAATTGTACCAAGATCACTTTATACAGCTAAATAAGTACAATTACAATGTGTTTATTTTCAGGCCTTCAAGGAAAAAATGAGGTCATGTAAGAATGACACGCAACAGAAGTACTCATTGTTCTTTAATATTTTTGAGCATTTGGATCTGATTTGTCACTGTGTTTACATTCAGATTGTGGATCAAGGCACACTGAAGGAGTTAGGTTTCACTTATATGAAAGTTCAGGCAAGATACTAATTTTGTTCTGTAGCCTCTTTTAAGCTGGGGCTTTAACGTTGCTAAATTGTCTGTCACACTCAGACATAGGTTATGGTCAAGGTCTGCCAGTACCACTATATGCAGTATTACTGAATTTGAGTCGTGACAGGGATTGGAAGATTAGCTGAAAATTATGAGGATAAAAAAACAACAACAAAAAAAGAGTTGTTTCCATCTGTCCTATTTTATCATGCATTCACATTTCCAAACTTTTCCATGCATCAGTAAGAGCTAGAAACAGATTTTTCTCATGCATTAAAAAAGAGAAGCTGAGTTTCCCATGTTCCAGGAGCTGGGACTGTAAGGACAACAGAATAAATTCTGGGAATTGGCAATGCTCCGTAATAGAAATAGTTGGTGAACAGTTGTAATAGCATCACGTTCCTTTGACTGCGTAACTTTGATATTGAAATTATCTTGCTACTTTAATTTCCTCTGAAAACTAAACCTTATGTAACTGGAAAACAATAATCTAATATCATAATAGAGTTTTGTCATGGCCATTAGCCTGCATCTCCAGTGGAGATAAATATCTATTATTAGTTCAATCTATCACAAGATCTTGCAGTACTTAGGAAATTCCCTTGGGTCATCATTGCACACACCTCTTATAGTAAACCTTAAATTGTGACAAATAGTGGCTTTTTTCCATGGATGCCCACTGTCTTCCATATCCGTTTGTCTTCCAAAACCTAACAGATTTTTTAATGCGGCAAGGAAAATGGTGCTTAATGAATGGTAGAAAAGCATCATTTATCCTATTAAAGGCAAGTCTTTGTTTCCCATTAAAGGGTGTTTGGTCTAAAACAGCATTCGTTGATACAGAAACAGCATGATAAATATTTTATGAACAGGATCCAGCAAACACACAGTGGTAGGATGCTGCAATGATTAAAGGAAATGTTTAAACTTAGAGATAGATCCTGAGCCCAGCTGCGGTGGAGCGGTGCTTACTCGCGCTGGAACAGGATGTCCAGAAGCCCTGGATAGCCCTGGCGTGTACACCCTTATCCTTTCCTGCATCTTGCCCCCTGACAAGGTCTCTCAAATGCCTTTCTCTTTCTCCTTGCAGCTAAGCTAGTCAGGGGAGCCGCTGGCAGCGGCAGAAACACCCCGACACTCCCCTCTCTGCCTCAGCTGCAGCCCCCCCCAACCTGCAACCAGCAAGCGACAGCAGTAGATTTGCCAAAGAGCCCTGTGCAAATCACTCCTTCCAGGAAAATCCCCTACAATTCTGGCTGCTTCCAGATCCTCCCACTTAGAGCAGAAATTTAACATCCCCCCACCCCGCTTCCTTCAAGATCTTCCCACCGGGTCCAGCAAAGACTTTACGGCACCGGGCACGGGGAAAGGCTGGCTGCCTCCCGCTTGCTCAGCAAGACCCTGCTGCCAGTCACCCTTCAGAGACTTACTGCTAATTGCAGCAAAGAGCTTCTAGCCCAGACTCCTGCCACTAAGTGGACCCCCCTGAGCCCTGCAACCCTGTCACCTGGCAGCAAAATCACCTCTCTATCCTGGCACCACCAGATGAAAAATTGGAAAGATAGGTTAGCTAAGCTGTATATTTAATGCAATTTTGCAAAAACAAATCCCTTCCCTAACAAAGAGGTGGTGGGAACAGAATTGTGGTATTGGTGAGCAGGAGGATATTTACTTTGAAAAACACAGCTGCCAATCCAATATCGGGATGCATTAGTATCACGAAGGATCAAAGAAGCATAAACAAACAACTCCATGCCAAGCCAAACAACAGGATAACTCTTAGCTGCTCAGAAATGTGAGGTGAGAAATGCTGGACCAGTGGGTGAAGATGGTACATTCATTTATTCTAAGCGTATTACCATCCTGCTGTGCCTGCTCTGTGGACTGAGCTTGTTGGGTTAAAAAGAAACTCAGACGTTCCCTTGCAGAACGAGAAGTTATTCTTAATGCACTTGCACTTTATGCAAGAGTGAAGGCAAGCTGCAAACTAGCGGAAGCAAAATCCATTTTGTTATGACTCAGTCACTGGGAGAAGGCCCAGAGTCACCCAGAGGATAAAGATGAATTTGCCTCTTTAAACTGCACACCCCGCAGTCGCAGGGCTGGAGCAAGAGCAGTTAACTTCACGCTCTGCAGTGCCTGCCCTGCTGCAGGCTCTCTCCTCCACCTCCCGCTCTCCTGCCCTGCTCAGCACTTTGCCCTGAGCACGTTCAGCGGCTCCTAAGGAAAAGCGCAATCTCATTTTCCTTTTCCCCTTGGTTTTACAGTGTATTCAATGTTCAGCAGCAAGGAAAAGGCCAAGAGGCAACCTTCATCCTTGCTGCTCGCTGACAGCCTTTTAGAGGAGCAGAGCACAGTAACACATACCAAACACCACCGGCACAACAGCCAGGCTCTGAAACGCAACCCGGGTATTGCCATTTCGCTCCTCTCTCTGTGTGTAGGTGCATATATGTGTAGCCCACAAATGTTCCCAGAGAAACCTCAGTGACTGTGCCTGAATATAATGTTAAACTGCTAATAAAGCCACTTCTGCTGAAAACACTTCTGCTCTCTCCCCTTCCCATACCAGCTCTGAAGCCCTGATTGCAGAGGCACTGAGTGACAGGTGAGTATAGAAAAATGTAAACAGTTCTGTGAGCAGGGTTTTGATATTGCTGTAAGTGCTGAAAGCCTCATGGACCAGTCTGATGCTCTCGGATGGTAATTTTTGTCTCACAGAAAGGCCATTCTTACACTTTCTTTTTTTTTTCAGTGATCATACAACATTTATACAGCTCAATTTTCTGCAACAGCACCTTAATTTGTTCAATTTAAACATTATGTTCTAGAGAATGTTGTTGAATTATTTGCAGATGAAATAACACATAAATTGCATTAGTTTTTTAGAATACAGTGTGGATCCCAAATGGTGCTTTTGTTCTAACAGGAAAGTCAAGTGCTCATTAAAAAGCTGAGTAGCCACTGATAAAACTTACCACATCTTAGGAAAACACTGCTACTGGTTTCTTAATTGTTTTCTCTAGCACATAAAGTACACCCCTATCGTGATGTCAGATCCCTGATAGGGGCCACCGTTAAGAAAGAGCCTAAGTGGACACCAGGACAATTAGTGGTACAGTCCATGGTTTGTTACCACGTGTCAAAGCAAGAAATTACGGTTTAATGGAATATCAGACATCAGGATACTCTCAGACCAGAAAAGGCAGAAAGACAGAGTGAAAACAGAAGGAAAATGAGAAAAAGCTGGAAAGGGATTTTTATATACTTTGAGAGAAAAAAAAGGCCAGGAAAATGCAGAGCAAATTGAGGATTGTGTCAGGGCTACATTGCTGATACTTGGCTACTGAGAGCTTATTCTCCATTATCACCCTGTAGTCTGGGGAAGGGCTAGATTCCCCCTTCAAGCAATTAAATTAATCCTTTTTTTCCACTTGTTCTTTGTTTCCTTAACTGCACAACGCCATGAACTGGTATCAACTCAAATTGCTTGTATCAGCTCATTCATCTGTAAAGGCCACCAGCTTTCAATCCAATTCCTCTTCATTCACTGTCCTGGTGCAGTTATCTTTCAAGAATATACATAAATTTATGCTCAGCTAATGTTTGGGTTTTGAAATATGTTTGGATGTGTGTGCAGTGTCAATGTTTGCTGAATTTAATCAAGAAATGCAAAGATGGATTTATTGCCTGTATCATTAGGCTCAATTTTTAATCATTAGGTGTTTGTATCCACAGTACTTTTCAAAAAATACTTGGTCACCACACAGAGGTGATCTAACATGGTTAGCAGGACCATGGGGAACAGGGTGAATCTATCTGTGGGCCCCGATCCAACACCTATGTGGGGCAAAATGAGCCCGTCTCCCCATGTGCCTGCACCTTGCTGTATCTGAACAGGGATTTTGGTGTACATGACTTGGATCTTCAGCAGGTTCCTCTGTCTCTGTGGTTCCTCTCCTCCTTCTGGCGTGATTCAGCAATTTTACACAGGTTTAGAGGTTGGCTGGTATCAACAGTCACTAGATAGCAACACTGGCAAAAATATTACTTAAGCTAGTTAAAGATGTAAATATGAACACCCCATCCACCCATGCAGGCTGAGGGCCAGGGAAATGCTATGGGGTGTCTCAGGACATGTCTCCCAGAAGACGCTGGACCTTGTGATTGCTTTAGTACAATCTCCAGACCTTTTGCCATCCACAGAGGTAAGAAAACCCATAGAGCTGAGGTGGAAAAAAAATTACTTGGAGCTGCTGACACTGAAAGCAATATGGGCAGGAGACTTTGTTACTCCTGAGCTGGAGAAGAATTTCGTTCCTGAATTTAAAGATTTTACTTACTTCAAAAGTACAGCTAAATCTGATGCTTCAACATCAGCTAAATTCACTGATCCAAAGGCATCAGACCCATGACATTTATAAACAGCTATCCTTAGCCCTACCTAACCTCCTTATCTCCCAGATATATTGTTCTCAGCTGAGGCTTTTTCATCCTTTAAAAAAGGATCCTCTAAAAAAGGATTCTTTTTTTAATTTGGCTTCCATTAGGGTAAAGTTCAGCTAGGCAAAGATAATGCTCAAACTACTTAAAATCTTGGAAGCGGTTTTATTTAAATTCTCAGAGCCTCTTATGTAGTTCAGCCTACTTTAAATGTTTAGAGTAATTTAATTGACCTATAGGCTCACGTGTCTGAAAGCAGCACACATGTGCGGTACACAAGGCATTAGTTCAAGGAAAAATTCACTTATTCTTTGTTTCCGTATCTTCTGTCTCACGTCCCTTGCCAAACGCTAACCCCAGAGTAAAGTGATTAGAAGAACATGACTAGAAACATGGTTAATACTGCTTAAAATTCTTGAATCTGTTAGTACATAACTTTAAAGAGATGTACCTTGGAGGTACTTTAAAAAAAAAAAAAGATCAGTAAAAGAGCTGTGCCACCTAAGTCTCCGCATCTGATAATCCTTTTTGTGTACCAAAAAAAAAAAAAAAAAGGTGTAAAAAGGTCATAACTTTAGCATCTCTCCAGCTAAGCAGAACTCACCTACAAGACCCCCTGACATTGGTGGGTCCTGGGGCATGTGACAGCATCGACAACTGAGGTGGTGCTTGGGCCTTGACACTATTTAATTTATTAATGCAGATATAGCTATAAAGTCCAACTCAACAATTACAATCAGCAGCTCACTATGGCTGATAGATACCCATGACCTGTATGCACAGCGTGATGCTTCCACATTCAACGATATTGTCATCAGTGATCCCTGATGGCCCGCTGTGTACTCAGCCATTAAAACATATCTGCCAGCAGCGAGAGTCCTCCTGGACTCCTACGAGTTCGCCAACTACCCTAAGCAGAAAGCTATTTTATAAACTGCAAAACGGCAGTGGGGATTGCAGTTGCACTTTATCTGCGCTGCCTCAAATGTGTCACTTGCTTGGCTTACCAAGTGAGCGTCTCACGTGGCTTGATGAAAGTCAGCCAAACCTGCCTGCTGCGTATCCATAAAGCCAGGACAAGGTCTTTTTCTCTCTCGTTCCCTCTCCTGGGAACTCTTGAAGAATACTTTAAGAGCCACTTAAGTGTGAAATAACTCAGGTCCCACAGAGCAGCAACCCCTTGCCTCGTGTGACACCTCAGCGCCAAACTGCGGCACCTTCCTCCCGGGTGGTGCTTCCACCATGGGCGGCTGGTGGAAAGGTCCCACCGCGAGACAGGACACCTCTGCGTGGCGACAGGCCAGGGCTCTGGTCTGCCCCTCCAGAGCCCTCAGCAGAGAAACTCAAACAAGCCAGAGACCCAGCCAGGCTTTGGTGAGTTTGTTTTCCATTTTTCTTCTGTTAGGGTGACAGGAGCAAATGAAAAATTACAGGGTTTTTTTGTCCAGCTGACAAATTATATGTTAGCTCAATTTAGCCTAAGCACAATTTCACAATCAAAGCCAAACCAAAGCAACCAAACAGGCTTACACTTTCTAAAATTCATTAATCCTGTTTGTCTTTTTCACCTCTCTAGATTATTATTATTCCATGTCCTCAATCAAAAAAGAGAGCAGGAGAGTTTTGGTTTTGTTTTTTTTTTTTTTTCTCAAGAGGAGTCTATGTTATAAGAGTTGCAAATACTTAATTAGAGGATGGAAATTCCACTGACTGACCAAATGCAATTAAGCTATCCAGCTCATTTCAAAGTAGGATGTGAATTTAAATAAGGCTAAGCTTTGTGGAAGCTGCCTCCCTCTGATGGACACTTCAGTTTTGGATAAAAAGAAAAAGAAACTAATTTCTTACTATTCACTCAGCTCTGCTATTAATACAGATACCTGGTTAGAGTCATTGCCAAACAACAGGGAAGTAGAGATGTTTTTCTGAAGCTGAAGAATACCAAAAAATGTCACAGAGAATGAAGGAAGATGAGAGGTATGGACTTAGACACGTTTTGCTCAAAGTCTTATATTGGTTCCTCCGGGAGCAGGATCCAGAAAAACCACCTGTATGAGTGGGGAGGTGCCTGGAGCTAATCATTGCACGATACTGTGCACAGAAGTGTGTTTGAACTTCCAGATTGTTCCAGTTTTTAGAAGCTTGACGCAGGACAACAAGTCCACTGGATCCCACACCTGGAGCTGTCTGCTGAAGGTGGAAATTGCATCCAGAATTTGAAAGAATGGATCTTAACTTAAAGAAAAGATCAGGTTTTCTCTACAAAGAAATACATGGCAAAGCCTGTTTTTATTCTAATAATCATATGTAGGTGATTCATAACTGTAGTGCAATATTCTAGCCATGCAGACGGGGTGAAAAACTGCCCTAGATTCAGGTTCCCAGAATTATTTCTGATTTTTATTTCATTCATTTATTATTTTTATGTATTTTTAATTTAATGTTTTTCTTTTGTTTCCTGTGAAACACTTGAGGGATTTAGGATTCCCTCTTTCCCATCTGGTAGGAAACACTGTCTCATAGATTTGGAGTTCTTCTACCCTATTTTCTGATGTCATGGGCCTTCTGCAGCATGTTTGATGGGAGCAATAAGGGAACTGTTAGCTTTAACTTGAGTTTTCCACTTCTGGAAGAGTTCCTTATTTAATTTTGGGTAGAAGATAGAGGAGGTGGATCTAAAAAACAAATAAAGTATCACTGCCTGAGTTTTGTGAGCAGTCTAACCACAGAGCAGAGAGTACACTGGCTCATTTTGCTCTTTAGTTGACCAACAAATAGTAATGCTAAATTCCTGATGGTCGCTGAGCTTAGCCAAACCAGATATCTAAGGGCAGAAACTGGATCCATTTTGCAAAGAAGTATAACTGTGTGTACCTAAAGAACCTGCCTGGCAAACAGGGTGATTCCTTCTAAATTCAAGTGTGTCCCTTGGTGAAGGGATGGTTTTTTTGGAATAGAATTTTGAAGTACTTGCATCCATCTAGAGACTATTAAATTACATGTGCATTATCCTAAAGTCCTTGACTGGCTGTAGATTTCATTTTTTAAAAAGCTAAGATGGTGGAGAACAACTCCTCACCCCTTCCCTCCTCTCAGCCCAATTTGTCACAGATAACATCTTGCAGCTTGTTGAAACACTAGCTAAATCACTGGGATTGCCACCATTTTCCTAGGCTCAGAAAGTCAGAGAAGATAAATGATAATGGTTAGCTCTTGTAGCACATAATGCTTTTCATCCGCAAAGCATGCAGCTAATATTCATACAAAAACAGAGGGATTTATGCAATAAAATTGTGCTTATAGACACTTTCCAAAATACTGTAGAAAAGACTATTAGCCAAAAGCCAATGAGGCATTGGCTCAGCCATTAAACACCTCGTAGATGTTTCCTAAATACATAATGGCTGGATTTTTGAGGAAATTACAGTTCCAACAGTCAAGAGAACATATATTTTAGGGCATAGTTAATTTTGCCCTTGCCCTTGGAGTTATTCATTTTAGACATGCAATACCCTTTCAGTGTCTATGCATCTACATTCAAAACCAGACACTTCCAGGTGCAATGTCTCTGACCTCTTTTAAATTTCCATTGTCGGATGAAATGACCCCATCCAAAAAGGCCATGTTTCTCTTCACTGAGAGGCAAGGGTGGTTTAGTCAAATGAAGACACGCATTAGAGACAACCAGTTTTGGTCAGATGAATGATATTTGAAGTGAGTACAACTGCTAGAACCTAGTGCCCGTGTTGTAAATACTCATGGACACTTTGTCCACAATAAAAATATATATTTTCATTTATTTTATTTTTATTTTTACAAGGAATAGCATCAGCCAGGGACTATTCCCGGTAAGCAATTTCAGCTGGGGAAGGAAGTTAGAGATGTACGGAAGCAGATGTGCACATATGAGGTGATTCAATCTGTTTGAAATCAGTGCTAGAAAAAGATCCTTGGCTAATTTTATTTGATAGTATAACCACGGGTATGTCATCTCAAAATGCTTGAAGGCATTGCCAAATACTTCAGCAAAGAAAGCCCAAATGGCTATGACATAATACAGAAATTTGGGATTTGATCAAAATAAGGTGTAGGTGTAGTGATACATGATTATAATGCCTTGCAAGGCTGTAGTCTTTTTCCTTGCTTGCAAAAAGCTCTTTCTTTTTCTCTTTCTTACATAATTCAGTGAATGACAGGCTTGTATTCTTTAAGGCAGAGTAATCTGTCAAATATTACTGAGGTGGAGGTATTGATTTTACTTTTGAGGCATGACGAAATGAGAAGGTTGGGAGTGGGGTGCATGGTTTGATGCAATGTCAGCTACAATTCCTTCACTTGACATCCAGTGTCAGTGAAAACACAAAAATGCATGTTTGCCTTTATTAGTAAATATAGATTGAAAAATCTGATAGCATGAATTGCTGTGGACAATGGTTCTTCACTGACTGGGTATCATCTTCTATGTTTTGGGCTCATTACTGCAGAAATTTATAAGGAGTGAGGAAGCTGTAAGAATTAGATTTTAAACTTTCACTAACACATCATTTTTGACAGCTCTGATGACCTGATTTCCTGCTACTTCCTCATGATTTCAATTCAAACCTGACTGATCACTTGGAAAAAAATTTTCACTTGGATGAGTCTGCAAACAACTTTGGGTACTTCTGCGTCTTTGTCCATATTTACATGAACCCACTCATTCCAGTGAGTGCTTGCACAGCTTTGAAAACGTAGTCACAAATCAATTAGGACCAGAGTTGATCTCGGCTCAGGAAGTGCTCCAGAACACTCATGGAAGTCGATGACTGTGTGATGCAGTCTCACAGAGCACTCAGCAAGATGAAAAATTCAAGAGGCTTGATGGATACCTAGACCAGTACACCACACTGCTGTAGCTAGATTCAATACAGCACCCCAACTAGGCTGTTTGAAGATAGCTCAGTTAGCAACAGCAGGGACCGTGCTTGCTTTGTGTCGGTGGTGAAAGAAGACCAGTAGCATCCTGTAGCATCAGCAAGATTCAAAGAGCATGAGAAACAAGCAAAGGGACTTTGCTTGAATTGTTAATAAATTATGGCAATTATGGTCTTACAGAAGGAATAGAGATAAAATGGATCATTCTCACAGCCAAAGAGAGGAGAAAAAACTGAAGACTGTGTATTTGTCAGAAGAGTGGATTCTGCTACTGAGACCATTTTGGCAGTGAAAAAATGAAATACCATGAATTATGGAGATTGTTTAGTGTATGTGACTGCTCTGAATAGAAGAAGGTACAAAGGCATGTCAAAAGAGTGGGAAAATGAGCAGCTGAATTTGGCAGCTAGCTAGGAAACACGGCCATGTGCAAGTCATCATGACAGGATAAAACAGTAAACAACTGGAAAGGGCTGAGATGTGGAGGGTGGGTAAGAAACTGAGCACTGGCTTGATGCAGTAAGAGAAGACTGCATGGGTACTTGGTGAAAACGCTACTCCGCAAAATGGGCAGAGAAATCACAGCAATCATGCTCTGAAGAGGCTAGGAGGTGTGGGAACAGTCTAACAGAAGGCTGTAACAGTCTACAAAAAACGGGGGCTAGCACTGACCTCATTGGGGATGGCTGAAATGAAAAGATCGGAAAGATTAAGGGTTTTGTTCTTACGATGGTTTTGATGGAAGAACACTACCTGGTGTATTTCCCATACAAAATTTAAGTTTTAGCACGAATTCTAATACCACCAGATGTTTGCCTCCAAGTTAAATCTTCTGTTTGAGAAATGATGTTATGCTTCCTCACAGGAGTACCAGATTGAGTGATTTAAATCCTTCTCTCCTTTGTAGATAGAGCTTTTGGTTAAACTTCATCCCCATGAGGTACCATGAAGTTCCCACTTGCAGGAGCTATACCTCAAAGGAATTGTAAGCCAGCTGTGTAGCTGAGCTCAGGAAACAGGGGCATGAGGCTACTGACCCATTATTCGCATGGGTCACCCATAAGAATAAAATTGCTGAGTTTCAGGGCATTCATTTTTTCAACAGTACTTTGAAAATTTACCTTTAAAACAGACCTTTTATGGGTCTGATTTAATCAGCAATCCAGTCTTGTGTTGGTGAAAAAAGTTCAGTATAAATTCCTCTGATATTTCTGGAAAAGAAACCTGTCAGGGTAAGAAATGTCAAAACATAGGTGGTATGAGATAGAAGGATGGTAGGGTCACTACCACTGGCCAGGTTGTATGGTTGATCAATGAGATGGAAGAGGATGTCATCAGCGGGTAAAGAAGGGAGGAGGAGGAGAAGGAGGAGGAGGAGGGAAAAAACACAGCATGGCAGCATTTCGTATGGTGGAGCTGGGTTCGAAGAGTGAGCGTACAGGGCAAAGAGCTGTGTGCAAACCACCATAACCTGAACACAGTGCAAAGTGCAAAAGCTTTTTTTTCCCTTCTCTTCACTTCCTGAAGCCAGATGAACCCATGCCTCCAAGGCACATAATCAGAGATAAAAGGAAAACAATGAAAAAAATGAATAAAAGGAAAAAAACCAATAAATTCCATTCATGGATAACAATGGCTATATCCTTCTGTACCCACAGATCTATTAGTGAAAACATTTTAATTTAATTTAATGTTTTGGTCATAATTTCTCAGTGTCACATGAAAGTGATTAAACAAAACAAAGAAGTCTGCAGAGGCATCTAATTCCCACCTCCCAGCTGTGTAATGAAACTTAATGCTGGTTACAGCCACAGACCAAGCAAAGAAGTCTGATAAACATCTGTTTCTTTTCTGTATTAAAAGATGTGCCCTTTTTTTCCCCCTCACAGAAAAGGGTCATTGTGTCTCAGTCTGTCAGTGGGATTCCTTTCAACCTAAACCCTTATTTTATACAACCATTTTTATTCATAATTGTAGCTATGGGGCCTGGCCCTATTTTCACACTAGGAAAATGCAGTCCATTTCAATACAGCCAGTCGTGGTCAGACTTCCGTAAATGAGATTAGAATTGAGCCTATGTCAAACACAGTAGAGCCAGAAAAAGATTTATTTATATCATTGAACTTTTTGGGTGAGGATTTGTCCCATTAAAATGTATTATCTATTATACTTTGGACAGCATGGCCAAACCAAACTAACACTCAAAATTGGATGTTTGGAAGGAACAAGTTTCTGTTTTTCTCCTTCAAGACACATTCGTTTGAGAGTTTTTGCTGATCCGGGGCCTTTTTAAAGAGCCAAAGAGACAATTCTGCAAAGATCGTGAAGACCTGAACCAACACCTTTGGCAAAAGGCCTGGGCCGTGTTTTAATGAAACAAGAGGGTGTTGTTCTTCAGGGCGCTCTGAATTTGAAGCTGCACACTCTTTTATAGCCATTGATGCATTGGCTAGAAAATTTATTGCATGCCCAAGTCTTCAGGCGATTTGTGCTTGTGGGGTGAGCAGGGCCTTGTGTTCACTTCAGGCTTGTGCAAGTGACCTGCTGAATCTTGGGTTTCTTCTGATCCCCATTCAACAGTAAGTAAAAGAATCCCATTTCTTTAGCACCAACCAGCAAACAGATGCAGTCAAAACGACTAGCCTCCCCCCCAGGAGTGCATACTCCATCTTACCAGATGCCTAAAACTTACCAGAACTACCCTTGCAAATTTCCAGCACCACCCCCGGATGTTCTTGGGTGAAACAGCTCGAAACATGGTTTTCAATAACTGCAGCTGTGTCTGCCAACTGCTTCTACAGAGGATCCCCAGAAGCAATGCTCCCATTGCCGGTCCTGTTTATGAATTTTCTTGTTTGACCGTGAATATTTCCACTCCGTCTCTGACGCAGGTGGCTGTTGTTGTGCATCCCTCCATTTACCCTGGGTAGTCAGGCCTGGACGTCTGCGGTATGTGCCTGAAGTATTTCGCATCGATAAGTACCTAAATGCCCAGTGAAATCCAGGGGGGATTATTAGTTTTAAAGGATCCTAGGCATCCAAATATCTTTGAGCGTTTGAAAGCAAGCTTTTTTCATTCTTCAATTAGTCTGCACTGACCTTCATTGCTTTCCCTTGGCTTTCCCTCTGTTCCTTCCATTTCTTGAGGTCTCTGTGGTGCTGCGAGTATTTGAACCTATCTCTCAAAAGACACAAATATCCTGATCCTATGGTGCTCTCTGCATCTTTTGCAGGTTTCTTCTGCTTCCACTGAAGTCTTAAAATAAAACGCCTTTTCATTACACTTCGGCATTCATTGTTGGGCACAATACTAGGATAGTAGCAGTATTTACTAAAACTATAAAAAGAACATGAAAAGCTGATGTGATGAAGGAATAAAATAAACAGGAACACAATACTCCTTAAACTAGCCCTTTAAACGTAGATATTGCATTCTAAAGATGCCAGCAGTGCAGATAAAAAGGAATCACATCAAAAAATGTGAATCACAGCCCTGTTCGAAGGACTGCACTGTAATTAGGTTTTCTGCCTCTTGGCAGACTCACTAAATAACTGTTGAAAGAAACACTGATGGCGTTGGAATGCAGAGCCCATGCCACCACAGCACCATAGCCATCCCACTACCCTGCTGCAGGGTCCCAAGGTCACATCATTACACCGATCCCCACTCTGAAAGGGAGATTTCCATGTGAAATCAGGCATTCTTTTGTGGATCTGGGACTGGTTTAAGAGGTCACTGACCCTCAAGTTCTCCGCTACCTATGCTAGCTGAGAAATGATAACTCATCATTAGAGCAGTCCTAAATCCATGCCAGTGCAAAGTGAAACAGGTTTTATAAAGAAAAGCCTCTCAGTCTTTTCAGTCCACATCTCACTCAAGTCAATTAAGAACCATTTTTCAGCTCAGGGTAGGAAACAGCTCTTGAGGCTGAAGAGGTGAGTGGCGCTAGTCACCTCATTTGCTGTTCATACAGATCTGTCTGGGAGGTATACCTCAGGATTTAACAACTACTGGTGTCAACTATCCCTTACAAGGCAGTTTCATGGCAGCCAGCTATTGCATAAACAAATACTCATCATTTATATTTACTGGAGCTTCAAGAAGATTAGTGCAGCTTTTTAGGCTGTATATAGTGACTTCCAGACATAAGCTAGAAATCAAGAAGTCAAGAAATGCTGTTACTTAGAAACATAAATGTGCATTACATGCGTTTAAATAGGATATATTGCAGTATTAGTAGGCATGAAGAACAGTCATATGACATTTATAAAATCAGTAATTACAGGGGTAATTCCTTGGTAGTTTACATTCAAAATTTTAGGTTTACACAAGCAGGTGGTCAATGTACTGGGAGAAATCTTAGTTAATTTACCTGAGTTCAGAGACTACTTTGCAAAGGTTTCAGGGGATCTGGAAGTAGGAACCTCAGCCTGATCACAAGTTCAGTGCCAGGGAATAGCATCTCGGCACAGAAACATTCTCTTATTGCCTTATCATCTAGTGTAAAATCATCTGACTCTCTGTACAATTATCAGGCGTTTTTTGTATTAAATTATTTTAATCTGTATAAAGTAAATAACTGCAGACATTAGTATTCTAAAAATAGGAAACAAGTGTATCTCATGCAAGCTGGCTTTCTGATCAGCGTGGGAAAAGCCCCAACCCATTACTTATTTTTTAATATCCTTAATTCCCAAATTTTCTTATCCTATTTCCTAATAGCTAGCAGCTTTTCACTATTTTATCAAGCAGTTTTCATATTGTTATTTCTGATGTTATGCTCCTGAAATATTGAAGTATACTAAATGAATCATGTTTAAATGACAGGCTTAATACATAGCAGATGCATCAGAAAATTGACAGAATTTGTCCTGTAACACATAGTTAAGAGCATTTAAAGAACACAGAACAAAAGCACAAAACTAGTCAGCCGATCTCCTTCAGTGTGACCAGGGTTTCAAAAATACCTTATGAGGAAGCCTGCAACTAGGCTGGTTGGTCTGAAAGTGGGACCACATGGTCCTCCTTGGGCTGAATAAGCATCCTGCACTCATTGCCCAGGAGATGAACAATGTAGAGCTCTATTAATCATAATAAGAATTGCAATAAATCATAACAAGGATTCTGTCCCAGCCAAGGAATGAAGCAAATTCTGAATGTGGGGTTGAATGCAGAGACAAGTTAATTCATCAGTGAATTGTCAACAAAGAATGTGCCTTAATCTTAATTACTGCTAGACCACCATGTCAGAGCCCTGAAACATGCCTGAGTATTAATACAAAGAGCAAACAAGATGTCACCATGGAGTGATGTGCTAATTTCACATCTTGAGGTGATACTGGCTACAAAAGGGAAGGCTGCTTAGATTCGCAGGCACATTTGGCTCTCGAGCATCCTTTCCTTTATGTGCTGTGCTGCCCCAGGTGTAGCATATCAGCCAACAGCAAAGTCCTTCTCTGCCTTCCACGTTGGAAGCTTATGGATCTCAGGCTGCTAAGGAAATGGTATTTTTTAATTTGCTTCTAAGCATGACGGGAGAACATGCAGCTTCTTGCACCCAGACAAGGTAATCTATACCATTTTGCAGTCAGGCCCCTGGCGGGGTGTTAAAGCAAATATAGTTGACAGTAATGATGATTTTTATATGACACAGCTGTCTAGATTCCCTTTATAATAATGGAGAAAGGATTAGATGCTTGTAAGCTGAAATGCATTTTCTCCTAAGACAGACATTACATGACTAATTTCTTAAAAGTGCTTATTTCTCTCCACTGATAATTAAGAGAGTGCTGGTAGCACAGTTGCAGATAACTGCACAGTAAACTCCTAAAGGCTAGTGGGGAGACTCTCCTTTTGGTTTCTTGATGACTTGTTGCCTTTGGCAGCAAGTACTGTGCGGCATGTTCATGGGTTCAGTAGGGAGGCACACTATGTGCAGCAGAGTTCCCAGCACGGACCAAGAAGTGCACAGAAATGCCTCTGTCTTTCTATTAATCACTCTTAGGAAAGTACGACACATTTTTAGAAGTTACATACTTATGTAGGCTTACATTCTACTATTGCTGTCTGAGATCAGTGTTCTTTCTATCATTAAAGAGGCAGAGGAGGCCTAAAGTCCTCTGTAGCTTTGTCTATACAAGGCACAGACAGTTTTATTTACTTCCCAAATACTTATTCCTTATGCATTTTTATATCCCGCGCATTAAGGTCACCGAATTATGATGACCTGGAGGCATTTAATTATCAGCAAACCTGACTGGATTCAGGGCTAGTTTTTCTTCAAGTAAGAAAGTCTCCTTGACATGTGACTGCTGAATAAAGTTTTGCAGTTTATATTCTTATCCCAAGAGGAAAATCCATGATTTTGTGAGTGTTAAGTGCCTGAACTGTCATAGACACCAGCTAGCACTACTTTCTGATCAGATTTAGGGGGTTTTGGTTAAGAAAAAGAAAGAAGTAATCAGTCAAAACATTCTGTGCTTTCTTGCCGAGACCTTCATCTCTAACTAAGTGCCGTCTTCAGCAGTGTATTGTCAATGATGTCATTTATTTCTTTTTTTAAATGCTATTCCAGAAACTTCTCTGTCACTTTGGATTTTCAGCTTCAAACATAGTCAAGCTATCTGTGTTCTCTTATCAATTTCTGCCATCATTACACTCCCATCTTTTGGATATTAAAGCCTGGAAGCTCATGCAAAGCAATTATTCCTCTTTTTCTAACTTGGCAATTTTTATTTGTAGTTCATACTGGTTTCCTTTCAAACTTTTTTCCTCCTTACTGCATTTTTTATTTTACTGATGACTGTGAGCTGTTCCTTTCTAAGGTGACCTAAAAAGGATTTTTTTTTTAATTGGGCTTACACTTTGTCTCTTTCTGGTGTACAAAGATATTCTTTCTTTTTGTTTGTTTATTCATAGCAATTATTTTTTCTTGGCTATTTCAGGAATGTCAGTGCTGGCCTTTTCTGATTTTTCTGGATGCTACTTTGAATCTTCCCAAGGACAGTTATTATTAGCTCTTACATTGCAGCTGACTGGATATGGGTGTTGAAAGTTTAATCTGTTATCTCCATAAAATATAATTACTTGTACCCACCAACCTTGAAATGAGCCCATATTTATATAAAAAACCTAACTATTTCTCAGTGAAAGCAAAATTTACTAGCTACCTCGTATCTTCCAGAAATGTTCTCCAAAACTGCTAGCTTCATTAGGTATATATCATCTTGACTAAATCTCAGCCAGGCTTTCTTATCTATATACATGTGCCTAATATTAATAAAGTAAAATCTTGCAGCCTTCCACTCCTTATTCCACAAAGAAACATGTTGTATCTAATTTCCTTCAAAACTTCCCCAAGAAGATTTCACTGACATTGTGTAGTTGTCTAGCTTGCAGTTTCTTATCCTAATATTAGTGTTTAAAACTGATCAAGTGAATCAAACCTTAAATGCCTATTTCTTTTCTTTGGGTATAGAAAAGACTGCTAGTTCTTACAGCAATACACTTTGTTAGGTGAGATGAATCCCATGTCTTCTCTCCATCCCCTATTTTCCCTTCTCCAATATGTTCCTCTTATCCTCCCTAAGTAAGGCTATATGATTTACATCAGATCATACAACATGCAATATACATGATCGATATTGGCCTCTGTGCTGTCAGAAGTAGCAGTCAACTTGTGTATGACCCTGAAAACTTTATGCACAGGTTGGCCTTGATGTACACGGACCACATGCAATTTATGACACTGGAACTCTGTAAAATACGTGGCCAAGTAGTGACTTCTACCAGCCCTAAGGGAATGCAGCCTGAGCTGCAATGCACCCCTGTCACCACAATGAAGCATTGCCTAAAACAAAAGATCATAGGTCCTCGTGTCTCTGATGCTTACATTTTCAACAGGTGACTTTAAAACCATTTTTGGTGACTATTTGGGCCTTTATGTTAATTAGTTCTCACTGCCCTTGTTTATTTTTTGCCCCAATAGGTTCTCATCCCTCTCTTTTCACACTTTGTTTTATTATACTGAATAGACCAAGATACTCTAGTCCTCTCTTAACAGAGATCTTCCCTGTAGACCTTTGTAATTTCTCTTCCTTGGTGATGCACGGCCAGGACAATACTCTAGTGTTGTGGCTTAACCCCAGCCAGCAACTCAGCACCACGCAGCCGCTCACTCACTTTCCCCCCACCCAGCGGGACGGGGCAGAGAATCAGGGAAAAAAAAGGTACAACTCGTGGGTTGGGATAAGAACAGTTGAATAGAACAGAGAAGAAGAAACTAACAATGACACTAATAACAATGAAGTGACAATAATAACAAAGGATTGGAATACACAAAACAAGTGATGCACAGTGCAACTGCTCACCACTTGCTGACTGATGTCCAGTTAGTTCCTCAGCTGTGCTCCTCCCCCGGCCAGCCCCCCCCAATTTATATACTGGGCATGACATCCCATGGTATGGAATACCCCTTTGGCCAGTTTGGGTCAGCTGTCCTG
>JAVKLA010000017.1:22998265-23026640 GCA_034782735.1 Sagittarius serpentarius
TGTCTCCCCTCCCAACTTTCCTGTGCCCCTCCAGCCTTCTTGCTGGCTGGGCAGGAGAAGCTGAAGAGTCCTTGACTGAGTCTGAACACAACTGAGCAACAACTGAAAACATCAGGGTGTTATCAACATCATTCTCATACTAAACCCAAAACACAGCGCTGTACCAGCTACTAGGAAGACAACTCTATCCCAGCCGAAATCAGGACATCTAGATAAAGCCTTACAGGGGCTTTCTGCAGGGCCGTTAATAAGAAATCGCTCTTAATGGATACTAATACTTAACTCTTAGGCAGGAAAGTGGACATCACTGAGGAGGAAATATGTAGGACTGCTCCAGTCAGTAAAATGTCTTTTCTCATACTTTGCTACTATTGCTTTGTGGCCATTTGCTGGAATAAACAGCAATCCTGTGTTAAAATAAAGGGATCCATGGCTCAAACACCAGGGAAGAGAAGTAGTTGTTGAATTGTGTCCTCACCTGCTGCGGCTGACAAGCTCAATGACAGAGATAAATGTAAGTTGGCAGCATTACTGGATCCATATTTTAAGTAAAAATTGAAGCCTCTCTCCTATGAAGTGCTGACATGGCTATCTGGAAGGAAGAACCATTAAGTGCAGGATCCATCCTCCCTTACCTGCTGTGCAGAGTGCTCTGCAAATTGGTATTTCGCATACCAGTGGAAAGAGCCACCTGATGTAGCTAAGCAAATCTTCTGAGTGGAAAAAATACCCTAAACCCAATCAAGGTCAAAAGTTCTGTAAGGGACAGTGAGCCTGGGGCAAAGGTGTTTTGGGTTACAGTCTGACATGAGACATGGGCTGGGCAATCCACAGCATCAGTTGAACACAAATCTAATTCTGTTCTCTAAAAATAAGCGTCCAGTGCTATCTGGGATCCCCTAAGATACTGTATCTGGTCTACGGTTGCTGACTGAAAAGGGTTCAGGTTTCCTATACATCCAAGACGGTATCGCTTAGCCCTGTGCTAGTATCTTGGATGTTCTAATGCCTGTCATATGCCACCATGCATGTATGTGCTGAGAAATGAGTTGATCCCCTAATGCATCAGACCCCTACATGTAAACCATTAGATTTAACTTTCACCTCAAGTTGAATCCCACCTTTGTACTTGGCCAGCTGAATCTCACCTCACGTCTGTGTCCTGCTGTACGTGCTTGTAAAGGGAGCCTGTGGGCTGATCTGAAGGTGTGGAAGCAGGACAGGAGATGAAGCATGCTGAGCTGGTCCGTTGGAGGACTCCTTGAGACCAAAATATTGTCATTTACTATTTTTTGATTGCTTGGTCCTAACTGGAAGGAACATAACACTTGTTTCTATAGAGGGCAGCAAATTACATTTGTGAACAAGGCTCTGGCAGCTTTAATCCTGTCTATTCCAAGAACAGGTTGATTAGAATATCATTTATTTTGTATAACAATTTACTTCTGTTTTGTCTTAGAAAGAGATCCATCCATCAGGAGCAATTTCCAGATTTGTCCTACATTTCCAGAAAATTCTGTCTGATTTCAAATAAGTGGTTGATTGCTAGGTGACAACCATTTGTAGATGTCATCACCTTCAGTCAGATTTCTGAGTGATCAGCTATTCTGAAAATTAGGCATATATTGTCTGATGGAGAAATTCCTACTTCCTGCGTATGAAATGAAATATCAGGATAGTCCATGTAGGCTATGTTTCCTGTGTTTTTATCCCAATATCCACAATTTTCATGGAGGAGTTGGCTGTATTTCATACATGCTAGCTGTTCAATTGCTTATACAAACAGTAATGCTGATATCAAATTACTTGGAAATGGTAAACATACTTCACTGTTAAGTATCACCTATAGGAAAGCCCAGAAGAAGAGGTCTAGGGATTAATCTAAAGGAGGATCTTGACTGAAGCTTTACATTGAATTAGAGGGGGTTGGAGCTGTAGGGCTAATACAGTGATGATTCTTCAATATTTCCCAAAGCTCATGTCCCTTTCTGCTGCCTGCTAAGTGATTCTTCAGAATTATGTATTACCTTCAGCTATATTCAGTTTGTTCCCATACGACTAGTGTCTGACAACAACAAAAATATGCGCTTTTAAAAGTGTAGCCATTATGGTATCTTCTTTTATTGTCTAGTAGTTGCAGTGTGTTCTATTACATTACACGAAAAATAGAGTCTGTCTCTTCTGTGATTAGATAGAGAGGAAAGATGGGTGCTGGTTTTTTGTCAGAATTTAGATAGGGGTAAATGAATAAAATATTCTAAGTTAGTGTTTACCTTGTTTCTTCTTTTGCTGACTATCAAGATCACTTCATATTCTTTCCTTGTATATAACAGACTTCTTAGCCAAAAGCTCTTTTTTTTTTTTTCCTGATCTTCATCTTATTTAGTGAATGCTGGAACTTATGACAGTGAATCTAAGTTTTGCAGCTGATGGCTGCTTTCTGAGCGGGCTGAGGGGAGGATTTTTCTTGCACTCCCTGCAATGGGTCATTTAAATAAAAGAGCTACAACTGACGACTAGTGTTGACTAGTTAAAATCCTGTAAAACCTTCACTGTCTAGGACTGTTTCCTCTGCTGCTCTATTTGTGTGTGTGTGTGTGGAAGTGGAGAAGTTCTGTGGTGGATAAATCTAAAGCCAAAAGCCAGAAGTGAAGATTTTTCTCCCCAGAGATTTAGCTTTTAAGGCATGCGTTGGTTTCCTGTTTCTCAGAAGGCTTTGGAGATCTTTCACATGAAAGCTGCCATAGGAAAACCACCACAGGAAAACAGTATGAGTGAAGCATTCCTGGTATCTATTACTAGCTCTACCAAAACCCAATCCAATGGAAGAACGTCACAGCCTACATTTCTAAGGGAGGCTAGTAGGTTTTGGGGGGCCTAATTGTCAACACATCTAAGCATCCAAAAATGCAAGTGAATTCCATTGGAATCATTCTTGACACCTCACAGTCATGTATCTTCCTTTGGTCATGATGCGTTTTTTTGCAAGCCTGAAGACCAGAGACAGCTTTGGAAATGTAGGAATTTCGGTGCATTTGAGAGAGAAAAGATTCTATTCATGCAAAGCAAAGAAAAATGAAACAAACTCTTCTATAAATGAGCCATAATTCATCTCCCATGCCCAATTAAAATGTCAGTATATCTCTAGTCTGACATGTCTCAGTTCAAACTCAACATTGCTAAAACAACATTCCTAATCTCCACCCCTTCCCTGTACTTGCATTCTTCTCTCCTTTTCCGTCATTCTGAAAAATAACCCCATCATCCTTGTCAATCAAGCTTATCATTTGGGCATGATATTCACCCAGATGGATTTCTCTCCATCACATCAAGCTGTTTCTAAATCTTGCAGACACTTCCTGAAAAAAGATGCAGTTTGTCTAATCCATCCACCCAGTTAAATTGTATCCAGGCTCTGAGTACCTACCTGATGTCTCAAGCCTCAATAAACATAGTTTTGTCTTATTAATGTCTATCTAGAATTTGGGTGAAAAAGTAACTTTTCTACTGCATTGGTTTGATCACATAATTTATTTCTGTATATTTCTTTAATCATGCTGTGTCTTTTCTGTTGCACCAAATATGAAAAAGTACTCTTTTTCATGGTTTTACTTAGAGCTCTATATCTTAACTCATCCTCTCTCACTTTACAGTGAGAGATCTGCTTTCAAGCCTCTACTTCAAACATAATGCCAACTTACAGCTATATGTTTTGTCCTTGTTTTGTCCCAGGTGCTTGGGGTAAGTTCCTCAAAACAACCTTCGGTTTAATATAGTCTGAATAAGAATAAAAGTCCGGAATATCGATTTGGTACAAGTCAGTGAGTTTACTGATTAGTACTGGGAAGACTGCGACTAACCAGTAACATAGATGATATTACCAAATTCTGGTCAGGTATGTGCTGCAGTGACTGTAAATGAAGACCAGTTTAAGAGATGTTCTTGGACAGAAATATTTTTTCACCTTGTTTATGGCATTGAGTTTAATAGAATGATGTCATTTCCATTTAAGAACAAAAGTAAAAAGTATTAGGGTAACAGGCATGCAAGCTGCAGGTCTGACTCAACCAAAAGAATTATTCAGTAATTCTTCGATGGTCCACTGTAGCAAAAAGCTATAGAAGAAGTTTAGCTGATCCCTTAATGTAATTGTGTTTATAACATAACACTATGCAGACCATCTGCTAATAAGCAAAGAAGCTAAATTAAAATAGCCAAATAGCATTCTATGCCAGTGATTTACAAGGTCATGTCTTCGTTCTTCTTCATGTGTTTTCTTGACTCTCTTCTTTCCTGTGATGTCTATAAAAACTTGATAATATTCAGATTAGGTGGGTGCTGCAAACCACTGCCTGTAACATCATCGGTTTCTTTATGACCGCCTTTTTTGCTCACCTATTAGAAATTACCTGCTTAAGGAGTTTTGAAAAAGAAATCACTTTTTCTTTTATATTTGTACAGTAGCTGTAGGGACTAAAGTAAGATTTTTTTTTTTTTAAATATATAGTTACTATATTTAAACCCAGGTTACTCAAAACGTTTCTAAAAGTGAACAGTTTTTAAAAAAATGCTTTGAAACAGCTAGCTCAGTTCTAGCCAAATATCACAGTAATCTTGTGAGAGCCATCCCCATCTTTATTTAAGATAATGACCTTCAAATAAAGGTAAATCTGAAAACATTTGGAGTCATTCTTCTCTATAAGACTCTAAGGCACACATTTTAAATGGCATCAGTGTTTACCTCTCATCCTTACTGAACTGATCATTTACTTTATTCCAGTTTAGTTACTCTACAAAATGAAACTAATGCCTTCTAATAATGGTTGGCACAGAATGCTGTGCTACTTGGACATGTTTACATGAATTTTACATAAATGAGTAAGTAAAATAATGGTGGCTGTCAGTGCAATATTTATCATTACTTGCTGAATTGCGAGTGCATAGTTTAAAGGACATAACTTACTATCAATGAGAGTCTGCACAGGTTGCTCTGGCAAATGTCATCTTTTGTGATTTTAGCTTCAGTTGCAACCTAGTGGCCAGCTGTATTGGCTCTAATTCGTCAGTAAATAGAGCTGTACTGGTAGAAAACACCTGCAGCCTCACTGCTCTTCAGGGTTGCATAATTGTGATCCTGCACCAGAACCACTCGGGCAGGGACAACTGAGTGAGGACCCTGTCCCTTTGGATCCCTCCTGGAAGGACGTGCAGGAAGCTGTCCCATAGGATTCCTGTCACATCTGCCAGAGCCAGGTGGGTGTTTCAGATGCCCTGGTGCATCTCTAAGCTTTCTACAGCCTGATGTGTGAGTAGTTGTGTTGAGTTCCTAGGTCATGCATAAACAAGCCTGTAGACACCTGTAATTAAGCGTGAATCTAGACCGGAATACCATTCGAGATGTCTAGACTATGTTAACATACACTGGCTGACAGGCAGACAGCGGAGAGAGGGGTATTCCCTGAAAATGAACCAGTTCCTCTTAAGCCACAGGGAATGAAATGATCTCCGGACATGCCTTGAAGATTTTTGCATCTAGTTGACCAGAGTAAAGTAACCACATAACATTTAGACATATAAAATTGGGGGAAGTGATTCCTCCCTCCGCCTCCCCCCGCCCCCAAAAAAAAGCAAATAACAAGGAAATGGAGCTCATTATTTTTATCTAATAAAATCTGACTGCTGACACAGAAAATGGATAGAAGTGGGGGTCATCAGCACTGAAAGAACATGACCCTACCAGATGAGCTGCAGAAATAGCTCCTAAGGGTCAGTACAGGCCAGTCTGAATAGCCTGGAGGCTGTGTTTTAGAAACATGCCTGCATGTGCGGAAGCCCAGCATAATATGCCTGTATTCACTTTGTGGTTTTTAATTTCCCAAATTTCCCATGTACTTGCAGATGTTCATGAACTGAGACAGAGCTTGAAAAGAAATCCTTACATCACTTCACAAGTCATTCCTTAGATTCACAAGTCAACCTTAAGGAGCTTATTTCTGAATCTACACGTACAGAATTTAAGGATGAGTGTGATACCAACCAACCAGCAAGAGATGACAGGAACTGATACCTGAATCAAACCCAACCTCCAAGAAGACAGTAAAACTCACTTCAGAGAAAAAAGTTCTTACTAAGTATAGCCAGTTATCCATGGTTTTTGATTTGTTCATATTCAGTTTCCTCATTTAGTGCTTCATAACCAGAATAAGAGAGGTGGCACCTCACCCAGACGCCAGAGTATATGCTTTCAGGACACAAGTCATTTTACTAAGCTTCTGCTGTCCAGCAGTTAGCCAGATAGTCTAAGGCGGTTTTCTCAATTTCTACTGCAGTCAGCTTACCTCTGCGGATGGATTTATCAAACCAGTTTTGGCACTTGCCTTCGGAAGGGATGAACTCTCTTCAGGAGACGCGCATCTTTCTCTGCTGGCCGTGAGTGTTTCAGACCAAACATCCATAGTGTGACGGACAAAGTCAGACTGGATGAACCATACCCTCCACATAGAAAGTCTCAGCAGTAATTGAAGTAGACCTAAACAACAGCCTGTGGCTCCACTTTAAAGTACGTAGCTTGAGTCAGGAAGTGATAGATAAGGATAGAATCATAGTAATAAGATTTCCTTTGGTATATTTCCAAACTGCACAGCCTGGCGTGTTGTAAGATCCCAGTCTTACGACGGGAAGAAGATCTTCCATGGAGTTACCTTTCCCATTCCCAACACCCTGTACAACACCACTACATCTTCATTCAGCCTTATTGCTCAGGCATAAATTGGCTTACTTAGTGGCATTGGTTTGAAGTGAGAATCATGGGGCGTGGGGGGAGCGTACATAATAATTTTTCAAGACTTTTTGCTAATTAAATTCTGAGTTGCCAAACACCGGGATGATAGTCATGGATTCTCAAGAAAAACTGAGAGGATATTGTATTGGAGCTTGGCCCAAGTTCTACTCTACCTCCAGCTACTTTTAATATTAGCTCAGGTAGTTAATAAAACAGGAGCAGCATTTTAAAAGAGTCTTATCTGAGCAGCTTGTTGTGATGCATGAGATTAATTTCTTATGCCTGCCTAAACTGGAGCCACCCTGGCTGTAAGTCAGTGACACATCGGATGCTGGGCTGTTCTCAGCTGACCTCTGGGAGGATGTCTGCACCCATTCAGAGCTTGTCCCATCAAACGCAACCACTATCTCCTCTTCTCTAGAACGGCTTGGGCTTTGTAAGGTTTTACAGATGCTTCCCTTGTATCAATGGACTTCGCAGTGTCGCTTCTTATCTATGAACAAAGTTGTCACAACTATTAGGTTTTGAGCAATTACCTTTCCAACTTTGGTTCACACTAGAAATATGCCTGGGGCAGGATCTAGGTTTGTCACAATTCTCAGAGAGAAGAGGAGATGCTAAAAAGCACTGACCCATCAACAGGCACTCTGTAATTTTCCTTGCATGCAAAGTGAACTGCTCTGAGTTATTTTAGCTGACAGATCACATTCAACATGCAAAGCCAATGTTTGATTAGGCAGTTTATCACACCCCTGAGTTTAAATCAGGAGTAACACTCCCCAGTGCTTATCATGACCACTGTGCTGCATGTAAAACCTACCAAAGCTCCTCTTCCGTGAACTGTAGGAAATCTGTGTAAAAATCAGCAATCAAGGTGGCAGGCCCAGCTGTGCCACAGAGCCTAGCTTATATATATAATTACAGCTATAATATAGTTATATTTTATATATAAAACATTGTATATAAAATATAATTAAAGAAATTATTTATATTATATTAACTGACATTATATTACATGATATTATATTTATTATATTATATTATATGTAATTCTAGCTATAATATACCTGTATTATGTATAAGGTCTTATACTTATCTATGCAAGACAGAGTATAAGCTATGAGCGTATATATAAAAATCATAGCTTATACTCTGTCTTGCATAGATAAGTACTAAATCAGGTCTTGCTATGTAAGTAGTTAAATGCAAAGAGTGTCTTCACCAGCTTTTCTGTTGACTTACCTACATACTTGCCGTATGCTTTGTTCCTGGAGGGGCAGCTGTTTAGTGTTCAGATGTAATTTGCACAGGATATATGGCATGCACTGCTGTGTGCAGCAGTTCTCTTCCACAGGGACTGCATTTTGATTATGATTTTCCCTCCAGATAACACAGAGAACATCTTTGAGATTCTCTGGCTACAGCGTGTACATGGAGCAGTATGGCAACATCTACGTTTTTCCCAGTGACCCTCAGGCAGCTGCATTCCCTTAAACACCTGGATGTTCCACATTATGCAGAGTGTTCTCTGTAAATGGCTGGGATAAATGATGAGACTCAACTGCTGGGGGAGTAAACTAATCAACATACAAGGTCACATTCAAAAGCTTGAATGCTACTTCCCAGTTAGAGTTATGTATCAGATGCAAGTCAGGAGATTAAATATTGATGATTTTCTTCACCGGCTAGTGATCTTTTTCAGGGAAGCAGTTACAGTTCCTCGGCCGGTGTCCATGTACAAGATGCATTCTTCCACTAGGTGTTTTTTCTTCCCTTAAGTCAGTCAAATAAATCTCAAATAAAATTTGAAGCACTACCCTGCAGTGAAGACAAACGCAGAGGTGGGTTTTTAACATTATTCACATTGCGAACTGAAATCGCACAGATAATTGGCTACCTTCTGTTTCCAATTACCCCTATTTCTACTCCATTGATATCCCTAGGGATTGCATAGATGCTGCAGAACACAATTAAGTTCAGATCTCTTCAAGGCAGTAGGTACTTCCATGTGGTGGGTAGGTTGTTCAACAGGAGAGGTTTCTGGATGGGAGGACACACAAGACCTAGAGGCAGCCTTGGTGCACTGAAACAGCTGCATCTGAGCACTGCGAGAGGCGTTCGGTGCAAGGATGTTGGCCCACCCTAGCAGTGAATAGGGCTTTTCCCCTTTTCTGCTTGTAAAGAGTGATGTGGCAAAGTATTTCAGTGACCAGAAGAGACTTTCAGGCTGTATCTTTCATAGCGCCTGTTTCTGGGCTGTCGCTGTCACCCATCCTGTGCAGCCATAGACTTGCTGTTCATTGTTTTCCTATTCTTTTGTCCATTACCAAAAGTTCATTGCCTTCTCTCAGCATCATACATTTGCACCGCTGAAGAACTGGGTGATATTTTTCAGTGAATGGTAGACTCCCTGAACAAAGGCTCCAGAGCTGTTTGAAAGTTTACATACAATTTGGAGAACAGTTTCTGATGACAAACATTGACATTTATTTGAAAGGAAGTGTTTGTTTTCAACTGAATTACCCATCGCTCCCCGCAAAAATATTATGTTCCCACATCACCTGGTCTTATGAAATGATCCAAAGGAAATGAAAAGGAAGAAAACCTAAAAGTTTCAAGTCAAATCCAGCTACACTGAAAATATAGCTTAGATAGTCACAGGGCAGTAACTGAACTGAAAATACTTTTTTGCAAGCTCCCATTCTTTGCCTGGACTCTTCATATTTGTTGATCACTGGATTTTCTTTCTATAATAACTGCTTCATTGTGTAATCAATTTGACTGGAGAATTCATTCACACAGTTAACGCTTTGCATTTTTTTATAATTAATTCCTGCTAAACAGGTTCATGGTTTTTGTATATTCCCCATATTATTCCTGAATTGTCTTCGCTTTGTTAAGGTGACTGCAACAATCTTCTTCCCAGTCCTTCTCTCGGTCCTTCTCTTGTCTCTTTTTCTGTCATCCGGTCCTCAGTCCTGCAGCACCCTCCAGTCCTCACTCTTGACATGGCAAAGACAATTTTCATTCCTTGCATCACAGCCAAATGAAGCCAGTTTCAGGACACAAAAAAAAGTGGATGGATGAGGTGGTTACAAGGCTTTTTGGAGAACGATTCAAGCTAATGCCTGGCTGGCTCTGGCTTTCTTGGCAGTGGTCAGGTGGTCCCAGGGACAGCAGGGTGGGCTAGAAGTGGCCAGTAAGGGTTTGTGAGGTCTGAGTTTAAGGACTGGGAGGACTTCAGGAGACATTATGAGGTTCCAAAGAGCTGGAGTGAGTGAAGGGGCCTGGGAGGAGATTTCAAGGTGCCTAGTGGGGGGAAACATGGGGTAGAGACCATTTAGTGGGGTCTCAGAGGGCTGTTGGTAGAAGGAGGTCCTTTCTGTCTCCTTACTGTGAAGGGCCTCATAGTAAATAGAGCAAGTTTGGCGAGCTCACTTCTCCTGGGAGCCTCAGCAAATACCCTGTGTTTTTCTGGATCATAACACTCAAGTCTTACACCTCATTGTGCCTTTGCTTTTAATTTTGATATTCACAAAGCTCACATTTTCTTCACAGGTTGGTTGTTTCTCAAATACAGGCTTGATCTCAATACCTGTTTCTTAATTTTACAGACAGCGCTTATCTACATTGTTACATTATTAGTTGGTTTCCCCCCATTTGTAGTGCTTGATCAAACAAATCAATGGTAGGGCAACATTTTTTATTATTATTTTTTTCTGTGATGCATTTTTTCAATTATACATTATACTTGATCACTGTTAATAAGTAAAGGCCTTTTAGATACAACTTTGGCTTTGCAAAATTGAATGTGACCCTGTAATTATTTTCTTCTTGGACAGGAGTTATGCCAGTTTTATACAGAGTAGACTTTTTATACTCCATAGGTGGATACAGTTAGATGAGATGGATCCTCCGCATGGCCTCTTAGAAGAATTTCTTAAATTAATTTGCATGTTTACAGGTTTGTGATTTTGCTTTTGCAAATATTTTCTATATTTCCCTCAAGCTCATTTTTTTCCAAGTAAAATTTCTGCCACAAAGCTTGATTACTCCAACATTTTTCTAAAGAAGATGAATAAAATAAAACTCAGAAAGTTAGAGCAAAATTATTAGTTGACTCCTTTGCTCAGTCCAAAGGGCACAATCCAAACTTTCCTGATGACTTTATTTGCCTTTGGATTAAGTTCTGACTGCAAAGTTTGGTTTTCAGGCACATTTCTGAAGGACAGGACACTGTGTTCAAATCACTAGCACAAAAGAGATCTGTGCTTCAGGGGAAAGAGCACAATTAAAAGATGATGTCTGGATTTATCAAGCTTATGGAGACTTTTGTATCAAAGTAGAACTCACTCCTTAATATATCAGGGCTCATCTACCTTAAATAGTCCATGATATTCCAAATATTACGTTCTAAGTTGCTCATCTGAAATATTCTCAGTAACCATCATTAGAAAAGTAATACACTCTTTAGGGAATAATCCAAATATCACTGAAGTTACTAAGAGCTTTACATTAAATACATTGGTTCGGAGATACACACAATTAATCTGCTTTTAATCTGCTTGTTTTGTAGCTGATTTCATGGCCTTTTGCAGGTTGGTATGGGTTCATTCAACCCAGAATCTGTAATGGCTAGAGGCTATTAATAATGGCAGCATGACATTGACTTTGAATTATGGTATCTTTTTTCTCCGTATAACATCAGAACTGGTTTCTCGCTGATCGTGACCGTGCAGTTTCTTGTCAGCTTGAAGTGCAGACACTGAATGAGCCCAGGTCTGCCCGCAGAAGGTGCTGCAGCACATTGTCCTCCAGCAGTATTGACCCTTAGCAACAGAGAAAGAGCTAGTATTTCAACCTCAGTCATTCAAGTCTCATCCTTTGAAAGGCTCTGGAAGGGCAACCTCCTGCCATTCGCAGAGTACAACGACAGACCGGATACTTGGCCCTATTGGCGGCACAAAACCTTTGCTGTTGAAGTTGCTTATGCAGGTACAGCACATCAGGGCCAGCACATTAGATGGACTCAAGATGCTTGGAAAGTCTGTCGTTGCTTATCCCTCATTAAAACAAGAATTAATATGAACTTTATTTGAATGCATTAGCATATATATATTACCATTATTCCTCAATATTTTATCATGAGAACACATTAAGACGGCTATATATGGGGACTGAGTCTCTGCTGGCTGAAATTTACCTGTATAACAGGGTTCAAGATTTCCCTCATCCCTGCCAGCATAAGGCATTGTTAATAACATTAAAATAAAATTTAAAAAAACTGAGATGAGACAGAAGTGTAGCGGCACATGGTTCCTTGCCATGGAAACAGAAATGAAATTTATGGTTCAGGAAAGTTTAATAAAAAAAAAAAAAAAGTAATTTAGGTTTAACATTTCTCAATGAAGTGACAATTCCAAATTGAAAAGTTACAAGTTACATGATAATTTGTTTAAAATTTTCATCCTGGTTTAGGATGAAAGCATTTGGGAAAATAGTTTCCAAATGTGTAAAGCTCAGTATTTCCCTCAGGATAGAGCCTCACGTTTGCTATTCAGTTGCAGACTCCACAAATGCTATGTACAAAGGCTTGCAAAGACTATGTCCTCCATCAGAAAGGGAAAATGTTCTCACTTGGCTAAAGGTCTTGCTCCAGGCTCAGTGAATACCTGCAACAGATCTCCAGTTCCTCAGCGTTTTTTGCTTCTCGCTCCTGCAACAACTTGTGTCCATGGTCCATGGACTCAGCCTATATCCCTGATGAAAGTACCTCCCATGAGCCTACTTCATTCTGTGAATCAGTAATAGTATTAATTCTGATCATTAAAATCAAACCTTGGTACACAGTTTTCTGGTAGCGTCCTAATCATGAAGATTATATACATGCAAACTATGCTTTCCTTGGTGTTTCAGGGAGACCTTTCAATGAGATTGAAACTATAAACCATTGCACTTGAGAAACTCATATCAGCTTTAATCTGAGAGACGTGCAGACTTTATATGCTCAGCCATCTTTGTCATCAGAGCTGTTAACTTCTGCAGTTGCTGCTGCAGAGTTTTTAGGCTCTATAGGTTTCTTCTTTCTTAGGAAGATAGACAGGACTATCTTTGGATAAAGTTTCCTCCTGTAGAAGAAACTCCTATTTTCCTCAGCAATTTTGAAGCCATGTAAGTTCTTCAGGAGAATGCAATTTTCAGTAAAGGATTAGTTTCTTCACTGAAATGCATTCCTGTGACAGTCTGTATTAACACTGATTCAATTTGGTTATATGTTAATTTTAACAAAGCCACATATTCCAAAGGAAAAATTGTTCCCAGTCAAAAATGTTGACCAATTTTAGTATTAGCTGCAGAAATCTATCTTCCTTTTAATTTCCGGATGGCTTTCAGGTTAAATGGTTCATTCTTCCTACCATTCAAACACACTGAATCTAGGAAGAGTAGCTGTGGCCTCCAAGAATATCAAAACATATAGCTGCTTTGTTATTTAAAAAAAACCCCCACACCTATTTACCTCTCACTTTAGTTTCCTTTCCTTTTAATAGTTGCTTATTAAGCTAATTTTTTAGAAGATGTAAAGAAGAAATACATTTCACAGTCTTTGTGCCTTTCTCCAACCCATGTTTCAAGCAGTGATGTTCTCTTCCCTCAGTTTTCTTTCTGTCTTATATCCTCCTGCTCTTCACTTGCCATTACAAGACAAACTCACATGATTTGTTACGGTTATGCTCACCACCAAGGTATGCAACCATATCATGGCTTACGTTTTTGGCTAAAATACCCACATAATTTTGCATCTGATGTTTTTTTACATGTATTGATCTATGAGACTCGGTGTTAATGTGACTGTCATGCCAAAAAAATGTAGAAGAAAGCAGACATTGGTGGCCTAAAGCTAAACTGATTTCTTCCACACCCTCCTTCACCAGCTGTGTTTTGCATTATGTGTTAGGTTTTTTTTAATGCACATAATCTTTAACGTCACTAGAAAGTTAAGGAATAGGAAAAAGGAATGTGTTTCAGTGTTGGATGGCAGCCAAAGTTTTTTTGGCAGGTCTGAGTTAAGAAAGCAAGAGTGACGTTTTCAGAATCCTCTTTTGCAGACAGAAGTTTACCGAGAAAAAAAAAAAATCAGATTGCCTCAGCATATTCAAAACCACCAAAAATTGTAGAAGTTAAATCCTGACTCCATTGAAATCCCTGGCAATACTCTGACTTGTTTCAATGAGGCAAAGGTATTTGTTGGAAAATCTCTGTCTTGGAGGGTTTTGGCTGATGGACGTAATTGCAGATGATCTGTTAATTTGGACAAAGAACAATCAATTAAATGATGAGGGACTGCATAATGTTCAGCAACCCACTGCAGAAAAAAAAGTCTTAGCCTGAAAAAGACCAAATATCAAGTCAGGTAGGGTTTGCTATACAGAGCAGGATTAGCCTCACTCAACCTCTTTAAAAATCAGGCCTCTTCTCTGACCTTGTCATAGAGGCTGGAATTCAACTCCAGCTTCAGACATCTACGTGCTGGCATCCACCTCTAGGTGGATTCATGAAAGTGTTTAAATTGCCATTATGCTTGGTGGGAACCTAGTCAATACTGCCAAGCAACCTGCAAAGTGATTTGACTCATGCTGCGCTCAATGCCAGGATGCTGTTTCCAGTCACAGGGAGGAAAATGGTACCTCGGGGGGGGAAATTTATCCCACTGATTTTGAGACAAGATGGACCGTGATTGCCCATGGGCCATTTGCCTCTCCACTGACCACAGAGGGAGCCCAGAAAAAACAATAGAGATTAGACCTCCGAACTGTTGTGCAAAATAAAAGTATCTTGTAACAGGAGGGCTTTTACAAATGTTTGTGGCAGGCTAACACGTCAATCAAATTGATTCCTAATCATTACAGATGTGCTACTTGACTCCAGTAGCTTCTTGGCAGATAGAGGATGGTGCTGGGATAATTGCCTGCGGCAAAATTTCTGGGTGAAAAAAAAGAGTCAGAAAACCACTGGCATTGAAACATTGAGATCACTAAGATGCTTGAGATTTCTGTGAATGTAATATATGTGAATGTTTATACCAGCCTTGAGCACCATGGTCATGAAACATTTATACCTTCTCCATGGAAATATGTTTTGGAGCATTTTCCTCCCTCGGCATAGGAAGTTTTTTTGACATCTGACTCCTACCTAAGAATGACTCCTTAGTGTGCTTCAGAAGGGAAGATGGCTGAAAATAGAAGGAATACCGTCATAAAAATAGGAAAGCTATTAAAAATAGGACAACACAACTTGAAAAAATGAATGTTTTTATAAGTAATGGCTGTTTTTAAAAAGGCAATTCCATGACTCTAACATTCACAAGCTCTTCCAATCCCAAACTCTAGGAAATGACAGGGATGTAGTATGGGAGGGTTATTCACTTAGAACTGGAGATAAGGAAAAAATGGAAATTAGATAATGCTTACCTTGTCGTTGAAAAACAGGACAGATTTTTATGTCTGGTATGGTGGCCATATGCAAGTGTTATCTGAAATCCATCAAGAACTGTACATATTTTTCAAAGCCAGGCAGTACCACAAAGCCCTTAGTGATGAAATTTCCCCTTCTGGAGCTACAGATAAGCAATTTAGAGGTGGTCAAACACAACCTGAGGTATTGGAAACTAGAAATGATGGAGGCAAACAGGACAAGATTGCCATCTTTGCAAGTAGGAAATAGCATGAAACTCTAAAGAGAAGAGACTGTAAAGTTGCCAGATTAACACCTATAGCCTCCTTATCATGGCTGCACATCATATACTAGAAATTCAGTCCCTCAGTAGGAAGTGAAGCCTTCTTAATAAAACTAAAAACATTGCCTCTGCTTCTAATGAACATCAAAATCCCAAAGGTAGGGTTTATGTTCTCTGGGTGAGGGCTCACAGGAAGGCTCTATGCTTGGATTATGAAGGGTAACAGAAGCAGGAAACATAGGCTGCAGGTAAAGCATAAATGAAAGTGGTCAAACTGGAGAGGGAACAGGCTTGCAAAGCGAGATGTCAGGTTATGAAGGAGGTAGGAGTTGCTGTATAGAAGCCATGGTGCATTTCATAAATGAGATTGAACTAGATGGTCAAAATGCTGCTACAGACTCAGCGTTGGAAGATTTTGATCAGCAATCTATCCTGAGAACTAAGTCTGTGAATTTTATTAATTGGCTGCAAAAGGCTATGGTCACTGCTTTTCATGGATTTCTTTTTATTACAACCTGAAAACTCATTAGTTAGGCTAACAACAGGGATGGTTCTTACGGGCCTCTGGATAGAGGAGTTAGCAGTTCCCCTAAAACAATACATCGTTGAGATATTGAGAAACTGTCTCTGTAGTTTCTTCCAGGAAGCACATATTTCTTGAGGTGTCAGCAGACTATAAGCTGTGGCTTTTCATTGAATCCACAATCTAATAAGTGTATTCAAAAAATTTTTTTTGTTTGGCATTCGAAACACTACAAAACGCTATGGCAGAATGAACATCATTTTCGTGTGGCATTGGGCTGGTTTTGTCAGTAACTGTATCTGGCCACTCTTAGAGTCTTTTATCTTCATGCAGGAGTAAATTGATGCAAATTAATGCTGGGTTTTGTTTACATTCTCTTTTAAAATTTCATTACTGGGCATATGCTTAGGGTGATAATGCCCCGTAAGATGCATGGTATTACCAGGTTATTCTCGTACTTTGTTTCCAGGCACAGTAAAAGAATTATTAGCATCCACTGGGAGGCTGTGATTCTGCGGTGACAGCTTGGCCCGTGCTCTTCGTGCACGTAGCAAGCCCTGCTCCAGTGCAAGGAAGGAAATCGGCCTGCTCTCTGTCCAATTGCCAGGACTTTTCCCACTAGCACCCATTCTTCTTTACCAGGTACCTGAGCTGGTCCATCCCATGAAACTTGGTGCAGTCCCATCACCTGTGTGCTCAAAGACCTGCCCTACCTTCCTTTGAGCTTTCAGCAGTGCAAGGCTGGAAATACCCACAGAACTGTAAATTCAATACCAAATTTGCTTAAGAGAGAATGTCAGTGCAATGCAGTGCTGTGACAGGGTAATGGTCTCCTGACACAATAAAACTGCCAAAAAGAAGCCGAGCAGTTTATAGATAATAAATGTCAAGATGGAGGTAGATGTTTATTTTCAGAGCATCACAAGCCTATTATCCTGTCAGACCCTCCTGTTTCGATTTCTTTATTTCCATTATACTAAATGAATAAAGAACAGTAAGGAACGAGATATCCCGCAGGCCAATCACAAGCCCATTCAGCCTGACGGCTCCAGCAAGGCATTAGCTCATGTCAACGTATGTCTTTATTGAGGAGCTGCATTGCTCTGAATCACTGACATACGAGCTTCAGACGAACAGAAATCCCTTTGCCTCTTCCAGGAGGTGTTTACCTGCCAACCATAAAGTTCTTGTTGCTATTAAACCATCTTCACTTCAGTGAAGGGGGGCACATGTGGAGGAAACAAGAAGAAAACATCTGTCCCTGCATTAGACTACTGGCATCTGTATCAGCTTGGCAGAGATGAGCATTAAATGGGTCTTCAGAGGGGGTAGGTGAGGGTTGTGGGCAGAGTCAAACAGGTATATATTTGTGTAGGTACAATGGCCATGAGTTTCTAGAAGGGGATAACGGGTACCTTCATTTATGTCCACGTTGCTAATAGATGCGCGTTGAGTAAATCCAATGTCATCTCTTATCTTGACATATGTTTCCTCAGATGAGCGTTTTTCATCGTTCACTCATCTTTTGTTGTTGTTGTTGTCATTATTTAACAATAAGTATGTGTTTTATGGAATGGACTGGTAAAAATAATCTCTGCCCCAAGAGGTGGCACAGTCTGGAAATGAAAAAAATCTTGTATACGGCTGAACAAAAAAGGGAAGTGGAAAAGGAGCTGGTTGTGCTTTTATTTGCTGCTGCATATAACAAATTAAATTCAGAGATGCTGTAGTGGGTAAGATATCATGAACAGGCCATTCTGGTATGGGTCTGGAGAATGGATCTAAAGGTAAGCAAGCAGGAGTATCTGAAATGGGGTGAGAAGGGTGTTTCCAAAGGAAAATACACTAAGAAGTAAAGACCATCATGTGAGAAGAATGCTGTGGTGACATTTGGTCTCACAAACATTATTTATTTCATGTGCAGCTTTCCATTCACCAACTAAGTGAAGTCAAAAGGCCTCCAGAAAAAGCAGCGTGACAAAGGAAACTCTTGGCAGCTTTCCTATGCAGAGAATGCCAAGGTATTAACCTTCAGACATCCCGCTGGTCCCTTTCTCCTCCTTTGCTGATTTTCCTGAGGATGCTCCACCTTCTCTTGGGGGAATGGCGTTGCATTAACATTTTTTACTCTCCTTCTTTCTTTACAACTGAAAGAAAAACACCCAAGATAAAAACCCTCCACAGAGGAGTGCTCATCTGGAGATGAGCGCTAATATTCCCTGGACAGCAGCCTGGACTTTAACTCATGTGCTGCCAAGGAATGCCTGAACATCCAATGGTCGGCATGTGAAAAATGCACGTCCAGGGGGAAAATTCATCTGGGCACCAAGGGAAAGCACCAGCCTGTCATGATAAGGCTGTTTCAGGATTATCCCATGGTAGATAGATGCAGTCCTTTGTGTTTGCTGTGAATTGTTTTGCATCTGTCCACAAAGCCATGTTAATTAACATCAGTACAGAAGGGGGACAGACTTACAGAAACGTTCCAAAATTTCTGCCCAGAGGAAATCTTCCATGCCCTTCCTGGCCCGTTTTTTTAGCCACTGCAAGGAATGATGTCTTTGGTAGACCATGAGGATGAATGATGGTAGCTGACAACGCAAGTGACCCTCATAGTCTCTAAGAGTACGTTCATCTTACCTGACTTCAGCCATCTGAATGTTAGGTATCTAGTCTGAACTAACCATCAAGGAGCCATCAATAGTCTCTGGAGACAGACGGTCATGTCCAAAGGCTATGTCATCCCCATCTAACAAAAGGTTCTAAGATAAATCAAAGATTAATCTCCTGGTGAAGATGTCTTTTTGATGATTATTAAGAGACCTACCTAAATAGATGAGACTAGGCGCATAATTTTTAAACAGCTAATGTTAGGTGAGCTGTAACCTACCCCATAAATGAATTTCACGGCTTCTTATTGCATATTATTTTAATATTGCAATACAAAATACACTGTGTAAACTGAAATCACAGTAAAAATGGATAGATAATAAAATGCTAAAAATCAGTTTTATCAGATGAAATGATGGTATTTTCAATTATGTTTTTATTTCAATAAAAAATGTCCTTAATATTTAATTTTAAATTCTGACATCTCTGTTAATCTACTTAGAATAAGCTAGGCCTGAGATATGTAGTTACTGCCATTTATATAAATCATTTAAATTAAAGCAACTTCAAGCAGTTCAGGGTTCTTACCAAATTATGAAAATGTGAAACTATTTAACCTGTGAAAAGCACTGAACAAGTAGCAGGAAGTGGAATTCATTGAAGAGCTAAATTAAGGCCAATGTCACTAAGCTCTGTCTCAGTGCAGAGTATTTTCTGTTACACTGCTGATGATAGAGTCAACTTGTTTAGGTGCTAGCATGTTCAAAGTAAAGAAATCAACTGGGAATCAAAGAAGTGGGAAAAATCTTTATTCCTGTCTGAAAGGATGAAATCTGCCACTGTAACGCTACAGTAAAATCTTGCGGAGTTCTGAAGCAACTTATTCAATCGTTTTGTACAGATTATAGTTTAACTTCATCCTAGATGCAAAACATGTTGTTAAAAGCTCTCCAACCCTGCTTATGCATCTAGGACATTTAAGATAATTTTATTAAGCTAATAAAAATGATTTTTAAAAACTTTTGTTTCTATACTTTAATTAAATTCCTGGATCCTTGTGATAGCTACTTGGCGCTTACCATGTGGGGGGAGGGGAAGTTAATTGCATCTTTAGAAAATAAGAAATTTGTCATTCACACCTTTTTAGCAAAACAGGAATGAAAAAATAAAGAACCTAAATGAGGTTATTCTGTGTTATTCTGTGTATTTTCTTATGTAAATGCAGATAGATAGACAATAACCAATATTTGCAGAAGTGTCTCCCAGATTCTGAAGATGAACATGGGAACACATACATATTACAAATTTTTTTTTCTTTCTCTTCTAGTTTTAGGAAAAAAAAGTAACATCCAGGTTTTCTTTTTTTTTTTTTTTATCCCTGACGAAGGTGAGATTGGAGAAATAGGATCTGCTCCACAGCTGATGACTTTTGAACACATACTCCTCCATTCGGAGGAACTTCAAGAGAGGGACTACTAGGAACCTCATAGCAGACTCATAAAACGTTCCAGTGTTGGAGACTGGACCACCTCTCTGGGCAGCCAGTGCTAGTGCTTATCTGGTCTCTGTGTTAGAAGGTTTTGGTGCAATATCCAACCGCCTGCTTGCTAAAGTTTGTTACATGTTATCCTAGTTAGCAAGGTCACGCAAAACGTGTTCATTCTTCCTTCTTTTAGATCTGCTTTCTATATATTTGAAAAAGACCATCACGTCCCCGTTGTTCTTTGTGTATGCATACTGCAAGGATTGTTTTTCTTCAAGGGAGCAGTACTGTCTCAAGAGAAAAGTAAACAGGTAAAGCACAAAGAATGGAGAAGATTGCAGAGGGAAGAAGGTGTAGGATTAGGGAGAAATCTCATAAATACTTGGAAAGGGGAAGGAGTGAGATATTCTCAGAGTATCATATCATATTCGATAAATTGGTCCTAATATGCAAAGTACTCATGAGCTTGGCATGGCACTCCTAAAAGACAACCGAATTTTCTCCTTTTGGCAAGATGGAGCCATTCACAGAAAAGAGACGGCAATCAGGTCAGCTAATAGCAGAGCCCTGTGCAATTAGTTTACTGAAATTCTACTTCATAGTCCCTTACCATGGGACAGCGTGTAACTGGAATCAGCTCAGCAAAGGTGAACGAGGCACCTAATGAATTTCATAGCCACTAACGTTTCAGCTAGGCAACTTGACTTCACAGGAGCTAGAACCAGAAATATTTAAACAGAGATAAATTTGCTTTTGGAAAGTTTTATTTATCTTTTATTGCAATTTAATGAAAAGCCATTGATATCAAATGATGAGGTTTCTGCTGCAGTAAGTTACTCAAGCAATCATTTTCATGCTGATGGTGACAGAATCTTGAAGTCAAACCCAATAATTAAATTCAGCAAACATCAGAGGAAAAATATTGACTGAAGCATCAATTCAGGGTTTGTTGAGGTACGATATCGCATGCCTTGCAATGGAACCTGCTTGTAGCAAAGTCAGCCTGATGCATTTTGCGGCTGTTCCTTGGGTAAACGGTGTGAGAGAAGTGAGCACGGATTCCTGAAACTTGCTATCATACAGAAGTGAATTGCAAGAGAGCACTATTGCAATGACAGAGATTTCTACGGCTTGAGGAAAGTACGGAGGCAGTGATGATTTATGTCCCCTTTGGGGTGGGAGAAGAGTAACATTCACATTACATAAACACCGGACTTTACCTTGTCTCCTTATGGTTTCTAATGTATAGGCAATGGAAATGGTCCTTCAGCAAATGAACCAGAGGTGGCCTTTTTTGGTGAACAGGTAGAAATTAAAGCTCAGACTAAACTGGCTACCGTGAAAGAGAACTGAGACAGGATCTTTCAAACAGCGTCTGGTCCTTGAGCTGTGTCCTCACAATTAAGACTTCAAGTCTGGACCGCACTTTACACTGACCAAATCGAAATTTGGTAATTTTGGAAACAGCCTGATTTTGTTGAAACATGTCCAGATTGTGATGTAGTAAAAAAACCCTTATCCTGAAAAATATCTATTACTCCAGACATTCCATATCCTGTCTTAAGGTGATTATTATCTGAGTGTACAAATGTGCATTTAGTTGAATAGCATGCATTTCTTCCACCCTGTTCTGATTTCTGTTCCACTCTCTGGTCTTTCAGCCCTCACCCCATGTGATCCCATTTTCAAGTGTAATATACTCCCTGTTTGATCATGAGCATGACTCAAAATATTTGGTAATACCTGACCAAAGAAAGAGTTCTGAGAAATCTGTCACAGTACAGCTATTTGGAGAATGAACCAATCATAATTGCTTTCAGGCAGTCATTTTTTAAGCAGTTTTTCACCCACCTTACTTTAGTTTTATCAGGGCCATCTTCCTCCAGTCTGCTTGTGAGAAAATAACATGAAACAATGTCAGTAGACGTCCTAAAGTCAAGTATTTAACTACTGCTTCTTACCTATCTTGAAGCCTACTGTAGAAGGAATTGGCACTTTTTTTTTCCTTAACAAAACCACATTACTGCTCATTTCTCCCTGTGAGCTTTCAGGTAGTTATTATTCCATTATGCCTGGTTGGCTGGCTGGTCAGTATCCTTTGGCCTTCTATTCCTCCTCTTGCTTTTTAAAAATGTCCACTTTATTTGCCGTTTCCTATCTTATGGGACCTCATTTGACTTCTAGAAGTTCACAGACACCTGACAATAACATCAAGATATTTTTCCGTAAATTATCTAAGAATCCAATTTAAATTCATCTAAGTGTACAACTTCTTCTATTTTTGTTCTACTTTGATTTTTATTCCTTTGTTTCTGGCATTCACTTTTTTAGCTCTCTGTGTTGATTACACCTGACCCTCCTGCTGAAAATGGAAGCAAAAATGCTATCAAATATTTAAACCTTCCTAAGGCTTCTAACAAGTAAGGGAGAAAAGCAGTTTATTAAAATACCCATCTTGCTGAAGGATCAAGAGGATCCAGTCTAAGAAAATGTTAATGAGTTTGATATACAGCAGTGTCTATTCCCCCATGGGATGATCTAAACCATCAGAGATTTCCCTTCTCCTGGCCAAGAATAGTACCAGATTCTTGCAACAGTGGATGTGGGCTGAGAGGAAGGACTCTGTCCTCGTATTCAACAGTTCTTAGAAACCTAAGGTTTTTGGCAAGGGCTAGGATCCATCGAAGGCAGAAGCAGCTGGTTAAAGTAGACAGTTTTAGAGAACCACTAAATGCACATGCAGAACGGAGGGGAAGAAGGAGAGGGGGGGAAGCATTTGTGTAGTGGGGTGGTCTGAGACTGAAATGACAGAATTAAATTTTCCGTGGATAGGTGGAGTCCAAGTCAGGTCATAATTGCCTATCGACCTTCTCGCTATTCTAGCTCTCTGTACTAATTATCACACTTCAAAACTAACAGGCTCATTTGGGACTGGACTATTGTTTCTGCAGGTGCTACCTCTCTGTTTTCCTCTGTATTCCTCATCTCCTAGAGAAGTTGTCTGAAATGACACCCCTGTTTTTGACACAGCTACTCAACACAATCACAGAAAACTAGAGAGGCTATGTATCGAAACACAGGAAAGTTTGCCGGCTGAGGCAACTTGCATGCCCAAGAGTTTCTAGAAAAGCATCTTCCAAAAGAACAGAATCCAGGGGACGTTCCAAAGAGTGGGAAGCCTGCTGGTGTGTGTCAATAATAACAAATGATGAACGAGATCTCCTGGGAAAGCCAGTGTAACATCAATAACAGAAGCGACACAGGAAAAAAAGGCAAAATTAATACAGAATTAATAAAGAATAAGTAAGTAATAGGGAATAGAATTAATTAATACTAGTCACCAAAATTTTACAGAAAACGTGCCTCTTTAAACAAATGCAAATTAAATATTTGATGATTTTCCAAGGCTGGCTAATTAAGGTAACAATGAAGTTATAATCGATTTAGACTTCTGTGTGGTGTTTGACTTTTTGCTGCATAACATTTTGATTAAAAAATTAGCTCCACGTAATATCAATACAGTACATGTTAAGGAGGTTAAGAACACTGGGTAACTCACAAACCTGCAAAAGGGTTTGTCAACGGGAAACTGTGATGGAGAGAGGATGCTCTTAGTAGGGTTCTGCATAGGCTGTTGCTAGGTCTGTTGCTAGCCCTTATTTCTGGAAGGCGGTTTGCAGTCACCGTTGGTAATATTTGCAGATAGCACAAAGGCTGTCGGCACGCTAAATAATGCAGAGAATGGAGCAACAGTGCACAGCAATACACATCACTCAGCAAGCTGATCCCAGACAAGGTTATGCAGCCAGTGACCGGGAGGAGTGGGGAGGAGGGTTGTCAGGGCTTAGCACGCCTGTCGCTCAACCTGCGCGGTGGTGTGTCGGGAAAGGGACTGCAGCCTCTGCAGAGAGGAAGCTAGCAAATAGGGCAGAGAGGCGAGTCTTCGTTGAAGGACATGCTTTTTAACTTTCACTGCCACCCCAGCGCTTGCATGTGATTTTTCTAATGTATCTTTTCCTCAGGAAGGATCCAGTTTGCCTGGGTTGGCTCTCTAAGGAACAACTGTGGTTTTGGCTCCTATCAGAGCAGGCCTACAGTAAATACCGAAGTTCCCAGGCAAGTAGTGATGACAGATGCCCTGAAGGCCTTGAAAGGAAGATCCGCTTCAACTAATTTAGGTGATTAAATTTAGGCAGGCAAGATCTCTCCTTGGAGGCCTCCAGAACACCCTGCCTATCTCCACCGACCATGTTGGGAATTTCAGCTCTTCTTTTGGGAGGAACTTGACAATGAATCAGATAAACTTGATCACATTCCCTGTGAAGCCACTAGATCTATAGTATCTGCTGACAGGGGAATCTGTGTTGTTCGCTGACAGGCATTAGCTAGGCAGCCTTTCCTGCTACTAAGTTCATTAAATTAGCCCAGTGCCACAAAAAACTGGTACCACACATGAGAATCACTTTTACTCTATATAGTGCATATACTGTGTCAAAAGTTAAGAGCGTCCAGAGTTTTCATTAAGGCTAAGATATGTCCTGAATAAAATTCATGCTTTGCCAGGAGTTTAGGGCATGAAAATTGAATTTCCGGATGGTGTAAATGGGGAGAAAATCACTGAGTTTCTGGTTTTATGGAGAAATAATGGTCTTTCCTTTTTCTAACGGTATGCTTTTCTTTTCTCTTTGCCTATCTCTCAGTTCCAGTCATTCATAATCCACTCTTCTATTTTTCTATTTTATAGCCATCCCACAGGAGTAATGTGAAACATAATCAATCAGTATTTGTAAAGCACTCTGAGGCTATCAGGTGGAAGGAAGTGTATAAATGCAAATTGTTACGATTGCTCTTACATTGCTGTCAAGGGACCTGCAAACAGAATCAGGCCCTCATATATTCAGATATACACAGACTTAGTCACATCTTGTGAAAGCAGCCAGAAGATAAAACCTGAGGAAGTGCAGGAAGGTAGAAGTTTAATAAAATACAGGAAAAGATGGTTCAGGGTTTTTTTACGAGTTTGAGACTGAATCTTGTTCTGCCACAGATTTTTGCCCAGTTCTGCTTCTAACACTGTCTACAATGCCTACATTTGGAGAACAATTACCCTGTGTTCTCTGTATTGGTCTACATTGTTCATAATGTAGTGACCTAGTCTTTCTGGTAGTCAGTGTGATCTAATACAGCTTTTATGGTACAATCCATGTGACCGTTACTAGACATCCACTTAATGATAAGTAGATCTCATATGATGAGTGAAATTATGCCCAAGTGTTTCTCTTCATTGACTATACATTGTCTGGGGCAGACTTAGACAACTGTCTCAGATGTAGGCATCTACATTTGATTAGGCAAATCCCATCCTATAATTACCTCTGTCAGTAGACTGAATGGTGCCAGGGAACATTCCCAGGCACTGGAATTCAATCATCTATATTCTTCAATTTTTAGAATGGTGCCTGGAATGATTTTGGCCCAAAACAACCAGCACTTTCCCAATGCATTCCCGAGTGTGGGTCAGGATCCAGCACCAGCCAGGACCATTCTGCGCTGTCGGTTTGCATGCAGCTACCCTGTTCCAGAGACTGGGATACTTTAAACCTGTAGACACAGCCAGGCTGCGCCAGCTGGCCCCAGAGCTAGAAAATGGACCCTGGCACTGCCTAGTTTACTAGGATAGTCATATCCACAGCTCAACGCCCATCAAAAGTGTGGCTGGGAACGTGCAGTTGTACACCAAAATAGACCTGGTGATCCCAAGTTGACAGGAGACTTACAGCCCTGCTGGATCTAAGCCATTTTGAGTAGGATCCCATAAGAACAATGTGGCAGAGGCAGGAGCAGGACCAGATCCCCTCCAGGCAGCGTTCAAATGTTTCACACTTGTGCAGCCGCTGTCCCACTGGTTTTTTTTTTTTTATTTTTTTATTTTTGTTGTTGTTGTCTCTTTCTTTTTTTAAATTCTGCATTACTCTTTAAAAGACAGAAAGAAAGAAGTTGGACTGAGACATTTTGCATGAACTCAGGACCATGTAGGTTTGCTCTTCATGAAACATGTTCTCTGGTTCCCTATTATAAATACCTTAAGGCAATGCAGCTTTTAGGAATAATAAAGTACTTTATCTTGAGATTCCTTTCCTAGGTGATAAATTAATTAGTTTTCATGCTCCTTTTTACTTCTTGTCGAAACCACCATGCCCCTCATGTCCTTAAACAGCCAACACCACCACCAGGTGCGATTTATTGCATATGTCTTGATTTCATGTCAGCCTAAAGAAACGAAGTCCTGAAGTTGACTGCACTTTGCTCCTTCCCATCAGTTTCTGTAGCAGCTTCTCTTACTGCATTCAGCCCTGTCCTCACAGGACTCAGAGCAAAGGCCGTCTCAGGCCATCTCTGAAAACGCTGGCGAAATTACCAGAAGTAGCCTGCAATAAAGGAGTAGGAAACCTCTTAGGAGGATGTTTTATGAAGGTGGCCTCTTCATAGCATTGCCTTTCCATTCTGAACCCACCATTGTAAAAAGAAAATAATACTGCCGTATGGCACCACCCTCTGATTTGGGCTAAATAAAAACACTGCCCTCCATTCTCAATAAGGAGGTGAAACAACGCAAGGCAAGTATCCAAGATGTTGTCAGACCAAGGATTAATATCATCTGTTTTCTTACTGGGATTCCTGTGCTTAGGAATCTCTTTTCCAGCTTCCTTTGGATCTGTAGCATTAAAAATACTTTGCAGTAGCTTCCCCAGTCAGCTTGAAAACTCACAGGATAGATATTGTCTCTGTATAAAGCCCTTAAGGAGGATGCAGGTAGCAGGTATAATTTACAGTTCCACAGATCTCCATCTAGAGATGGGTTGCAGCAGACACCTTTGTTTTCAAAGTACTTTTCCAAACAGGCAGGGACATGAAAATAGAGACATATGGTAATGGAAGAGATGAATATTCATTGTTAGCCTTTTATGATAGTAGGAAACACAGTAACAAGAGCTGAAAAGATGGGGTTTAATTTTTGCAGGAGTGATAAGGAGAAACACATGTGGGAGCGTAGTTGTTTGATTTTTTCACTCATCTGAGGTAGCTTCCTCAGTCATTTCCATTTTCTTCAGCTGAATCAATATTTTCCTTTTCACAAAAGAAAACAAAACCACAACTTAACCTCCCCACCCACACAAAACATATTACTTAACTGCCTGCTGCTCCCAGCTATCTTTGCAAGCTGTCTTCTATCAGCGTTTTAATTTTTCAGTCCTCTCCAGAAATTTGAAGCATTAGCATTATGCATCTGATGATGCTTTTACTTGCCACAGAGCTCACAGCTCCTTGCTGACACCGGAGGCCTTTATCAGGTAACAGCGTGAATTAGCTATAGTTGCTTAGAAAATGGCAAGTATATTTTTGCAACTAAAAAAAACCCCCACAACTGAACAGGAGCAAAACCTGTTTACTTCATTCTAATAAATTTCCAAGAAAGCTTACAATTTATGGTAAAAAACTGAAATGTAAAAAGATTTGCAGAATTATTAAAAAAAAAAGTATTTTAAATCTGTTCTCAAAAGCTTGATTTATGAATTGAGAGTTTTTGCTTTTCAAAACTAAAAGACCTTGTTTGTTGTAGGCGAGACAAAACAATACACTACATGTAGAATAAAACAGTGGGTTTATGCCCAATATTTTTCAAACTCTGTTTTTCATGTGTGAAGGTATTGACCAATTTTATTCAACAAATATTAACCCTTTGAAAACACTGGCTTGGCAATCTTTACTTATATGAGTAGTATTTTAGCAACTTCACCAACTGCCTTGAACCTACTTAAGGAAGCAACACCTCACTGGGGGAAGAAAACTTTTATACTTGTCATGGCTTAACCCCAGCCAGCAACTAAGCACCATGCAGCTGCTCAGTCCGCCCCAATCCCACAGCAGGATGGGGGAGAGCATCGGGGGAAAAAAGTGAAACTTGTGGGCTGAGATAAAGACAATTTAATCAGGCAGAAAAGGAAGAAAAAAATAATGATAATGATAATGATAATGATGATGATGATGATGATGATAATAATAATAATAATAATAATAATAAAGGACTTAGAAAATACAAAACAAGTGATGCACAGTGCAATTGCTCACCACTCACCAAACGATGCCCAGTTAGTTCCCGAGCAGTGATCCCCCCCAGGCCAACTCCCCCAGTTTATATACTGGGCATGACATCCCATGGTATGGAATACCCCTTTGGCCAGT
>JAVKLA010000017.1:23032383-23094209 GCA_034782735.1 Sagittarius serpentarius
CTCACTGCCGTGGTGGGGTAATTTATCTTTAATATGGCCAGAAAAGGCTTTCCTCAAATGCACAGGGAGCTCCTGTATCTCCCTGCCTCTGCGAGTGCCATGGGAGCAGCAGGAGGTTTGGGCCAGAAGCGATTTCAGGTGTCCTGCCTTCTTTTTCTTTACCTGCATGCAAAGAAGGGGATGGGAGGTGGAATTTTTCCTCTCGGTGTGCAAATAATTAACTCTGCCGCTGATGGATGGGCTGGAGTCTGGGGACGGATCCCATCAGCTAGAGGCTTCCAGCAAAGGCGAAACAAGGTAAAAGGTGAAAGGAGTTCCAGTCCTTCCAATTAAAAGAATAAACAATTCGGCACAAATGAGCTCAGGAATATTTCCCTGGCACACAGGCACCCTTCTGCTTTCCCTCTCATCTGGAGCAATCCAGTTCCCCAGGACTAACCTGCCACAAGCAAATAAGGTGCAAAGTTTGCAGGTGGCTGCCGAAAGAAGTTTCTGTGAATTACAGTATATCTGCATGCTCCCCCAGACATTGCACCAGAGGCAGGATTTATTTAGCGGAGTGTAACAAACTCCCTAGCACACTAGTTACTCGTGGCTCGTGTCATAGGGAAGAAGATATGGTTCTTCTTGTACACCAGAGAGGCTCTCGGGGTTACCTGTCCCCCTTTTTTCAAAGAGAACCTCAGGGATGAGGGAGGTAGTGCTCTTTCAAGTACGGGCCAGATCCTGAAGTTATCATTTGTTTCTTACTGTTCATTTACCAGGAAAAAAAGTAAAGCCAGACCCTGCCCCAAAAACTGAAGCAGAGACATAAATTGATTTTATTGGTCTTTTTGCTTCAGTAAAAGGGCCAGGTGGGACAGTTGGGATTTGGTCCCATTGCTCCAGATGTTACAGTAATTGCTTTGTACAGAGTTGTGGCTGTTTGAGTTGAGTGTGTGGAAATGAAAAGATGTCCTTGCTGCTGCTGGAAAGTCCTGAGTGCAAGGAGTGCTCAAAAACATGAGTTATTCTGGATTATACATCCCTGAACAAATTTTATCTTTTAGTTTGCTGGGAAGACAATCCTGCCATTGCAGAATTAAAGTGCTTTCTTTCCTTTTTGTTTGTTTTTAAAGTCAAGATTAAGTTAGTTCAGTGGAGAACACTGATAATCTAGACTAACATCATTATAAACCAGCTATATACAGAAATAGTCATTCTACTCCCTCAATCCAAATTTTCTTGTGTAGAGAAAACCTACCTGAGCTTGGCAAAACTAGGATAGGGTCACTTGCAATGTGTTTTTTTACTAGGATAGTACCTACAGCTCCTCCTTTTTTAAAGATAAAAGCAAAGAAAAAAATAATGCGGTCTGGATTAGTGATTTATTGGAATAAAAGTGATCGGTAGATAATTCACACAGAGAAAGGTTTTCCCAAAGCATTGATGCCTAGGCACTGCCGAATACCAGGCTGGCACCTCCAGTCCCCGAGGTAGTTGTTGTGTACCGTCTTCTGGATGGAGGAATAAATGCCCTTAAGTATCTACGTTTAAAGTTGGACAGAGCAGGCAGCTTTTTACCCACTTCTTAGCAAAGGGAGGTAAAGCCACCAAAATCTGTGACTGCACTTTAGAGAAAAGCTGACAATTACAACCCATTTCTGCAGACAGGGAGAGTCCCTGGTGTTACCGAGAAAGAGAAACACACTTTGCCACAATTTTACTTTTTCTGGTATAGTAAGGACTCTGTTGTGGAACCTGAATCTGGGCTGCCCTTCAGCTGTGGCGTATCCTCAGAGACTCACCTCCTCTGCTCTCTCTGGCTCCAGCTGAGCTGCTGGGAATAACTAACTACTTTGTATAGATTAATTCACTAGGTCATCTCTGTCATCTCTCTTGTCCCATCTACCATGGGTTAGGAAGTTGTGGGCAAATGCCTCTTGCTCTCCTTCAAGCCATGGCCAAACCCTTGGTTTAACCCAGGCTCCCAGGCTGTTTACTGACCGCCTTCTCTCTGCACCTCTGAGCAACGGCTGTAGAAACGCAGGTGTGTGTTGCTCGTTTCGGGGAGTCTAGACATGTTTAACCAGAAACATCTTGGATGCTGCACCCGCTAGTGTAGATCAGCCTCTGGATGTTCAGCAAAGGGAAACAACTCCTGTGGCTGTAGCTATGAGGGGTTTTATTTCTTTTTACTTGAGTCATGACATTAGGGAGCGGTTGTGGCTAGACCTCATGGGAATGCAAACAAGAGGGCCAAGTCTGTCTGCCCTTATTCAGTATGGACCAACGTTCATCACACTCACCAGTCCATGTCCTTGGGAGCTTTCTCAGCTAAACTTTCCTGCACCATAAGGACCCACCAGGATCTTCTAGGTTGCCTCAGTTTCTCAAAGGACACGCTGCTTGGTTAATACTGGTAGATTTTGTTCTGTCTTGTTCTTTTAATAATGGCCTCTGATTGAAAAAAATTCTACTAAGAACATTACGGTGGGTTTACCAGCTGTGGAGGTGTCCCAAGATGTGTTTAGTCTGCAGCTGACACGGGTCAAATGTCAGCCTGTACCGGTTTGGGAACCACAATGACAGTGTTGAGCTATTCCCTCTCCTGCTCCATCTGGGAGCTGCAACAGCATTTGTAGTATTTTTCTTTCCCTCAAGCCTTGCGAGCCGCTCTCACTTTGTCCCTCTTCTTGTCTCCTGCTGGAGGCCAAAATGGTTCGATTCTCTCAGGCGAGGCTGGCTGAAGGCTGGCTGTGGGTGAGCCCTTGCCCGGTCTTTCGCGGGAGCTTTGTGGGAGCCGTACGAACGGGTTTCGGCAAACTGCTCCCTTTTTGAAACAGCTGTTATTGGGCTGCAAAATCTAATGAAACTGCTTGGCTTTTCCTAAGAAAATCTGGCTGCAAAGGGTAATGATTGCTTAATCATTACCTGCTGTAGTGTTGGAAGAGCTTATAGCCTTGAATACATCTATCTTCCCTGCCCCTCTGTAAGTTGGGAAGTCTTGGTCTCTCCACTCGCCAGAGGAGGAGCAGAGAGATGGCACTTATATCCAGAGTGCAGATTGCAGTGTGATTTCAAATGCCTGAAATGGGTTTAAAATCCACTCTGGCAACACAGGGGACATTGTAGGCTAGTTTACTCTTCTGAAAGGCCAGGTGAGCGAGGCTGTAGGAAAATGCCTGCTCCCATTCCTCTGGGGACACTGTCTAGCCTGTTCACGATTATTGCTACGCTACGCTGCAGTCTGCAGCCCAGCCAGAAAAGTGACTTGCCCAAGGTCATGCAGATAGACCGTGGCGGAGCAGGAAAACAAAGCTGGATATATGAAGTCTTGATGAAGACTTTTGAGATACAGCCTGGAGGAAGATTGCTCATGCTTTCCCCAGCCCAGGACAGAAAAAAAAATGTTCCTGTGCTTGGGGTCTGGATTGTGCCCTAACCATGTGGACTGGACAAGTCTGCACTGAGCAGTGAACAATAGTCATCAGATTGTTAAATCGCAAGTTCTGACAAATCCCGGCATCATTTTTGTCAATTAAGACTTCGAGGACAGTGCGCGGAAATGACTTGGGAAGTAACATGGGAAAGGGTCCATTTCTGGTTGGTATATCTACTCCATTCTGGGCGTAACAGTGTGTATCTGCTTGGATATGTTGTACCCCTGCCCCCAAGGCCAGAGTACGGTCTGAGGCACATTATATTTATTGGTATAGACAGAATTATTGATTACATGGGGATTACTTCTTGTGTACTACCAGATATGAGGAAAGAGATTGTGTTTTGACCCTCATTTGCCAATAACCCCAGCAAATTTGCTGAGGTTATTTTCCTTTATCAGGAAAAAAGAAAAAAAAAAACACTACAAAGAATGAAAATGGTTTCTGAACACAATCCTTACCCAGAGGAAAAATAAAAAGCATGAAAGTATTTTTTCAGGTATTTCACCTTTACTGTTTCTTTTCATGTTTATTCGCTAGTTTGTCTGAGAAAAGTTAATAACTTAGAACTTATCTGTCTCTGAGATCAGAATGAATATGACAACTGTTGGTTAAAAGCAGCCTTTGTAAGCAGATTGGTTTTTGTAATACTGCCTCCAATTAATTATCAGGCATTTATAAACACTAGGCTAAACAGCAGCCAATAAAACAGACATCTCTATTACCCATTTGTGATAAACGCATCAACTGCATATTGAATCCTTTATTGCTTAAGTAGAAAAGTTACTTACATTGACTTAGCGTCTTGAAACCTGTAATTGCAGATTTGCTACTGGCCAGATTCTCAATTTTTCTCACACTAACAGCTGTACTTTTAAACGAGCCTTGCTCCATTTGCTTGCACAGAGTCTTTCCCACCGCTCTAAGATTAATCCCTCCTTAGATGACCCTGAGGCACGGGCCACTTCCATGGGACAGAGGGGATATAAAACCAGAGCCCACCTACATCAAAGTAGGCATCTGTGTATCAATAATATCCACAAACTGATTATCCCTTCAGTAAAGTTGGTTCAAGTATAAGATTACTCTGATTCCTAGGACCAGATGCTTCCTTGGAGGCAATGTGGCTCTGTACCGATTTGTGATACCACCCGTTCCTATCCGAGCCTGTGGCTCAGGATCCTGTGAAGTGCTCTGCGGCTGGCAAAAGCTGCTAAGTCAAAGCAAAGTAATAAAATGTGAACAGGGAGAAGATCAGAAGAGGAAGGCTGGAGGCTGCAGGTAGTTTTCGTCGCAGCCTTTCGGATCAAGACAGGATTGGGCAGGCTGAGCTTGGAGTAGCTACTCAGTAGCATGAAAGCAACCAGAAAATGTTTGAAGGCAAATAGCCTCTTCTGGCTCACAGGCTGGGAAACTTATTTGGAAAAAAAAAAAAAAGCCCTCTTGCTCTTCCAGCTGTGTTTCCGTACTGTCCGGCAGGACTAGGAAGGGCTCGTCACTGGAGGGGCTGGCGGGGCTGGTGGGGCTGGTGTCTGTGGCGCGTCAGCTGTGCCTCGCTGGGAGACGTCCCTGCAGCTGTCAGCTCTTGAGGACATGATCAGACAGCCTGCCTGCTCCCTGTGGGCAAGAAATGAAGTGTTTCCTTGCATTTTTAGGAAAATTCTCCACTCCTTCCTCTTCTTAGTACTTTAGGAAAGGTCTCTTTCTTAACTCTGATAGACCAAGTGTTAAGACAACCCTATTGCCTAAAAGGAAGGTCAGACTGCACCTGCCTGCACCAGGGACGTGAAACCAGGTTAACCTGTACCAGGACAAGCTATCATCCCAACATAAACAAACAGCATAAAGACAGCACAAACCTATGAAAGTAAGGATAGGGTTTAGGGTGCTCTTTTTTGCATTGCCATTCTTCAGTTATGAACTTCACTTTCCTTGCCAGTCTCTGGGGTAAATTCCACCGTCACCCCACCAGGGCTGTAGACGGTAGGTTCCTTGGGCGTGGGGCTCGTTCCTTCCCATCTAGCAGTTGAGAGCAGTGGCCATGTTGAAAACTGCAAAGAAAATATTCTCCATTGACCTCTCAGATGACCTTGGCCAGCTGCTTCATGCCTTTCCCTCCCAGCTATTCCACGTCTTAGTTTTGTCAGCACGTGCTGAGGGACACGGCCTTTTATGCAGTGCCAGGACTTCTGGAGACCTTGCCATGATGTGAATAACAATAAAGAAGCAACTGGAAGGTTGTCTGGGTAGAGAGAAAAAGAAGATGCAATTCCAAGCCCCTTCAGTTAGTAAGGACTGCTCATCGCTGTGGATCTGGGATAGATGTCAACTACTTGCCAAAGGCAGAAAGTCCAGTAGCGCTTTGCCATTTTTCTACAATAGCTACTCCGCTGTGGACAAAAAAAAAATTTTTATTTCCTTTACTAAATATTCAGTTAATGCTTGGCAGTGTTTCTATGCTGACATAACATCTTCTAATCTCAGCCATCCCTATACCTTTCCAAAATGTCTTTGGAGCCCCTTACTATCCTGACTGTGTGAGCTGTTGGAGGGCCCTGAACTTCTCCCTCTGGATTTACAACAGATGGGTATTCTTGCTATCTGTATTAAGAATTAAAACAAATTCAGACACCACCATGCTAGCAACATGAAAGAATACGATTTTCAAGCCTTAGTAAAGAAGATGTGTGATTTACCCAGCCAGAGAAAGGAGAAGAGAGGAGATCCTTAAACCAACATTAACTGATGAAATATATGTTCTGTGGGAGAGGTGGGAGGAACTTTGCAAGGAGAAAATTAGATTAATAAATTTGTCAAGAAAAGTTCTTAAATTATTTAATGTCCTTTATGTATATGTGGGTATGTATATTAGACACGTCTCTCTTAGTTGGTAAACAATGAGGTAGGTAAGGTTGTGCTAGATATTTTGACAACAGTAATCTAAGAACAAAACCTGTATTAAGCCTTTTCAGCCATTAAGAGATAAAAGACCCCTATGCAGAGATCTGCACAGTTGTTATTACAGAAGTCATAGTGAAAAAACCTGCTGACTGGTTTTCCAAGAGGAGTGAGTTGAGTTATTAAAAACATGATCTTGCATTTCTACAGAAAGGTTTTAATTTATGCAGACCCCACATCCGTTGCACACTCCTAATGCAAACAGCAAGACATGCTGTGCATGGCTGGGACTTGAGCTGAAAAGCAGCTTTAAATATAGATGAAACAAAGTCTTCAGCAACATAGGAAAGCAGGTGCTGTGTGTGACGGAAAAGAGAGGGGAAGACAACAGGAGGCAGAAAGGGCAAGCTCTAAAGTCTTTTATACCTCTGTTGCTCACTATGTTAGTCCTGTTCTCTGTTTTCCTACCTACTAAGGCACAAGATGCTCATGTGGAGAATAGGTAGCAAAGGAAGTTCTTGGTAGTGGGGCTGTGAAAGATCCTACAAAGGCAGAGATCAGTGACAGAGCTTCTGAGCATTGCAGAGATGATCACATGCAGTGGCACATGTCATTGACCTAGCCCTGGATTCACCAGGTGTGAATTGCCCTCATTTTTACACTGGTTAGACCATTTAGGAGCAGGAGCTTTGGGTGAAGTGCTTGGAGATCTTTGATGACGATAGCAAGAGTGATCTGGTCGTAGCAGAATGATTTCCAGCTAAAAAGAAAGTGTAGAACGGGTTCAAGGGCAAACTGGGAATAATTTGTTGGTGAGCAGCTCTGGTATGGCACAGAAATTTTGCTGAAGCTTTTTTTTCTCCTTAACTACACTCACACATTGGTGGGTAGCTCCTGCACGATGCCAGTTCTGCATGCCCAGCAGCAGCTCTGTGAGACGTCGGACAGCCCTCCCACAGCTGTGAGTCGGCCAGATCAGCTTCCCTCCCTGGTTTTGTGTTTTGGCACCAAACGTGCCCGCCTCTAGTCCACTCTTGCTAGCAAACTGGTAGCACAGCCAGGGAGCTGCTGGGGGGATCGCGGGTTCTGAGACCAGCATGTCACTACCTGGCTAATATTGCAGAAATGTTTTGGTCTGATAATGATCTATAACTAAGATGGAAAAAGTCAGTCAGCACCACGGGTGCATAATGTTTCTTGAATATGTAAGATGGCAAACATTTCGGCATCTCCCAGAATAAATCCTCTTTAAAAATACCAATTGCACAAGCCGTAAAGCCTGCTTGTCTTCTCTGAGGGCATATGAGAAGGTAAAGGGCAGTCCTGGTGACCTCTCCCACTCTTTTGAAGGAAATGCACATTGCAGAGACTTTAAGTTTAAGGCAGCCCACCTACCTCGGGTACGCAAATTGGGATTAAAGATCAAGCTCCTAATGGGCCAGTCTGCCATAATTAGTTTCCTTGTGCAGTCGGTGGGAAACCTGGGAGATGCCATTGAATACTGCCACAGGAAGCCCAAACACCTAATGTGTATCTTCCTGCAATAGATAGGGAACATAAACATCACCTATAGGACTGGTTCAGTGGGCACCTAAAACTTGTGCCCAAGTTAGGTACCTAAGCAAGACAGAAAAGTTGCCTTTGTGTAAGACAGGGTCTTGCTTTTCTTACACCTTGCATAATTGTTTCCACCAGCGTTACACAAGTGTTGTCAGCCTGATGGGGAGGTGTTATTCTTACCACACACATGGTGTATTTTTGCACGTGTCAACAGCTTCATAAAGGGTGCTGCGATTCAGAAGTGGCCATGGAGTGTTTTGCTGCTTCTGTGCTAAATCATATATTAACTGTGCTAAATCACGCGTTACCTGTGCCGCATGTAGGGCCGGCCCATAAAATTTCACCTGAATCTTTTTCTGTTGGAAGTTACAGTAGTCTTGAAATCAAAAGCATCTGTGAAACAATGTCTGCCTTGCCTTTAATTTTGTCTTGGGGGAAGAAAAGAGAAGGGCAGGTTCCCATAGTTTCATTTTGACATGTCCCCAACAAAATCCTTCTATTTTTCTGTGTTGAAACAGTTCTTTCAAAGTATTCTTTCAAAATTCTTTCCAAAATATTTTGCTCTCACATTATACTTTAGGTTAGAAAATAAATAAATAAAGGAGGAGGAAAAAAAAGTTACTTTAAAAGGAAATATTTTCCCGTATTCAAACTTTGGAGAAGGAGAGGTCACTGTGGTTTGAAAATTGCAGAGAAATGCCGTCACCCCACCAGCTCTGCCTGGCAGTATCCCTGCATGGCTGAGGACACAGCTCAGTCCCCGTGGACAGGACTGTATTCCCCCAACAGGGTGCCCTGGCTCTTGTTAATGCCATTTTGCACTGGAGACCAAGGCACTGTATTGATAGGCCAACTGATCCTTGCTTCCAGTTTTCCAAGAAGGTTTAGTTTGTAGAACAATTTGCAGTTCGTTAAGAAGAAAGATGCTGTTAACAGTACTTCGCAACCCAACCTCTTGTTTGACGGGACCTGTGACTTAACTATAAATCACCCTTTTCCCAACCATTTTCCAGGATGGTTTCCTAGAGTAGATTTTGATTCATTAACAAAATACTTTAACAAATTCAGTGCTGAGCAGATGCAACATGGAAATATTCATGTGCATTTTTCTCCTTAAAATCCACACTTCAGTTTGCTCATTTTCTTGACTCCTGTCCTACTGATGAAGTTTTATTCATAGATAAGTACAAAACATTCTCCAAAAGAGATTGTGCCACATAGACTGTTGGATCCAGATGACAAACCCGCTTGTCTTCAGGATTGGCTGGAAGGTGTGGTAATAAATGTTCTACTGACCAGTGGTATCTCTTTGTTAACTAACATTAATTTTCCTGTCCATAAGTGATTTTCCATCTGCATGTAAAAACCACTGGTCACCCAGTTGATGCACAAGAGATTTACCATTTTAAATTGCATAGAAAGTTGGGACACCAGCAAAGAAACATGAACATTTCTGAATATTTACAAATGTCTTCCAGTCTTTTCTTTCCCCAGGCTTCAAGATTAGCACAAGTATTAGGCTTTAGGTGTATACCCCAAAATAAATTTCACAAGCTTGACAAGCTTAAAAGCTCCCCTGCTCTCATAAAGTATTTGATGTTTTGTTTTTCAGAAGAATTTAGTTTTAAACAAAAAGTATTTTTTTCTCCTAAAAGAATAAAGCTTGTATCCTTACAACGTTTACCATCTTCTTGCACCTAGTATAAGATTTTGGAGGTGGGAGAAAGAGGAGGACGTCCTTGAGGGGAAATTTGTGTTATATAAATGCCAAATACTGTAACTGCATATGTTCAGTGGTCTTTTCATCAGAATATTCACCTCAAAAGGAAAGTCAAAACAGGTCATTTGTCACTACTTAATAGATCTGAACAAAGCTCCTTTAGGAATGATTCTGATACTTCTCTTGTGGAAAACCCAATTACTCCTTGAAGCAGCAAAAATGACAAGGAAAAATAAGGCAGAATAGGACATTTTTTCACTTCGTTTAGAGAAGCTAAATAAAAGGTAACCAGGATAGAGAACAGTCCAGAATGAAACCCAAAGAAATTCAGGTGCACCCTTAAACCATTTGAACTGGGTGTTTCCTATAGCCTCTTCGATGAGGGTACAGTGGATAGAAAGGACAACATTTCAGACGCTGTTTTGTGAAGGAGCAGTTTGGGGTGCGGGATGGTGATTTTGGTGCAGGACCACGTATTCAAGAATTCATATTCTGCTGCGACTCAGATCCTTCTCTCACTTACATTGATTTTCCCATCATAAACGAGTGCTGTGGTGCTGCTGGAGAAATGCAGTCAGAGAGCTGTTGGAGTTTTATGAGCAATCTCATGCCTCTTCCGTGTAACATCAAGAGGTCAAAAACGTAGAAGGTTTATAAGGTCAGTCTAGCCCATTCTCTGGCCCATGCAGGATTATGAGGAAATCCTAATAGAAAAATTAATTCAAATTGTCTTGGATGGGAAATCAGTCATGTGGGTTGGAAAGCGGCTGAAAGACTGTAAACGAAGAATCATGATAAATGATAATGTAACAAGTTTATGGAAGGTATCTTGCAGGGTATCTGGAGAATTTGTGTTAGGTCTGGTCTCATCTAACATCTCTATTAATTATCGGGAAGTGGAATTGAATTGCACAGGAATGAAATTCACAGATAGTATTAAACAAGGAGGACATAGCAGCAGCAGCTGAGTCAGAGAATTTACACAGGCAGAACCGGGGCAGTTAGAAACCTGAACAGAAAATAAAGTAATTTTTTGAAAAGTTTTGGTTGCATTCTTGTTGCCAAAGGGCAATCTAGGGTCCTCCTTTGGAACAGATTCCTGTTAGCTGAGTTTTGCAAATGTTGAATTGAAGATGCAGTGCTTAAATGATACGACCAAGGTCAAAGACAAAGTTGATGTCAGAGTTGGGATTATGCAACCCCCACAGAAAGGGCACTTGGTTTTACTTCTGACTCCGACACTGCTTTGCAAGTATGGACATTTCACTACTTGGTGTTGTCCTTCATCCTTCACCTTCTTGCAGATCAAGTTCTGCAAGGCAAAGACAGCTCCGTATGTTGAGTCTGAACGGTGCTTTGGAGGCTGCAGATGATGTGTTAAATAATCAGTGAAGCCTTGATAGATTGTTGCTTTGCGTTGGTCCTTTTGTTATCTTTCTAAAATGAAATCAGTCTTCTTCTGGAGTTTTGTGCTGACTGTGTGGATTTTGGATGGGCCAACCTTGCATTTTTTTTGCCATATTGTGCATCATCTGATTGTTCTCCGGCACTTCAAGTTTAAATATCCTTACACCCCAAATGTCACAAATTGGCTCCACTTTGTCCCTGTTGAATTTTGTCATTCATTAATTATATTCTGGTTGTGCAAGGGAAAAATTCTTGTAGCAGACAGTCTTAAAAGTCAGTTGAGCAGGACAGTTACAAAATATTCGGCTGGATCATTTCTACTGGTTTTTGTCCAACTTAAGTGTCATTACAGACCAAGTCTCTAGGAACATGTTGGTGACATTTGTGAAATGGATTGTAGAATCAGGCCACTTCTACTCCTCTTCTTGACAAAAGTCCACAACGTCAGGGCGTTCGCGGCAGCAGATGGTACCTGGTCTGGTCTGCAGAGTCAGGCTCTGACCCTGCCCTGCCACTCAGGGTCTGTGATGTAGCAGTTTGTGGATGCTCATACAGAGAGTCATGATGGGAATACTCATCCCAAAGCTGGGATATATTTCTCATAATTTGAGCCCCTTTATGTTCAGCATCTCATCTAAGCTGGGCCCATTGTGCAGTCAGAGGAGAGAAGGCTGAACCTCCAAAAGCAATGCATTTAACATTTTCTAAACTGCATGAGGACGGGATGAACTCTCCCTTCAGAGACATCATGGATCAGAGAAAGAATGTTCATATTATCCATTTACCTTTCAGATGGTTAAAATTAGGTTAGCTGAATCCCACCACACATTTGTTTCATACCACACAAAAAAAAGTTCCATGAAATTTCCATAATCATGGGAATATGCTAAATTTGGAGATCTTTATAGAAAAGAACTTATGTCAGGTGAAGCATTTCTGAATGACCTAGGGAATAATCTGCATTTGCACTGACATGAGAAAAAACTTCCCAGAATAACTTCACGGGGAAAATCAAGGCTTCTTCTCAAGTCCACTGCAGCTTTGTCTCACGCCAAATCTCTGACAGGGTTTTGAAAGACTCTTTTACGAAATTATTATTAGACAGTTGCAAAAGAACTAAAATACATTAATCTGAATAAGGAATTAACTTCCACTGAAGGAACTGGAATTAAATGCCACCCTTTTGCAAAATAGATTGCCAGATATTGGCAGTTTATTGCAGCAGGGAGACTGAGATTTTGTAAGTACTCAGAAGACAAACTCTGAGGTTCTATCACCTGGAAGTGCTTTACCATCTGATTACTCTTTGGCTTACTTTATCAGAATTTTTCCTTAAATATTTATTTGTTCGAAATCCAGAAGTGGCTAGATACCACAAGGTCCCACCATCTGCAGCACCTTTGTTTTAAAATTAAAAGTCCAATCCTTCCTGTTCTGCCAGAACCAAAACCTTTCTAAATAGATTATACTAATGTGAATGGAAAAATCACTGCACTCCAGGGGACTTTGAAAAGCCTTTTTTTAAAAAACATGTATTACATTAAAATAACTGTAAAATGCCTATTTGGGAAAAAAAGTTTTCCTATCTTGCAGGGAAATGTCTTAGATAAGTTGAAAAGGTGGTGGTTGCTATTATTATTATTTACAATGAATATACTACATTTCTTCAGAAGTGCTTATACACAATAACTAAATATTCAACTTACTTGGTATCTTGAACTCATTCTTAACAATAGCACTAAATTAACATACAAATCTAGGAACACATATAACCTAACTTTAAGCACTTAATGAAGGTACTTAAAACAGGGTTTGGGATACAGTAGGCTTCAGGGGGACTACAAACCCTAAGAATGAGATTCGGTCCATTTAAGGTCAGAATTGCCCTCCGGAGGTGCCCGGTTTTTCTCTTCTCCTTGAGCAGGCAGCCTGGCAGTACTGGCATTTCTGACCTGGCAGGTTTGGTTAGGCAGCCCGACTCTGGACCGCAGAGCCCAAATTCTGACTTTTCACGTTTTGAGTCTCGTTCTGGCTGAAGAGGCACATCCAAATAAGAAACTCTGCTTGAAGATAATAGCTGCTGTGTACTTGCACGAAAGGACAAATTCTCGGCCGTGAAATACAGCCACCTTGAGGCTGCAGCTGTTCAGGTGTTGGGTAGCTGACACCACCACCGGACTATGGGGTCTGAGCACAGGAGTTAAAGAAACCCTCTGCCAGCTGGCAGCAAGGAATGGATTAAATCTTTCTTTTTAATTTTTTTCTTTTTTTCCTTCCCATTGAGTTTGCGTAAACCTGGATTATTTCTCCAATCCGTTTCACCACATGCCACATGAACTGCTGCTCCTGAGCTTGGCAGGGAAGAGGTGCAGGCTCAGAAAGGGGAGGGAAGAGACCTCTCCTTTGGCAGCACCACCCATTCATACTGCGAAATGCAGCGACTAGGAAAACTCCAGCATCAGATGGGAAGATCTTTGGAGCATGGGCAGATTCTTCAGCTGTGCATTTGCACAGCACCTTGCACGGCAAGGTCCTGGGCCGTGCCAGAACCTCACTGGTGACCAGTGATTATGGTCTGAACCGAGACCTCAGCATCTGCTGTACCTTGTGTCCTGTACCAAGGTCCTCCCAGGCCTCCGCAGCACAAAGGCTGCATCAGGCTGGATTGCTCCCAGCATGTGGAGCCTGATCAGCGGCCGTTGTTAGCAACTCCTGCAATCTCTAGATGAAGGTTTCGGGCTGAAGGAAAATTTTCAGGCTGTCGCACGCTGTTGTTTAACACTTGTTTATCATTGCAAATGTGTTCTGTGCCGTCTGAGACAGCAGGAGACACCCTCTCTCACAGAGTATAGCTAAAAATGTAAAGAAAAGCTGCCCCTCGTAATGTCAGCAAACTTCCAGTGGGAGAGCTCTCCAGTGATGGGAGGCAATGAGAAGCCCAAAGTGGAGATGATGCCCTGAGCTTTACCTTTTTGACTGGAATAAGAATCAAAGAAAACATGTCAGAGAATCACACATGACCTTCACCTCTGTGGGCTAGTAAGAACATAAGATTTTACATGAAGGGCACATGTTACAAGGTGATCTTGACACAGATATTACAAATATAAAACCTCCCTGCTGATGTTCGTAAGTCGGGCTGAAAAATCTCTTTGAACATACTGAATTCAAAAGTACCTTGGGTAGGAGTCAGCTATCTCATATGCATATCCAGAACCCCAGCTTCAGTTATATTTTAATGCATAAATACAGGCCTACTTAAATGTCTCTTTCCCACTCCCCCTTTCCAGATTCTGGTCCAAAGTTATGAAAAAAAAAAGGAAGAATATCTGAAACTAGACATTTTTTTGGCTCTCTCCTGCTAACAAATGGCCAAACTCATTAAAAACCAGTGCGTGCTGGAGGGAAGGGAGGGATGCTCCAGGGTAGAGAAATTGCTTCACAATGCCAAATTTGAGATTAAAAAAAAAAAGAGAGAAAACTGATTAATTATCTCTTAAAAAGGAGGAATTTTCAGCTGGAAGTGTTAAGTGTCCTTAACTGTACGTGCTTTGCGCAGTGCTTTGTTATATCTTATTGAGTACCGCAAGAGTGGAAGCTCCTGACAGGACTCGGGTAAGAGCTCAGCAGCTGGGCTTAGTTAAACCTGCAAACTGCTTAGCTGGAAGTTAACCTCAAAACCACGCTAGCCCCAAAATCTTACCACAACATGCTTGGCTCTGTCTGATTCTCAGTTATTTCTTTTCTTCTTGCCTTTGATAAAACATTATCGCAGTGTTTCAGTACTTTGGCTGCTGGTCCCCAGAGAAACCAGGAAGAGCAGAGACAAGAGAAAATTAAAGAGAAGTTTGCCAACATAAAACATAATTTAAAAAGAAAAAAGCACCCTTCTCTGTGTCATTATTGAAACTTCACACTGTAAGAACTTAAATGATTCCTGTGGATCTGCTCTGCTCCTCACTTTTTATTCTCTGCTGTTTTTCAACAGTTCCTTTAGATGGAGTAATAAAACCAGGGAAAACCAATTCCTTTTGCTTCCTGGCAGGTTTTCTTCCTATTTCTTGTGTGTGTTGGACTTCAAGCGGTGTAGTGAAAACAATTAGAAAAGGTACACAGTGGGGCACACACAAAGCAAGAGGACCTACAAACCTGTCAGTGAAAACGTGTGATCCCTTTTTAAGACCTCCTTTTAGGGACAATTATTGGATCCCATTCTCATCCCCCCAAAACCCATCAGCTTTGGCATATGAAGTGCATGGTGAAGTCTGGCAAACAGTTTTGTGCCTTTCTGCTTTCGTTGATATGGAAAGATGACAAGAAATGAGGTTTTCTTGACATTTAGTGTTTTCTGCTTGGTTTTTTGTTTTTGTTTTTGTTTTTTTTACTTTAGGAATTAGGTTCTTGTTTAGCCTGTAACTCTGTAGACTTCAAGAAAGCTTTAAGGTCAGACCTTCACAAGAGACAGAAAGTATTCTGGTGGAGTATTGTGCTGGTTTCTCCCATCTGGAGAAAGCAATGACCATCTTTAGATAACAAAACTCCCTTGGATTTCACTGAGGCACAGGATATCTTTAATTCATTAATCTCGCTTACTTTTTGTTGCCAATTTCATTCAAATCCCTGCATTTGGGAGAAGGATTTATTTGTGAAAAAATAAACAGTTGCATTATTTCTCCCCCTTCCCAGCAGCTCATTTCATTTTTTTTGTTTGCTGAAGAGCTGGAAAATCCACAATAACTATGAGACACCCAAAGGTGTCTTCCAGCCATGTTATGGAAGACACTGTCTTGGAGTGTCACGCTTGAGAAATGCAGAGACTGAAAATTGGGCTAGATGGACCACTGGCCTGCACTGAAAAAGCATTTCTTGTCTTTTTATGCTCTTTGTAATTTTCTTCCTTTCCTTTGAACATTTTTAACACTGAGGTTGAGCTGTGGATAAAGTCAGAAATAATATGGAGTATTCATTAATATAAAGTATTCATGCTACAGAGTCTTAGAGTTTGCCAAATATGAGAGATGGTAAATGTGTTCTTCATACACATGCCTGCATACATGAGAGTGAGTGTTTAACTGTATATATCCAAATATTGGTATTTTGTGCATCTCCCTTGAGGCACTGCTGTCTCCTTAGCGATTCATTCCAATGTTTCTCCTTGGCACAAATGAAATCCTTTGGGATGAACAGTAGCTGTGCCCAAGGCCATGGAGACAAGCACAGCTTTTTTTAATTGATGCTGGGTGTTCTTCGCGGCTTAGCACCTGGCAGAGGCCTAGACGTTGTCCCAGTTTGCAGAGGTGGAGGGCCACAACTGTACCGTGCGATGCAGGAGCTTGGATTTCCCCTCACAAACCATTTGGCAATTCCTTGCAAAGGTCTGACATAAAGCAGTATTTGAATATATGAAAAACAGGAATGCTGTCTGCTTGGTGGTGTGAAGCGTGGAGGTCCTGGGGTAGATAAACAGTTTTTGAGGAAATTCCCACACCTCAGTGCGAAGCTCCTGGTTAGCTGAATCCGCCCGCCATGATCGGAAGCCGGCCTGCAAACAGCGCGGGGGGGGGGAATATGGCCCCGCTCAAAAATCTCCAGCAATCAGGACGCGGTCCTCTGCACGGTGGGCGGAAACCGCTGACCCATAAACCAAGTCTCTGCTCCTTTCCAGACCAGAGACAGAGCCGGAGTTATTCATGCAACCCTCTCCCTCTTCCCCCGCTGCTCACCCTTTGCGCGTCGAGCTGTTGCAGGCCCTTGGGGAGACCCTCGGGGCCGGGGATGGGGTGTGAATCCTCCCGCGCTGTACGGGTCCCTCCACACGGGTCCAGGGCCTCACAGGATGGCCGTGCGGGGCCGGCAAGCCAGATGCCCGGGAGCACATAAACGCCAGCAGGAAGAAAGAACACATGGGCTACCCAGCCTGAAGTGTGACTTTCGGGGTGGAAATGCTTGAAATTTCCTGTTCGTCCGTTGAGGGGGAGGTCAGTTTAGGGTATCTAAAGCCAGCCCAGCGTTACTGCTGCTCTGCTCGACGCTGGCGTGCGGGCCGGGGTCCTGCGGGGCGGTGGGGAGGGGGGAGGCTGGAGGGGGATGGGAAGGCGGCGAGCGCCGAAGCAGGGACTGCAGTGCGGGGCTGTGCGCGTCTGCTGTCACCGGCACAGCGGCACGGGGCACGGGAGGCACAGCTCCGCTCTTTGCAGGAGGGTGTCAAAGCAGCTTTGCTCCCATCTGCCTCCTCCTGCCCTCTTTCTGGGCCCTCAGGGTGCAATGAGAGCTGCTACTTTTGTTACACCTCACCCTGTATTTTCCTTCTCCTGGCTTCCTCTTTTTCACACCTCCAGTCTCTTTAGGGCACCTGGCCCCGGAGTCCCACTTTTATTTCACAGCCACTACCAGCTCCACTTCTTTTGCGTCACTGACCATTTTCTTGCTACATAAATCCCCCCACAAAGCACGCACCTCCCTTGGTTCGTCTGTCCACGGCCATCCCTCGGACAGGAACCCGTTTGTGGATGGGCGGGGAAAACCCTTGTGCTGGTCTGCAGTGAGGATTTTTACAGTCATCGCTTGTCCTGGGGGATTTAGGGGCTACAGCACCAGGACGCAGCCTGACCTTTTGCTCCGTGGTACCAGGGAAGCTCGACACTGGCAGGAAGAGGCTGTGAAAAGCAGAGGGCTGAGCCCCGGGTGGCTGCCTCGACATGGCAGGGCAGAAACTCAAAGGACAATATAAAGCGGGGAGGGAGCTGTGGCTCCGTGCTTGCTGGAAACAAGAGGACAGCAGTATTTTAAGACCTGACCTGCTAGATTTACACACCCAGGCTTACCAATGACTTGAGAGGTCCTGCTGACGCGAATTTCCTGTGGAAAGTGAACTGATATCACCGACAGCAAGTTGTGCTGAGCCACCCTCCTGCAGGCATTCCTGTCCTGCCATCTCACCTGTCCCTGGGCGACTGGGCACCCAAAGCCATCTGCACCCTTCGCCCCTGCATCCGTCTCGCGAGCCTGGGGTGCAGCCACCAGTTCACCTGCCGCTGCCTGAGCTGTCAGTGCCAAAGCTATGTCACTGCTCTGCCTGTGATTCTGCTGCTGGTGGAGCAGAGAGAAGGAAAAGGCAGCTAGGCCAGCTGTGCCCCAAAATTACGTCCCAGCGCTTGCAGTCCTCTGTGCTCTCTGTAAACACCCATCTTCCGCCACCTTCCTCCCCTTCCCCACATAACGGAGGTGTGTAATCACGACCAACACCACCTTGACTGCATGGGTGCGGTTTAGGACAACCAGGGCCAAAGATGGGCTGGGAGCAAACTGGGCAGTAATTCCATCCCTCTTTTCCCAGAAGAATTGGGATGGGATCTGAGATGGACCAAACAGCAGTCTGACCTTGGGAGTGAAGGAGTCAGCTGAATGATGAAGAGCTTGATGATAACAGAAAGAATACAGGAGGCTTGAGAAGAATGTAAAAGCGAAACACAGCCTAGGAGGGAAGGTTTGGTGTGGAGTGGAGCTGGTGTGGGAGTGAGAGGGCTTACCTTGGATTTTTGTTCCTGAGGGATATGCAGGGGAAGCAGTAGGTGGAAGGACAGCCTGTTCTGCTTTCCCTCTGGCCTTTCCCTCTCTTGACAGCAGAAAACCTGACAGGGTGATACTGAAAAAACAAAGCGGGGAGGACCATTCAGAAACACAGCATGTCCAGCACCAGAAGCTTCTCCGCAGAGAAAAGTTCTCTAATAGCAAACTGCGTTTGCTATTGCACCCTCATGAATTCCTCCATAATTTGATTTACTTGGAAGGAATAGATCTGTGTTAAGAACACTTCTCTTATTCCCTGTTATTAATCCTAGAGTATATAAGTGTCTTGAAATGCTTTTCTCCTGTTCTTGTCTCATTTCAAATTACCTGCTCAAAAACTAGAAAACCAGAACAGTAAGGGTCTGGGCTCTAGCACGAGCCCAGACTCTTCAGAAAGAGGTGCCAGATGGTTCTGGTTGTCTTCTGGGTGTTCTCGGTACACATCTGCACTTAAAAATCACACTAGTAATCCTTGATTTCCCTGGGAAGGGATGTTTGTTAACCTACAGGACACGCCTGTGAAGGGGCCAGTGCGAGCCAGGAATGAGAAGACAGGTCAACTCGTTTTGTGCTTGCACCTGTCACTGAAGCTGGGTTAGTATCTCCTAGCTTTTTAGCCTGATAAAAGCTAGGATCAAGTCTTAAGTAACCTTGTGCCTCTGTTATAAATGGAGAGAGACAGGCAACTGCAAAGGGCACGTCTGGTTTTGACCTGTACCTTAGGATGGCGTGGATCAGCCTGTGGATGTGCCTGACTCTTCCCATTGACTATAAAACAAATCTGCTTGACTAGCTGGTGAGCTGAACCTCATCATTGCCAGATAGCTGGAAATAACTAAATTGCTCTTTATTGCAGCAGAGACCTAGAGCATTATTTCCTGGATAGCTTCTCATAGCCACTTTCATACATTTTATTTTTGCTGAGTGAACAGACCACATGGCCATTGCTGTGTCCCCGTTCCCAGCAGTTTTACCTCAAATGCGTTGCCCTCGGGGCTCACTTGCCCTGCACTCTCTCTCCATTGCTGAGCTGTACAGAACAGCTGCACAGGGACAAGCACAACAAGCAGTCTGGTGGGTGTGCAAGAGCACCAACACAGCTCTGAGGGCAGGAAAACTGCCAGGCTGGTGCCACTCAAAGCAGGGAGGAGAAGGCATCCTGCCCAGAGCTGGTGTGGCAGTGGGCAGTGACCACACGGAACCCCAGGGATGGGAGTTGGGGCTGCAGCAGCTGCACCGAAATTATTAAGGAAGCAAAAAAGGTCCCAGGTAATTTAGTAGTAAGAGAGTATTGCTAGTATCCCTCTGGGTTGCACGCAGAGAGGATCTATGCCTACGTTTACAGCAGCAAAACATATTTAGCTCAGTAAGAGCAGCTGGTTTTGTTTAACCTGAGAGGTCCTGCACTGAGCTCTGGAGAAAGCCACACATCCCCATGCCATTTACACATCTTTTTAGGGTATTAAAGGTCCAAGCATCCTTTACAGAAAATCTTCTAGCCTGGAATATGGTAGGGGTTTATTCTGCATCCATCCATTCAGCATTAGTGGTTTTTACTCCTGAACGGAAAAGGAGTTTGGGTTTTCAACCATGTGCAAGGCCAGGTCTGGATGTATGCAGGTGGCGAAGTCCATCATGCTGGGGGAAAAGGAGGACGATGCTCTCCACGTCTATCCTCTGTCACTCCTCTGAGGGTCCTTAGTTCTCATCCTCCTCCCTTTTAGAATCTAAATCTACCAGATGGCTTTGGGACATCTAGAAAAAGAGGAGGAAGTACAGAAAAAACAACTTAATAGTATCCATGTGTAAGATCAAATATTACATGCCCCAGCAAGTGATCTATATTTCATGCCATTTTAAAGATGTTCAGTTCTGGAGAGAATTAGCTGCCGTCAGAATGGACGATGGCCCTTTTTGTCCTCTGGGAGAACAGACACTGTGAAGTTTTCATTAGACATTTAAAAAAAAAAAAAAATAGAACGAGAAAGACACATACATACAGCCTGGGAATCTGAAATTCAGGCTCCAGTCATGCTAGTGATCTTGCTAAAGAGAGTTATCATTTTGTGTTGTAGATCCTCTGGAGATACATGGGTGTTAAAATGGTGTACAAACAATAAGTATTATTATTACTCTGGTTTTTTAGTTTGCTTTTCTGGGTTTAAGATTAGAGAGAAGCAACATATGTAGGTAAAATGTGTAAGAGATCTGTAGTCTAAAACATGAAACTATTGTTATGGAATTAAAAATAATGTCATGTAGGCATATACCAGGAAGGATATGCTAATTAACAGCAGAAAGTGCTTTTTTTCATTGAGGAACTAGATATGAGGGATCTTGTTCAAAACCTGCCTGATCTTCAGGCCTCATTTATACAAGTCACTGTGGCCTCATTTTGTTTCCTGAACCTTAGGCTTAGCCCAGGACCTTAGACGTTCACGTCTCCTTCTTCCACCAAGGTGGTCCTGGAGGACTACAGAGAACTTGGGATGACGAATAACTACTCTGAAGTGCCCATGAGACACCAAGAGGTAGTTAGGTCCCTGGCTTGGAGGCCTCTGGGAAATGCTGAAAGTCATGTTGGCACCACTGGGTCTTAATTTTCCCACACTTCCATCTCCATCTGTAAAATGGGATAAAAGAGAATATTTTTCCCCATTTTTCTCTGTCTTCTTTGCTGAGATTGTAACCATTGCTGTGACATCCTTGCCTAGCACAACAAGACCTTTATTTCTCTTAGAGCATTTGGCAAAGACGACATAAGAGCTGTATTAGAAAAGGGCCCCATTTTCCCGAATGCCATGGTGGCAGGTTTGTGTTTGCATATGAAAGCAGCAAAGGAAAAACCCTTGCATAGATAGGAAGCAATCTGCCTTTGGAAGGAAAGGGACGGACAAAATGACCTCAAAGCGATTCAGCATCTGTGATTTCCTCGATTCCATCCGAAAGCTCGCTCTATTTTGCTGACATATGAGCTGGGTGCTCTATTGTACATCAGTGTAACAAATAGCCGTTATCTTCTGTTTCATGGAAGATACAGCAGAACATGATTTATTTGTGCCTGCTCTGTTGCTTTTTTTGAAATGTTGCTGTCGTTCGGTGCACCTTTTGCAGAGGAAGGCAGATGGTCATCGCAAAGTTTCCCGTAACCTTGCCGTGCGTGCTGCATAGTGAATCAATGAAACCTGAATTACAGTCCATTGTCTGAGTTTGGAGCGGTGCTGCTAAAGTATCCTGCAGTGGCTGAAAACGTTTGAATGTCAACACTGCATATATACTGAGGAAATACAATATTTCTCCCTAAAATTTCAAAGCAGTGCCAAAGGGGATTTTTAACTGCAAAGTTGCATCTGATGTAAGCGGGGACTGCATTGCTCAAACCTTAATTACCAGCTTGGAAATGCACCTTTTGAGAGTGGGTGAGGGTTAGGTGTGACCCCTCCTTAGAAAAAAATAGAAATAATGAATCAAAACAGGATTCTAACGTGAAATGCCAGAGATGAGGATTTCTTGGAGTCCAAACAGGACCAGCTGCCCCTCTGTGCTAGCTGTCTCTGCTTGTTTGACATTTTCAATGAGGCTTCAGGTGATTTGAGAAGCTGGCATTAGACTGCAAATCACCTTTTATGTCAGCTCGTGCCAGGATACCTCGCCAGAAGCCGTTATTTCAGTGGGCAATAACAACTGGGAATAGGGAAAAAATGAACTTCTGAAAAGCACTTTGTCACATTCCCTGGGCTGTGGCAGGCAAATGCTGAAAACAGTGTGAGCTCCTGCCATGAAAGCAGGCATAGGCAGAAATTTCTCAGTGGGAGGATTACTTCCTTTACATACTAGAGACAGGACAAGGTGAGTATATAAAGTATTTCCAGCGCTGTCTCTTAATTTCTGATATTTATTTGCTCTATGAGCAAACATGCCAGAAGACGTCTATGTTTCATAAAGCCTGGTACCTTGCTTGCTTCATTGTTTTTTTCTTAGGATGGGAATCATTACAACAAGTAGGTCTGGCAATTTCAGATAACGACCTGTGTGCAGCACAGGTATTTCTAGAAATGGTTAGTGTTGGATGTAATAGATGTTAAATGTGTCTCCCCCAAATTCTTCTGGCCTTTTGCAGATGACTGCTTCCATGCGTGTGCGTAGGGCAGAGCATCTCCCAAATTCAAGCTGTCAGTCAGCTCATTCCCATAGCACATCTAGGCAAAGAGTATTATCTCATGTGAACTTGCTGCTGCAAGATGTTTTTATACATTAACTGGTTTGAGAATTTTATGTTTTTATTAAATACAAGAGGAAAGAAATCTGGAAACTTATAATCTAATTTACAGGGGGGAAAAAGCAAAATGTTGTTATTTGGTGAGCAACAGACATTTAATCCCTGAGTTCAGAGGTTTTTGATCAAAGAGTTTACTCGTGCTAGGACATTTTTATCCAAGCTACTGAGTCTTCTTCCTCAGTTTGCAACTGGGTTTGATATTCTAAGTCCATGCAAGCTTCCCCTGTCTCAAAAGGGGCACATCGCAGTTAATCTAGAGAACCAGAATAACCAGTGGCTTAAAAGCAAGGACCTTCCTTACAGGACCTTTCTTACTAAACCTTTCTTTCAAAAAAGAAAAAAGATCACCTAAATGCAACCAGGTAACTCTACAAAAAAAAAAAGGTCTGGTCCTGTAAATAGGCAGAGGCTGATCCTGAGTGCATCTGATGTGTCCTTTGCTGATTGTCATGGAGTATTTTACGTCCTAGCATACATTAAGTGAGACCAGAGTAAGGGTCGTATTCTTGAAATACAAAAACTCCAAATCCTGGCTAAATCGAGGTGTAAGATAGATTCTTTTCTCTGTGCCACTGATATAAATCCATGAAATCTCAAGTAAACAATTCAAAAAGTCTGATTTTAATTATATTTTTCTACAGCCAGGGTAGCTATTAAACTTTGTGGATCGGTCTACATTTACATCTGTGTACTGAGGAACCAGGCCTCATTTTCTGTACCTTTCCAGCTTTTTAAAAGCATTTCCCAAGTGTCAGGAACTCACAAGTCTTCCAGAAACTGATCTTCATCTCAGACTATTCATACTTCTGTAACTGGAGATACGTTGTTGTCCGTCAGAGTTAAATCACAGGAAAGCGGTCCTCTCCTGCGGGGTGAGGAGCTTGCATGCTACATTTTAGTCCCTGAACATCTGGGACCGCACTGAGTATCAGAGCAGTCCCTGAACTGCAGCGCAGAATTGCACACGAGTCTATAATGAGTAAGAAACAGAGCTGTGGCAGGGAAGGGGGATGCGTCCCAAAGCCCACTGAAGTGAATGGCACGACTCCTGTTGACTGCAGTGGCCTTTGAGTGGAGCTCTCGGCATGTCTGTGCAAGGAAGGTAGAGTCAGACAGTATCACTGTATCACGTCTTACGCAGGATAACCGCATGCTCATCTTTTTTACTTTCTCTCCCAGGATGGAAGGAGCAGTTTTATTGGCCACCAGCTCGGAGGGGTCATGGAAGTGCCAAACAGCAAGGACCAGAGAGTCAAATCAGCCAGAGCCATCCAAATCACTTACTACCTCCAAACGTATGGCTCTGTCACCCAGGACCTCATTGGGGAGAAGTGGGAGAGTGAATTCTGTAAACTGATGCACAAGATGCAGCTGGATCACCAAGATCTGCAGCTCTACTCACTAGCGTCCTTTAGCCTCTGGAAGGACTTCCACCAGACCAGTCTCTTGGCCAGGGGCAAGATTTTGGTGAGCCTGATGCTGATTCTCCTGACTGCTACCCTCTCGAGCTCCATGAAGGACTGCCTGCGTAGCAAACCTTTCCTGGGACTCTTGGGAGTACTCACTATCTGTATTTCCAGTGTCACTGCGGCAGGGATATTTTTCATTACTGATGGAAAATATAATTCTACTCTGTTGGGAATCCCTTTCTTCGCTATGGGTAATTATTTATCTTCATAATAATAGGATTAACAGAGCTTAATGACAGGATTGTAAATTACATCCTGGGTTATAAAGTGCAGATTTTACCTTGAGTGAAAGTCTAAGTCATTTTCATCTTGTTAAATTGACCTGTGCCTTGCCAAAAAAAAAAAAAAAAAAAAAAAAGAGGAAAAAGGAAACAAAACATAGCAGTAGCAACAATAAAGAGCAAATGACGTTGCTGGAATCGCGGCCAATATGAGAAAGGGGCAGTTTTATTGATCTCTGTTACAAAATGAAGGAGAAATTGTTATTGAAATCTAGTCAGCTCAGCACAGAAAATGGATATGTGTTGACCTGACTTTGATGGGAGGCCAGCTGAAAGAGTAAGTTAAAATAGGAGGGCACCGAGGAAGGAAAGATTTTAGCATCCTTCCCAAGGAGGGCTTCTCTTCCAGCTCTGCTTGAGGGGCAGAGGAGAACGGGTTGGCATAAGAGTAAGATTGATGGACTTTATCTCAGAGAGGAGGTTACTGTTGTGGTGTTTGCCAGGCTATAAGGAAAGGGGCCTGTCAGTATCTGTAGCGCATAATCCCTCGGTTTGTGAAGTCCCAGATCAGCTGAAGAGATTTCCTTTGTGTCGCACCCGGGCAGAGGAAGGTGCAGACGAGGAACAAACATAAACCCCAGCTCTTTTAGCAGAAGAATTGTTTTAGTTCCTTCTGTTCTCATTTCTGTTCCAAGCACTTTTAGTGCATCTGTGTGGTTAATGAGTTTGCTGGGAAGGTACGTTGGAAAGGAAGAGGGAAACGTGCCCAAAACGGCTTGCTGAGGCAGCGTTGTTTGGTGCAATCGCATCCAAGTTTGTCAGTTTTGCCGTATCACGAGTCTGAACCCCAGCGATGACCCTATGCAAAATCTCAGCAGTGGCAGCCCAGACCTGAAAACCTTCATGCTGGCTTTTTGATGGCAGGAAATCTTCCCTGTGGACAGAGCTCTGCATCTTTACAGTTAATTTCTTAAATTCCATTCATGCTTCTAGTACTTAAGCCCAAGTCCTATGCTACGGTGAGAGAGAACTAAATTTTCAAAGTCACAAGCTAGAGTCAAGGTTTGGAGAAGGGTCTTATATTCTTCTTAAAACACTCAGCCTCCCAAAAACCTACATTTTTTTGCTCTTCCCCTCACGAAAACTCTTGTACATGTATGCACCCCCCAACCCCCTGCCTCCTATATTTTCTGTCCCCTGATAATGCATCTGTGTCCCTAACCAAGGGGGCTGAGCCGTGGCCTCATCAGTCCTGCACCCAGCATCTCTGGAGCAGCTGGCTGAGGTGGGAAGGAGTAGGATGGAGTGGATGGTCAAGATTCCAGAAGGGAAAGGGAGGAGTGAGGTAAAAGACCCCAAGGAATTGCATGATTGGTTCAACCTCATTAATACTGATAAACAAAGCCATGACAAAAGCTCTAATTCAATCATCTGCACTGTTAAATCGTGACCATGGCCCCAGCATGGTCTTCCCTGTGCCAGCTCTTCAGACGCTATGCGCAGCTCTGCATTGTAAGAGGACGATGGAAAGAAAGTGCTGAGAGGGGGAAGGGAAGAATGCCAGCAGGAGGAGCAGAGAATGTGCCCAGTTGTGACAGGGATGGATCCCGACCTAAGCGAGGGGTGTGGGCTTAGGGAAAAGAGATCTGTGTGGCAGAATGGAGAAAAGGATGACGGTGGAGAAGGGGAGGCTCACGCTTGTTACAGGCTATGGCAACTTTTTGTTGAGCGTCAGGAGGTGCATATCAAAGAGTGGGGCTAAATGGCCTCAATTGTTTATTCTCCACTGGTGTCCCTTTTTAGACGGCTGTATGTATGTGTAGCCCATACTCTTTGCTTGACAGGTCCTCAGTTTGTCACTTCCAAGGAGACCAAACAGTGCCTGTAGGTGAAACTCATCTTCAGGCTGACCTCACAAGCATCAGCACCCATACAGGCCAAGAGCATCAACCGAAATGGCAGTAACATTGCGCTCAATTTATACATACCCTGCAGCTCCAGGATGAGACAAGGGTGGCAGTTTCTGAAAGCAAAGTAGCTCAGTTTCCCATCTAGGATGGTGGCAATCCCGGAGTTTCTTTGCTGTCTAAGGGAAAGTAATGTTTATAACTTTCTGTTGTGTTTTGCGCTGTCATTCTTGTCACAGCTGCTGCCAAGATCAAAAGAAAAGGAAAAAAAAACCACAACAAACCTCTCTTGAAGTGAGATATTTGCAAGGATTACTTCTATAACGTTATATTGAACAAACTTCAGGCTGAAAAAGAAAATATTTAAGCAAGCCTTCTACAGAAATTTCATTCAGGAGTCCCAGACTGAATTGGAAAAAATGGTTAGAGAACAGCTTGCAATGCCTGGGAACTGCTGCTGGTAAATGTTAGGCAACAGTTTTACGGTTTGGTGAACTAAAAGGCAGGAAGCATGTCTTACCAAAGTCATAGTGGGTTACACCCTGCAAAGTGCCATGTGCCTTTAGTCCCTTAGACGACAGTGCCAGCTAACGGACCTTGCTCTGCCTGTGATATACCCAGGGCCTCACAGACCTGGGCTCCTCACAGGGCAGGGTTTTCTAGTGAGCCTGGTTTACCATGAACTGATCTGACACCTTGGAGTAGGTCCATTGGAGACCCCAAGACGGCGGTTTCTGTGAGTCAGTACATAACTCTGGCCCGTGTTGTACCAGTGTCCCTTGCTGCTAGCACAGCAGAAAGCAAACAATACAACAGGTAAGAACTGAGTAAATATAGATGAAAAAGTGTGTAAAGTGGGGTGTCCCAGAATTACAAATGCCAGATTTGCAAGTCAGCCTTTCAAAGTCAAGTTACTTATATTAAAAAAACGAAAAGAAAAACAGGCAATAAAGTGCCTGCAAGTGCAATGCTACACAGAATACACAGGCAAACTTAATTCTGGCAGCTCCTAACTTTGGAACACTTCAACCTGTCATTTGCAAACTGTCCATTTAAAGTGTATTTATTTGGTCAAAACCATAGTTTCCTCTGACATTCACTTTTCAAAGGATTAGTTTTAATGGAAATTCAGTGATGTTCGTCTGCACTTGTCCTTTTTCCTGCAGAAATGGCAGGATTCTGCTGTCTGAATGACAGGAGTAACCCTGGACTTGTACAAATGTTTAGGTCCATAATCCCTGTTGCAGTGCAGAGCTTCTGTGGGTTTCAGTATGTGATAAAAGCCTATGTAAAAGTAAAATGTTTAATATTTTTCTAAATTTGGACTGAATGACCTACACATTAATTATTTACTGTAGTCCTGCTGTGAGGGGATGGTCTGCTGGGATAAAGCGTATCTCTGATATACTCGGGGAAGTGTGTTAGCTCAAATTGGCTTTTCTCTTTATCCTTGAAGGTGAAAAACTTCAGTCTTAAGTTAGGTATGACACAGTGGTGGAAAATCCTGCTTGCTCTGACTCCCTTTTCCCAATACCACGGTCTTCTCAGATAGCTGCCTCAGGAAAACCAGTTTCCCCGGTACAGTGTCTACCACTGCGGTTTTGGAGTCAGTGAGGAGCAACTCTTCAGAAAGGTCCTGCGTAAATAATGCTCTGACTGCCAGGATCTCCTGCAAACAGGAGCAAGAGGTGCTGATTTTTAGCTGGTCATTCCCCAGACAAATGGCTAAATGTGATGAGCTAGAGAAAAGATGCTTCTTTAGTTTCAGGACTTCCTCCTTTAGGAACTGAACTGGACCTAGATGTTTTGTTTGTCTATTTCTTTTTTTTAAGTCAAGTCGGGTTTTAGTAACCACCATGTGAAATCAGAATATGGGACAGTTCTACCTTGCATTTCTCTTCTGGGACACATGAAAACTGTAGTTTCTTCTGCAGGTTTGACACCAGCAGAGCTATAACCACTGGGTGTGTTTCAGGTAGGAGATAGAGGGTCAAATCATTGAGTTTCAGATTTGTTCTAGACGTCAGAAATAGACCTGGTTAGATGTTCACATCTGCCTTTTGTGTTTGGATTCACGATGCAATTTCAAAGGGGTGCTATGTACGTGACATAATTATGGTTTCCCATGCCTAATCATCACTAATTAATATAACCAGAAGGTTAACTACATAATTGAGATATTATTGCTCCCATGATTTGCTTTTTAATGCACAGGAAACAGACTGATATCATCAGAGAGATAATTATTTAACTCAGCTGAGGATCTGACTGTATATTTCTAAATGCAGATATATTAATTATGTCATTTTACACTGTAGCTATTTTTGGCCAGTCCATGAAGTACCTCATTATATGGATTAGTGGAAATCTTATGTTAAAAATGTAACTACAATGTAATTAGAGTGTAATTATGCTTTTTGTATTATAGAGAGTATGTTTGTTAGAAGGCTGGATTCACAATGGATGTAAGAAATATTTCCTGCCATTTGTAAGTCCAGACCATGAAGACCATAAGATCTTCATGGGAACGACTATTTCTCATTGAGTCTTTAGAGACCACTAAGCTCAATGGATGCCTACAACACATTGCAATATTATTACTGCTACTACCAATAACAACACTGTTAGTAGTGGTGTAGTAAAGAGATAAAAAAACTTTAGGATTTAATAGGCTACCTCTTTCCAGCAGTAACCCCATACCTGATGTAAGAGTGCGAGATGGATGGCAGAGATTGTAATTACAGTGCAGACTTTTCTGTTTAAAATTCCCAGTTATTCCTTCCCCTGAGTTATTCAAATGGAAGGAGGAAGCAAGGCAAAAGCAGACAGGACTCCAGGCAGTTATTAGCATTTCAGACAGAAGCCGTCTAACCTCTTTCAGATGACAATTGTTAAAATAATGGCTGGTGATCAACTTTAAGCAAATTTGAGATGTCACAGTAGTACCATTAGTGGTAGAGTTCTGGCAAATTACAGAAAAAAGTCCTAGTGCAGGTGAGGAAATTACTTTTTTTAAACCTCAGAAGACAAATGTGAGTGCATGCTATCACCAGTTTTCCTGTACATGAGGTATCACACTATTTCTAACCTTTGCTTCAAGCAATGGACTTTCTGATTACAACTGCAACTTAGGAATATTTCAAGACTGACTTTGACTTTGGTTTTGTCCTTTTGACACAGCAGTAAGGCAAATCCCATATGAATCTCATGTTACATGATCATCTCCTATCTGTACGAGGAGCAAGAGAATGACTCTTTAGAGCAAAGAGACCTACTGACATAAACCTCTACTAGTCCATGCCTTAGAAATACAGTGAATCTGTCATTTTAGATGTTATGGCAGTTTATGTCCCCACCCACTCAGCAGACCATTAAGAACTTGGAAATACTTTGTCCTTAATTAGAAAATGTCCGTTCTTACTTTCACAGTGGGAAATGGGAATAACAAAAAAACCATGGAGCAGCAGAAGAAAAAAAAGGAAAGATATAAGAATGTTTAAAATTACCTATTTGGATGGGCAGATAAGATAAATAATTCATATGAATGGGTTTAGACATTCTTCATATTTGTAAGGTTGATTTCCTTATAACCTGGTGTAGTCTCTAGCAAGTCTATTCCCATTTGCAGAGGGTTGGGTTTTTTTTCGTTTCTATAGGAAAAGTTAACCTCCCCAGAACAATCTTTCTTGGGTTTTGAGTAGAAGACCAAAGCCTTTCTGGGATAGTCTTGCACCATGTAGTCTAGCCCTGCAGCTATGTCCCGGAGCTGTCATGGTTAAGGAGAGGCAACAGGACCGGGGCTGTCCTTCTCTCCTCAAACACAGGCGAGATGAAAATATCTCTGCCTAGGTCCTTTGGGCCTTCTCACGCTCAGCAGAAAGGGGTGCAAGAAGAAGCACAGCCAACCTTAGTCCAAAAAACAGAGTTTGTAGCACCTAATATCAGGTGTCCTAAATGTTCCACCCTTAACCGAAATTACACAATCTCAATTTCCTTTGCAGTCAATAGAGAGAAATAGGCAACTCCAAAGTCATTTGGACCGTCACTTAGTGCATATTTGGGATGAGCGGCATTAATCTCTGGAAGGTCCTGTCCATCTCTGGAAAAGCTAGGGTGACTGCTCAGACTTTAACACCTCAGGTCATATACATAAGCTCTAAGATATATATGCATGCATGCACATACAGCGTATGTGCATAAACTTACTTGAATCCCTTACAGATTGAATTCTAGCTCTTCATTTCCTGCAGAGGCTTACCAGAAGGTCTCTTGTCACCTCAGTTGTCATCATCCCTTAGGGCAGTTACTCGACCCCAGGAGGTGGGTTTCCAGGTCTGCCGGTCAGTGATTCTGAGGCTCAGCTCAGGTTGAAGCATTCATCCTTGGTCTGTTGCCCAAGCGCAGAGCATCACTACCAGATCCTCCGTAATGACAGAGCAAATACTAAAGACTTTGGCTGTGTTTGTTGCTTGAGAACAGTCAGCTAAAGTCTTCCTCCTTCTGGCTCTAGTGGGATCTCAATTAACCCATATGTCCAAAGTGAAGTCTCCAAATACATCTGTCTTTTATTGTTATTATTATTATTAAAACAGCTTCCTCGGCTCTCCATCTGCAGCTAACAGACTGGTAACAGTTATTTGAGCTGCTTCTAATTTGCTGCAAGCATTTCTACAATCCTTTGAAAAAAAGTGATTTGATAAGAGAATGGAGCATGTTTTGAGCTAAAAAGTCAAAAGCTAAAAGGAATGGTTTCCTTCTGCACTTAAAAATGTGTGTTTAGTACTCTTAATCAATATCCAAATTCTGTTCAGATAGTTAAGGATGTTTGCTTTTCAGATGTCTGATGCATTTGTCTGAACACCTCTTGCTTTCATTTTTCTACCTTTTCATGGCAATGCTCATTCCTATGACTGGCTTATTTAAGGTTCTTTACTGGGTGTACCTTTTCTGCGTGTTGATCTCATTTAGCAGGAGTTTCGTTCCTTGTACTTAGTATGTATCGATGCACACCACATTTACATTTGGCTCATTTGGGCTGGAAAGGAGCTGCCTCGTGGCAGAAATGATTTAGTTCGACGTACATCATCCCTAATAGGGCAATGACGAATCCAGCCTTGAATAGCACCATTGCTAACAATTCCATAACCTGCCTAGACAGCTTGTTCCAGTGCTTAAACAGTCATACATTTATAAAGGTATTTCTTAATATTTTCATTGCTGCAGCTTATGCCTATAACTTCAGAGTCTGTCTGGCCTGACTGTGGAGTGTGATTTTTCACAGCTATCTATGTATTTGCAAATACTTTTAGGATATTTTATATGTAGAGCTGTGCTTACTTCAGCTTGGATATAATTTCCTACCAGGTCTTTTTTTCCCGGATATTTTGCTGTAGTTCACACTTTCCTGTGAGCTCAGTCCATATGGGAAGACTGATGGTGGCTTCTGGTCTCTGCTGGAGCACCGTGGATCTGCAAGAAAGAGCAGATGTGAGATAGACTGAGGCTGTGTCCTGTGCTCTTTGGTGTGTGATGGGAAAATGCAATCTTGCATTGTCCTTTCTTTTCTGCTGGGCAGGAAAAGTGGGCTCTGCTACCAGAGGAAGCATAGAGTGAATTATCCCATGCTCTGTCAAGCACGCTGTCTGCTTGCCTTAGGTACTGTGTTCCTCTGTGGGGAAATCCAAAGCTGTGCCTCTGGTTTTTAAGCAAAAATGAAAGGCAGCCAATGCATTTAATTTCTCCTGGAATACATTTTGTGTGCAAATAGCCCCCGGAACTCACTCTTGTGAGATATGGTTGTGGCTCAAAATTCAGCCTGGTTCAGGAAGGGCTGGATTTTTACACAGCTAGCTAAAACATCTTCATTATTTTGAATAACATTGCAACATTGAAATGTAATAGTAAGGAAGAAGTATAAAAAATAATGACCGTGTTCAAAAGCCCAGTTTAAAAATGGGTACAAAGAAATTTCACTTGTGAAGAAATTTTCCCATAGCTGCTCTCTTTCAGTGTGATAATTTTCCCCTGAAGAGTTAGGAAGAGGATACAGAACTCAATAGATCATTTACCAAATGTTCTAAATCAATATTTATCTGCTATATTCATCTGCAATGTCAAAAACTTTGCAGAGAATTAAAGGCTTAAAATGTCTATTGCAAATACAAAACCAATTTAAAAGACCTTACTCGATATTGTATCATTTATATGTCCTCCTTTGTGCAACCACTAGCCACTTGAGGTTTTAATAATTCAGTTTTATCCTTCCATTTCTGATCCTTTTTCTCACTCCATTTCTTTCCCATGAAGTGACTTCTCCTCTCTGGTGGGATAACTGCCTGCAGTAACATACACATGCTGAAGCCACACTGGCTCAGGGCTCATTGCTCCACGAGTGATAACAGATGATAGCAGCAGCCTACGTTATTCAAGAAGTATCTTCCATGCCACTGGCATACGCCTGTGTTTCTGGCCTTCAGACAAAGGTACACTCGGGTACTACAGCTACGACTTTCCATGTGTTAGTCCTGGTGGATGTGGCAAAGCAGGTCATGTTTCATCCGCACTTGTCTGACTGCACGATGAAGAAGGGCATGCTATTTTGGGTGCTCAAAGTGGCAGCGAGAGCTGCAGCAGCAACAGGTGTAGGCACAGGGCTGCAAGTGACCCCACCAACTGAATGAGATGAAAACCTCAGGCCTTTTTTTTGTTCTTCAATTTTTGTTCTGCAAGAGTGGGTATACTGTCTTCACTGTCTTGGCTGAATTTCAGCGTGGATAATTGCATTTCTATCTTCTTCAAATTCCCCCTGCTGTGCAGGTTAGATACAGTATTGGTGAGCACTGCCTGGCTCAAAGCACTGCGCAGGTGGTGCTCCGTTAAGCAGATGCTAGTTTTTACCCAGACGAGGCTGTATTTCACTGGTGAATGCAATGGCCACATTGTGTGGCTCAGCAGTCTCTAAAATCATTCTGCATTCCCTAAGAATACGTAGCTGTGCCGTTGCATGTTGTCATTGCATTTTCCTGCAGTAATCTGGCATTTCAGCAGTCGGGAATTTTTTGCTCATACTCTATGTTCTTAGAGTCCAAGGAAGAAAAGCATTTCTTTACAGCCTGACATGACTCTTAGACCTGCCCAACCCATACATCCCAACCCATATTCAAATGCAAATTTGCCACAGAAATTTTAAATGCTGTAGCTTTTCTTGGTGTTATGAACTCCATTGCTGTTGAAATCCTGCATATAAAGAAAAGTATTTTGCTAGCACAGCTGTGAAACCAATTAGTACTATATCGTTTCGCAAACTTTACAGAAATTCGGATAGTGCAGGTATAATCTACTAGAGGGAGCACTTGCATTGCTTTATAAAGAGGACCAAACAGCGGATGACTGCACAGCCGGTGAGACTCTAGCGGGTGAAATTTTCTGTGTTTCTTTAAGTTTCTAGTTGATATTTTTACTATTACTGTTGAGAAATTATTATCCTCCAGTGAGACACAGAGTTGCAGAAGCTGAAGGCAGAGAGGTGCTCTGCATACTGAGTGCAGAGCAATGAAACCTTTTGTCCTTCCACAGTAACTTAAAACAGTTTAGGTTTAGCACGAGGTTTTTGGTTAAGGCAATTTAAACCTTCCGAAACTAGACTGGGAGCCCTGGGAACAAAAAGCCTGTTTGTGCTTAGAGTAGATACCACAGCAAAAAGAAACTGTGCAAAGAGCAAAACCAAAACCCTTCTAATGCACAGTCTTCTCGTGGGAGCAGCTCAAAGAGACAAAGACCTCACAGCAGAGATCCTAACTACACTACTGAAAGCATTACCAGAAAGTGCAATGTTGGGGCTGTACAAGGGCTGAATATATTAGGCAAAAAACCAGTGCAAATATCCCTCCCATCACACTTCCAGCCAACTTCAGGGCACCACTTTTAGGAGTGAGAGCTGCTGGACTCACCTAGTCTTCGGCTGTCTGCAAAAGTACAGCTCCGTGCCTTTTGTAATCCCTTCTACGGGCTTTCAACGTCTCTCTCATCAGAGCTAAGAAACAGTAAGAACTTTATCATGCAGTTAGCCTGCTTTTAAATGAATAACCTTGGTAGGATATTGAGGGAGAAAAGTCTTTACTAATCATAGATACAGATGTTCTACCTCTTTCTTAGGTTATTTGAAGTCAGGCTCTGAACAACGCAGTTAATGAAGCAAGTCTCAAAGGATCTCTCTTACGTGGATTTTGACCTCTAATACACTTATTCTTTCCCTGAGGGGAAAGTAATAGAATCACTTTACAGACTATTTAAAAAAAAAAAAGTGTAGAAATTTATTATGATTGAAATCTCTTCTGCTCTGCTGCAATTTTTGGAATTGGTCAGGAGGTATGAAAGTAATTGGTGGTCAAGGTGGTTTGTTTACCCAAATGGTTACACAAACAGAGAACTTTGGCCAAAACAAGACAAAAATGTCAATCCGTTTTCCTTATGTATAGTATAAAAGAAAAAGCAAAAACCTGCATATTTGGTAAGCAGCTTTTACAGCAATGAAATCATTAAACCTCAACCACTCGGGAATTTTGTTCACAAGTTGGAAAAGATGCTTTGTCAGCTTTTAAATTGCAAGAACATTGTCAGTGCTCCAGGAGACCTTTGCTTGTCTTTTGTGACCTCTTTTAACCGACCCTGTCATGTTTGCATACCACTTCCCTAGGACCTGACACTGTATTGCAAAACAAACATCAAACAATGTATTCCTTATGAAATTTTTTATTTTAGCTATTGATAAATTTTCCTTGGAGATTATTCAATGATTATTTGAAAAGATGAGAATACCTTTAGTTTTATTATTCAGTGACACAAATATCCCATTTAATGCCTTTTACTGGAACACTTTGCAAGGTTTTTAAATCTTAGAGGGGATTGTTTGATGCAACATTAGTAAGGAAAAGTGAAAGCATCACAGAAATTGCTCAAAAACAGAGACTTTTTTTGCCTGCAGATCAGGTTCTTCCATGACTTTTCCCTTAACTGTGTAACTTGAATAGGCAAATGGAGTACACAGGTCATATTGGAGATCCTTTTTCAACAAATTTAAAATTAAGTTGTTAGGAATGATTTTTGTTTTCTCATAGAGAAACTTTACATGACAAAACAAAGACAACATGTTTCAGGATGATATATTTTAGCCTAATACACCTCTACTGAGTTTGGTGTATTGAGTAATGGGTGAAATTAAAAGGAAGCTTTAGATTTAGTTTCACTGATGACCTTAGTTCTTGTGTAGAAAGAGAGAGTGAATGTGTCTTCCACAGACATCTTCCTCATATCATTCATGATTTTATAATTGTCTCCTCCATAAGGCTGATGAGGTCCTATCTGTTTAAGCATCTGTCATACAAAGCAACTCTATATGGGTTTGGCCATGCTAGATTCCCTTTTAATGACACCTGGAACCCAAATTCTCTGAAAACTCTTCAAAAAGCCAAACCCAAATACTTGTAGGAATATCAGGTTCCTTAAAGAAAAAACTACTACCGTACATACTTTACAGTTTAGGAAAGGTAAATCTGCTCAAAGCCATAACACCCTGCTCAGGCCCAAGTTTTGGTATCCAACAATGTACAGAGAAATATCAGTTTCTCTCTCAAAGTTCCTTCAAAAGAGAAGGAAGTTCAGAGAAGAGATAAACTGTCACTGTAATCTAGAAATGCAGCTGGAACTAAATTCTTATAGCCAAGTTAAAACTTGGTTGCCAATATCTAGGTAGCCAAAGGCATCATGGAGCATCATCACAATGAAGTTGCTCAAGTCTCTTGAAGACCTTAGTTAGATTTTGTAGCCCCTGATTAACCTCTGTAGTCAGAAAATCCAAACGGACCCTTCTTGGTATCTGGATTAGTACAAAGTTACTGAGAGTTACCTGAACTTTAGCCACTCATCTAGATTGCTGGGGAGGGGACAAATAACAATTGAAAATATTCCTCTGTCATTTTGTGACTCTCCCAGGAATTTGGGGTTTACATTTCAAAGAGTCGTCAGAGAATTAGAATCAAATCGAATCGAATCGAATCGAATCAAATGTTATCAGTTGGAAGGGACATACAATGATCATTGAGACCAACTGCCTGACCAGTTCAGGGCTGACCAAAAGTTAAAGCATGTCGTTAAGGGCATTTTCCAAATGCTTCTTGAACACTGACAGGCTTGGGGCATCGGCCACCTCTCTAGGAAGCCTGTTCCAGGGTTTGACCACCCTCTCGGTAAAGAACTGCTTCCTCGTGTCCAGTCTGAACCTCCCCTGGCGCAGCTTTGAACCATTCCCACAAGTCCTACCACTGGATCCCAGGGAGAAGAGCTCCGCACATCACTCTCCATGTCCCCTCCTCAAAAAGCTGTAGAGAGCCGTGAGGTCGCCCCTCAGCCTCCTTTCCTCCAAACTAGACAAACCCAGAGTCCTTAGCCGCTCCTCAGAGGACGTGCCTTCCAGTCCTCTCGCCAGCTTTGTTGCCCTCCTCTGGATGCATTCAAGTACCTTCCAGTTTTCAATTCAGGTTTCACCAAATGTCGGCAAAGTTAGACAGTTATTTCTCATAAATTCCTGTGAACAGAAATTGTCAAAAATTATGTCTTTAGTCCAAATGTAGGAAACCTTATTTCCTGGAAAAAAGAAGTGATAAATGTTTCTAGTTTTCAAAATTTTCAAGTTCTTTACTTTCTACTCTAAGACTTGATTTTATTTTTCCTCGGGGAAAAAGGGAAATAGAGAAAAAGGGGAAGAAAAAAATCAGGGTGTGAGGAAATGAAGAAAGGAAAAGATCCAGGAGTTCCTTTTGCTTTTAAATTGTAAACACACAGGAAAGAAAAGAACATATTTTGGTAGATAAAAGATTTAAGTACAAAAGTTCCAACAACTTTATCTTCTAAAACCTTAATGTTAAATATGATGGCAACAGATGTTTTAACATGCTAGATCAAATATGTATCTGGAAAAATATCAGTAAATATTATCCCATAAAATGACTTTTTAAATGGTGCAATACTTTTTTCCATGATATCATGGAAAGTAGGTCTTATTAGATAAACCTGATTTTTGAAATTAATCTTCAAGTTTACACAAGAAAAGAAACCATGCTGGTGTAGTATATTCAGATAATGGTAATTTGATTTACACCTGCACAACATTTTAATACATGCATGTATTTATACCACATTAAATCACTGCAGCTTATATTAAATGTAATGATGAAATATTAATTTGTAAATGTGCACTCTTCCTTCTGGGAAGACATAAATAATCAGGCTGAAAAAATTTCTTCTATGCTATGCAACGCCTTTCCCCATGTTCTGGAGTGAAAAAGAAATCAATAGTAGTAAAATTCTCAGATAATGCAATGTTTGGCAGATAAAAATAACGAAAGTGCAGCTGAAGCACATCATCAGGCAGGCTCATTTTGTCAACATGTGCTTCATCACAGTTAAGTGCTAGATTATGCATCTAGAAACAAAGAACGTATTCACATTTGCAAGATGAGCAATTACATCCCCCGAAAGCAAAACCGATATCACTGTAGATAATGCATTGAATATGAATTCCTAGTGTGCTACTGTTGTTAACATGGGAGGATGAAATTGCAAATATGTGTTAGAGAAAGAACAGGAAGGTGACTTCAGTTAGGGGAATGACTTTAGGAAGACGCTAATTGGCATTTTGAGTGGGATTCACCTGATAAAATGTAGATGTCTATCATGTATGCAGTGTCTCTGTGGCACTATTGAGCCCTTCCTGGAGTATGTTTCAAAATACGCTACAAAACTGGAGTCCTTCACTGGGAGGTATACGATGCTCATGTTTTCAACAGCAGGCAGTTGTGTAGGGCAGGTGGAGATGACATAACAAGATCCAGTGTCTGGAAGCTGCAGTTAAACCACTTCATACCAAAATAAAGGTGTAACTCTTTTACATTGGAAGCTATTAACCACTGGGACAATTTTTCAGGGCTTGATGGACTCTGCATGACTAAAAACTTTCAAACTAAGACTGCATTTCTTAGCGTAGAGGCTATACCTCAAAAACTGTGATTTTGATGCAGAAATGATAGGTTACAGTGGCTTTGGCAAGTTATCATAATAGTTTTCCCTAGTCTTAAAACCTATGAAGTTTCTATTATGGAAGAACAAATTTTGTCGTCTGTCTGTGTGACAAATCAGCTTTCCTCTTGCACATCCTAAATTTTCATCTTCTCAGCTTTATCCCACTATTCCTATTTTATGCCCACCTTTAGGGAACTTCAGAAAATTGTCTACTCACCAGACTCCTACAGATATTCCTACAGAATAATCTTATATTCGCATCTCTATGTCACATATCTTTTATTTTGCAAGACTTGGATAATAAAAATCCTCCATTATTTAATGGTATTTTGTAAGACTGTCACGTTACAACCATCATACCAAAAATCCAAAATCACTTCCAAAAACTTTCTTCTTAGTACATTTTGATAAGTACCCGAGCTCCGCTGACCCATTTGATAAACACAAAGTTTTTGCTGTTTTGCTTCATTTGTTCTAGAACATTTCTAGCTTTTAGGCTCTTCAGAGCACCCGTGACTCATCTGGCAAACTCTTCCAGGCCTACACGTCCTTTTACTCATACAAATCCAACACATGTAAAAAAATACTGGATTATTGTTAGTATGGCTAGCTGGCTTTTGATTACACTTCGTTTGAACTCATGTAACAGTAGGACTGTGTGAGATGTTGAGTCACAAGGATATTCTCTAATCAAGACATACTGCATTTCTTCTATTAGCTTCTGTTTTCATATTACTTCCAGTTACGCATTAGTCTTAACAACATTACTCTTCCAAAAACCCGTCCAGTGTTTCTACCTTGTGGCTAGTGTGGAGTCCCAATAGAGAGCTAGTGAAATGCTCATATATCTATTAAAGCATGTGTTGCCTCTCAGCACAGAGATTAATTTCACCTAGTTCCATTATCTGGTACCTTGTTAACAGTATTTCTCTTTAATACTTATCTTTCCTTTTGCCTAGACATGAAAGCTAGTTTCAGTGGTTATTGCTGTACTCTGTCTCTTAAGATCAGCATCATGATTAGTTCTTCACGTCTTCAGTCCTTTGACACCCCTTTTTATGTCTTTCCAATGCAAACTGACAGCAATTCAGTGAAGGTGGTCACAACCATCATTCCCTTCACCCTGGTACAGTCGATGAGAAGGCTGAGTATTTTGGCTTTATGAAATGCAGTGAAGGAGGAAGTCTCAGTACGAGCTGAAATTCAAGCTCTTCTCGACCCCAGTTGTAGCACTTGCTTCTTAACACTCTCGCTGGTTATGTGATAATCACAGTCTGGATTTCACAACAGTGTAAAGCCCATATGCAGTGTCTCACATTGTAACACAGAGCAGAAATAGACTACTTGAAGTTTTCTTTCCTCACAGCTATCCCTTTATGACTTTCTTTTGGTAGCTGGCGTTCCTCAGATCACTGCTGGATACTGAATTTCCAGTATAACAGATTAAGGTAATATCCAAATCATTTGGGAACCTAGTACTTTCTGGAAATCAGAAACTGCTGCTTTATGCAATCTATGTTTAGAATTACCAGCAGAAGGGAGCAATTTTTAAGGGAAATGGAAATAAAGCAGTTATATTGCTTTTTCCTTTTTATCCCCATTATGGCAGTTTTACTTGCCTGCTGACCATCTCCTACAGCTACTGCCATATCATTTCCCTGCTTCCGCAGATTCATCTCATCATATATTTTTCTTCCACTCTATTTTTGCCTCCTATACTCCAGGCTTCTTGTGGTCCTTGTAGTTCATCAGATTTTCTTCCTTCATCCTTTCTTGCCACAACCTTATATGCCCTTGGCTTCAGTATCAAACTGTGGTCTGTCCTGTTTCTCTGTTTCCAGTTATAGCATTCGATTCCTATTTGCATCAAGTGTATGACGTGTGACTATGAGCCTCTTCTAACCGCTTTGCAAATCTCTTCTTTGGTTCCTAAAGCATTCAGGATAACAATGTTTCCCCACTACATCATCTCCTTAGAGGCAGCATCCTTGTAAACCCCCCTGTGCCAGCTGCATGCTGCATGCGCCGATAATCCTCAGATGAGGTGACTTTGTTGAACCATAATCCATAGTCTCCGTGTTGCCTCTTCATATTTGTTAACTCTGTTCTTTTAATAGTTGAACACAATAATCTTCCAAGTGACAACTAAAGCCTCAGCTTATCTGCATGGAGCAGAAGAAGATACAAGCAGCGAGTAAGGCTAGAAGGGGAATTTGCTTCCAGCCCCATCCCAGCAACCCTGCAATACGTGCTGCCTGCTCACCCAGGTGCTGGTTGTAGTGTCTCCCCACATCAGCTCCCAGGATCTGGGAAAACACAGCTTCTTGGCAGGGCTGGGACCAGGACCATGGTGAGGAGCGCTGAAGGACCTGACTGGCTAGAAGGTACTTGGCTCTCCGCATCCTGGCACCTTTTCCTACATCTTTTGAAATTATCTCATTGCTCTTCAGAAAATGTATTGGTAAAATGAGCTAGGTTCCACTGTTCATCTGCACTTTGCTCTTGGGATTTCGATGGGTGGAAATCTGCCATGAGCTGCAGTAGCTGTGTTCCTAATTGCCTATGTGGGGTCTGTTCATGCTCCTTCAGGCAGAGCCCAGCTCTTAGGTTTTACTCGTCTCACAGACCCCCATCTTATCTGATCACAGGCAGTCAAGTGCCTACAGTAAGGACCTCCACTGACTGCAGGGAGCTCTGAAGAGCCCCACAATGCCTGTGTCAGGAAGGACTTGCTGGTTCCGTCCTGGTATGAGTAGAGAAACAGGAGCATCGTGAAACAGGAGAGCTCCTTGTACCAGGTGCTTCCAAATGTTTGACTAAGATGTATTTGTATTTTTCTGTTAGGAAAAAACCCCAAATATTGTTGGCTTTGTAGTGAGACAAAATACATATATGGTGTGTCAGAGAAGGGGCTTCTGTACTTCACCCTCCACCAGTCTTCCCCCTTTCCAAAACTTTTCTCAATAAATCAGTGTGGAAATGGCAGAAATCATGCCCTTTTCTCCCTGGCTTCTCATTGCCATGGCTGAATTCACAGGATGAGTCTATCACAGTCAATGGAATTGCCTCAGAAATTAATTCGTCTGGGATAGCTTGCAACAGACGTGCTGTTGGCTTCTGCTTTTATTATTTCTCTGCTCGTAGCATGGCCCTGTTAAGTGAGATCCATTCCAGGCCCTGAGGACCCTGCAACACAGACTCACTCCAGAGAGTGAGAGAAGGGAAACCAGAAAGATTTGACCGATGTCACAGAGGAGACCTGGCTTTAGAAATTTAATGTGGCCCTTGTGTCTTCCTCGCACAGTCTGATTTTGGAGGATGCCACCCAGCTGCTATAAAGCAGTGGGAGTAACCATGGAGGAGGTCACATGTCTTGTTGGGAAGGTGGCCAGGGCTTGCCATCACCACATGAAAAGAGAGAAGAACAAGTCACTCAAACTACTTTCTAATTTGATACTTGTGATTGAAATGTTTTATCTCGCTACAAAGCATTTTTTTGTGATAGATGCAACTGAACTTGGTTGGAATCAGGCCATGAGTTTCTTGGCTAAGGAGGGTACTGCTGCAGAGGTGAAGGTGCATTGCACCATGGGGGCATAGCTGTTTGCTTCATGTTTGGCCATGAGCCACCACCAAAACTCTGTTAAGAGAACTGAGACAGCTGCTCTATTGCTATATAAGTCTATGCTATGCACCCTGGGACCTCCATTCAAGTGCAGATTAACATTTAAGGTGAAAGAGGATAAAGGAGGGAAGCAGCTTCCTCATGTCTGGTCTGCACCCAGACATGCCCACCCAAATTGCTACAAGCAAGTAAGGGTAACCACATCTTCTTAGAAGACCCATAATGATAGTGGGAAGGTCAGAGTCTTGCTGGAAATACCTCAGACGTACTAGACATTGGCTGATAAAGGAGAAAAGAGGAAAACTCTTGCTCAATGAAAAGATAAATGAACAAGAGTATCAGCCATGGTGCCAGTAGAAATGCTACAGGTGCCAGCTTCACCAGAGAAGTAGCAACAGCAATGGCTAATAATTTTAATAATCCCTAGCTGATACCAGCATCCTTCTGTTCAAGTATCTAGCTGAAGTCACAGCATAATTAACTTTGGCTGGGTTATAAGATCAGTAATGTCCTGAAGAGACTTGCACTGAAAGAATATATACTGTCACAGATGTGAGTAGGAAAATCATATAAAAATCTTACCAGAAATTTTGCATATGTCATTACACAGCTAAATATGAGCATTTATAGGAATGAAATACGCTAAAGGTGAGAGATAAGGCCTGGGTCTTTGTAAGAGAACTTTTTTTTGCATCTCAGAAGTAAGTGCATCCAGAGTCACAAGCGGGATGAGGCTCAGGTACGTACTTTCATGATTACCAAAATACTAGTGTACTATATAACTAGCTATGGCTATCAAAGTACTATTGATTTGGTGTATCCTTCCTTAATACACAGTTCAGCTGTCATGTGCTTTCACACCAGAGGAGAAGACACCACCTCCCCAGAAAACACCAGCAGGCAGTTTTGCACAGCTGTTCCTGCGTTGTGTAGAGATTTTATGAAGAGACTGTCATTTTTTGTCTTACTGGCTGCCAGCCCATCTGGGACAGGCAAACAGCAGCAATCACTGCAAGACTGTCAATAAGGCTTTAGCCTGTTTCATTCTCCAGCATTGCAACGTATTTAGGTAAGCAAAAGCCCCAAACTTACCACTTAAATATGGATTAAAGCCAGATTTTCTCCTTTACACATGTTTTATTGAGTAGATAAGAAGGTTAAAAACTGCAAAATTACTGACTAGGTTTTTGATCTGACAACCGAGCCTGGAACAGAACAAACAACTGTAAGCACCTTTATGCTCTTCTGCCAGTAACACATTTTTGCACAAAAATGGATCATTTCTCTAATATGGAGAAAATGTGGGGAGAAATAATTTTGTTGAAAGGGTGTCCTTGGATGGGTGAAGAGATTCAAGATGATGCTCAAGAGCAAAGAAAAAAAAAAAAGGAAAAGAAAGAAAAAAAATCCCAAAAGAAACAACCACATGTCCTGAATCTTTTATCTGTTCTGGTGAAGTTTTAATGACTTAAGTTTCTTCTTTGTTAGTTAAAATATTTTTAATTTCTTTTTATAAAAATAAATTTCTACTCTGAAGAAAAGACATAAGTGATATATTCTCAGGAACATCTACTATAATTACACTGTAGTTACGATAAGATGATAACAGTTACATTGCAGTTAACTCTGAGATACTTTTCATGCCCATTTTACACATAACTGACAGTTCATCTACGTGATGGAGTTATTGATTTTTTTTCTCTATTTCTTTCATGCTTAATAAGCACAGTTTGTACCATAGAAGTAGTAACAAAAACATTTTAGCTTAAAATATAATTATACAGAAACAACTTCAAAATTACAGCATAATTGAAATACTATTACCCTCTACAAGCAGTTTTATGTAATGAAGTGTACCACCATGAATATATAACTGGCAACTTTTGAAGTGATTAGATACTATACTGGCAGATCTGGTAGGAAACCAAAGTCAGATGTCTTAAAAAATATTAGTGGGTCTTCCTTCAGTTGACATATCAGCTCCATGGAAGGGTCTATGCTCAAAAGCTGCAGTTCACTCATCCTTATTTGTTTTAAACAGAATATTCAAAAACACAGATTAGTATACAGTCTGTGGCCTCTAAGCTCATCTGAGTATTTTAATATAATTTCAGCTTTAGCTTTCTGTTCTTCCAATATACCCTTAACTCCAGTATAACTAGGAACAAGCTGAAAGTAGGAATCTTTGACTTATGAATTAAAAAGTGAGTCTGATAATTAATGAATTACAATAGCAACATTGCTCTCTGTTTTGAGCCAAATGAAATAAAGAGGCTAGGGGGATTCTTTAATAACAATAAACATGAAACTCTAATTCCTTTTTATGCTCTGTGATCAAATACAAAAGATCTAATAAAAATAATTGCATTAGATGTCCTATTTTTGGAGAAATGCATAGCTAGTATTTAGGAAGACTCTTATTGCTCTGATTTATCTATTAATGAAGCAAAACCTAGTTAATTACCTAATTTACATGATATTTTGCATCCACATAGATTCTGGGATGAGCACTGGGGAGAGGTTTTGCATCAATCCATTTTTAATAAGGTAATGAAGTTGGCTGGGCTGACTCTGCAGATCAAATCATTGGATGTTTTTCTCCTGTTGGACTGAGAACTTGTAAATCAAGGTACAGATCAAACAAGCTTCTGACCTGGGGAAGGCAAGACCTTTCCTTCTCTACCGCCAAGGTCCTGTTACTGTACTGGAGCTGCAAATCAGTGACCTGCTTGAGGTCCCACATCGTTGTCCCATGGCCTCGAGTGGAGGCAGCGAGGAGGATATTGTAGCTTGTAGCTTCCTATCTCATACCTTCTTCCCTGCCTGGTCCACTGCACCAATGCTCTGAGGCAGGATATAACCCAGAAAACTGCCAGCCAGAGCTGGGTCAGTAATACCAAGGCAGAAAGTGGTAGGTCTATTGCTGCTTTTGCCTCCTTTTTACACCACACCTTTTGTGCTCCATGGTGTTTCTTCCCACTCTTTGTCTGTCGCTCCTTTGTCCCCTTCTGTTGGGATGCCTTTTTTCAACCTACCTATCCTTCTGTCAGTGTGTGCTTGATGTTTCTGCACCCCATGTATCTGTCAGGAGATACTGCCTCAAGGGAAAAAAAAAAAAAGACTCACGCAATTTTCCCTGAGGCCGTCCCAAGTCCTGTGCAGGAGAGGGTCTGATGTGCCGTGTAAAGATGACTTGTACTAGAATGCATCTTCCCTAACATTAGCTATTTAAAACCAAGGCATCCAGCCTAAGCCAGTTAGTTGTCCAGGCTGAGCCTGCGGTGGCCAGACAGAGCAGTACGTCCAGGAGTGCTTCTTCCCGTCCCGAGGTGGGAGATGGAAATAGCTTTGAATCCCCGTTGATGCTTTCCTCTCTCTGTGTTGACAAGAGAAGCCAAGGACAACAAATTTAGATTATACACAAAACTCTACATGGCTAAAGTTAGGAGAGATTAATGTCATCCTTAGGGTCTTCTGAAAAACTCCCGCATGCTCTATGCAAGCACGGGAAAAGTGCCATTAAATATGAAAACTCATGAAACAAACTAGGTCTTAAAATGCGAACATCTGCCATTGCAGAAATAAAGGGATTTGGCAAGAAAGAGCTTTCCAAGGAACAGTCCATAGTCTTCCAATCTCTGCTGCTTCAAGTAACAGCTACAACGTATGAGCCATTTAATACTGAAAAGAGTATTACTCTTATCACTGGAGATAAATTACTAGTTCTGGAGACTCAGCTACAGCATAAAAGTAACAACCAGCTAAAAAAAAATATTGTCCTCATTACACTGGGTCATATATTGAAATACAGTAATTTGAGTGCTGAGTCACCAAGAGTGCTGAGGAAAAAGTTTCTGCTATAAACCAAAATTGGTGGTCTGTGTTTTGTGTTTTTAAAGCCATCATTGGGAATAAGATAAATAAAATGACATGGGCTTTTGATCTAATCAATGTAGTTGTGCTTGATTTTAATCCACCATTTTTTTAATACATTTGGAGTTTTATTCAGATGATTTACCTTTGTATCTAAGATGAATTTTAATAACTAACATGATATTGAAGCTTAAAGGGCAATTTGAGCTCCTTATTATCCAGGACAGAAAGAATGTGAATATCTCTGGACCCAGTGGAAGGAGGCAGATACCTACATAAAAGTTCATCTTGTGTATCTTCGCTAGTCAAAACGTGGGCTTATAGCCTAATTAGTTGCCTTGACTCTTTTTATAATTGCTGGTGACAAGCAGGTACCACAAGAAGTGATCAGTCCTACGTATTTTACCTACTTAGTGGTATGGTGAGGTGCCTCTTTCTCCACTGACAGTAGATTAGACTCTGACAACTAGTTAAGACTAGATTCATAACTTTCAGACCTTTAAAAGTAGTGAGATGAATCCCACCTGTGCAGCAGATGATCTTCCATGTACTCCTAAATTTAAAACTGCATTGCTTTTAGAGCAGGTAAAGGATGTGGTTTTACCCCAATATTCTACAGCACTCCATTCAGAGGTGGCGGGGGGGGGAGGGGAGGGGTGTGATTTGTTTGATCTGTTATTGAGGGGGAGTTGTGTAATCGCAAGTTGCCAAGACATTGATATTTTTGGCTTGTTGGACATTAAACATAAATGTCATTAAAAGATAATACCTGCCTGAAAGAACTTGCAAAAATTATAGTTTAATACCAGTGGAAGCCGGTAGAAATCCTATTAACTTCAATTAATAGTTACATCAAGATAGCCATAATTCAGGGAAACGTTTCTGTTTGTGAAAGTATTTAATACAGATGTTAAATATGACAGAAGTAAATGCTCCTGAAGAAAAATGTGTTCAACACATACTTAATGGCTGCGCCGAATTAATGCATTTTGAATGACACCAGAGGGCAGGAGAACCATGAAATCACCATTCTCATGAAAAGCTCTTATAGTGTACCAAGGGTATGCCTGAACTACTACTCATCCAGACTTGCTTTTACGGTCAGTGGGGAGAAGGAGTCAGCTACAAAGGGCAATTCTCTCTCACATGGTCTCAAGAGGATGCACAGCATCTGCTGTTCCTTTGCTGCAAAGAAGACTGTCCTCAGCTTAGACATCTCACCCAGAGGTATCTGTGAGGGCAGAGGAGTGCCACGTCCAGCGCCAATTGCTTGTGATAACATCCCTATAATAAACATGTGACCACACTTTCCTGTTTGGATGGAGAGTTCCTCCCTCAATATTTTTACCTGGGTGTCTGAGTTTTGACTCTGGCAGAGTGTGGGCTAAACAGCCTGGTGGGTACCAGGCCATTGTTCACCTCCGACTTCTCTGAGAATAAGGGGAGACCTGTGTAGCTCTCATGCTCATGAGATAATCCTCTCGTGGCATGTCGTGTAAGCTTGATAGTGCATAATAAGAGATAAAGAGACTTCCAAACACAGGTTTTATACAGTACTTGGCTTCACTGAAAAATGTCCTGGCAGCCTCGGTTTCCCTTGCATTGTGCAAGGGAGGACAAATGCCATCTGATAACACAAAAAGAAAACAAGATGACAAAAGTCTCAACTCAATTCTAAGGGTAATTACCAACTTTCTCTGTTTTATAAATGCCTCCCTAAGCTTAGCACAATAATTGCCTGTGGGCACTTCTGGGATTTTGATCTGAATTGCCTAGTTGCCAGAAAGACAATGAAGTAGGGCTAGATCATGACAAAAAGGAAAATGTAACCCAATGTATTTCAGTGTCAACCTAACTACTATTATCATAACATAGAAAACATAATACAACATTGAGACCCTAAATTCTGCAGCAATGTTTCCATACTCTCCTTCCTATTTTAAATTCTGATGCTCTTGAGGAACGATATAAAAATTTCCAGTTTGATTAGGCTAAAATTTCCAGCTCAAAGCAGCACACAAATGTGTGGTAGAGCTAGCATGAATCAGTCTCAGTTCAATGAAGCTTACAATGAATTGAGCTCTGCTGTTTTACCCAAGCATTTTTCCCTGGGCGTTATTTTCAGCCCTGGGTGAGGCACCGAAGGAGCACATTGCTTCACACAGCACAGGCTTACAGACACAAGCACGTATATCAGCACTGTGTCCATACTTTTATCAGCGTGGCATCACTACCAAATACTGGTGGGCTCCGCTTTCTAACCACAATGCTGGAAAATTACACACAAAAAACTAGGTAGCAGAAAAACTGCCGGTTCCAGAATTTAATAAGGAATCAGCTGGTGACTTAAGAAACTTATTTTCAGGAAACAGATCTATGAGAACCAAAAAGAACAGAAATTCATCCCTTAAATCCTCTCCTCTCCCCTCCTCTCTCTTTTTTTTCGGAAGAACATCTTCCTCTGGCACCTTAAAATCACTGTAAAAGTCACCTCTGGGAATAATAGTCCAGGCATCCCTGAACTTAAGCTCTGCTTGAGAGCAAAATAATGTGATTCTTCTCTAATTGCCATAAACTTAGTGCACTTAGCGCACTTAGCGCAACTAGATGTCAAAGTTTTAAATTCCCTAATCAGGCTGGCATTTACTTACTCTGTCCAATGAGATGGGAAAATGATCTTAAAATAGAAGTGAGTATATAAATATATGTTTGTATTTCTGAAGACAGAATTAAAGTGTCTTGTTTCATTTGTGAGAGGTTTGCAATTTTTTTCTGCAGCTGAATCTGAGGTCTGGCAAAGTAGGAATCTGCTCTCTGGGGTGATTAAACCAAGTGAATTTCACAGCTTCTGCAGATGAGGGCTGAAGGTCTCCTGATACAGTAATGGTGCTTGATCCACTCCCAAGAGATGGCAGAGTATTATTTCAGGTTTGCTGAGGGCCGGGGTTTTTATGAAGGGTTTATTACCATTTGCATTAGTCTGTGCTAAGAGATCCTTCCTCCATGAGGAAAAGCAGCTGACACTGGCAGTTTTCGAGTCAAATTCTTGGTAGGGCCGAATAACAAGAGACCATTGTGATTTTCTGATATGACCTCCCTTCCAGGACTGACAATAAAAATTCTTGCACTTCTGGAACCAAGTGAATAAAGCAAGAAAAGAATGAAAGACAAGATGCTGTCATCCTCCTTGTGCTGTTACTTACCTTAATTCCACTGAATTTGGTGTGAGCCTTAGATTCACGGCCCTTGTGAAAAGCATAGATGGAGATTTTTTTCAAGATGGTACCCCAAAGTAAGTGAGAACATCTGAAAATGTAGGCTGCAGTCCTGTTATTCCCCAAGGCTACTGCATTGTGTCAGGCAGAAGGAAAACAGGCAATAGGCAGAGAGTAGCTGGGAAGGAATATGACCATGGGGAATAAAACCACTCATGAGGGTACAGGAGCAGGGAGAAGCCCTTGGCAGCAGATACAGGTCCCATGAGTTTGTCAGTAATGACAGCCCAAAGGAAACCTGGCTCTTGCAAAGGGGGAAAAAACCCAAACCAAACCAAAATAGAGAAGGAATTTGCGTAAAGAGGGAAAGGACTAGGCCAAAGGGAAAGGAAAAGTGAGTTTGTTTAAGGACGGGCCATGATGCTTGAACAGATAGAGGTGGAAATATTTTTTAGTGAGATGGAGGTGATGACAACTGGGAATACACATTCCAGGCTCCTCAACCACCTCATAGCCTGTAACACTGACAATCAACAGCGACATGTTTAAAAAGAACCCACCTTTGTCATCACTGGGTGTTTCTCCACTTCCAGTACCTGTTGGTATAAGCATTCCCGCTGCAGTCCTTGGGCTGTAGAGAGTGTGGCTGAGGCTGCACAATATCCTAGTCATTGCTGGGAAGTGTGTTTCTTCTTGCTGTTGTGTGTTCATTTCTCATTCATTCCTACTTGCACAGCATGACATCTTGCTCCTCTAATGATTACACAGACCTCACTCAGAAAAGCACCTCTTAAAACAAATATTCCATCATAGCACAGGGGAAAAAATTGTGAGGTTATTCACCAGGGTGAGGTTGGTATGATGAGAAATTGTTCCTTCGCTGATGTACATACTCTTCTGATATTTATTATTGCATTCCCTTCGCCTCATTTTTTGTTTTCCTCGGAGCATGGTATAGAAACTTCCTCCTTGACCAGGTTTTGAAGACAGAAAGTTGTCAGGAACTGCCTTTGAATTAGACCCCTTTCTTCAACTCGTGGTTAGTTTCCTGGAAATGCATCCTATCATTTATTCGACACCTTTCTCTGATGCACCCTGAGGCTCCCTCTGCTCTCTTCTAACTTCAGGCACTCATCTGAGATGCCTGCTTGCCCAAGGTGCTCTCTATAGCCAAAGGGAAAGAGAGATCTCCAGCAGGTGTTTCTGATCTCAGTAACCTATCTCTTCCCAGTGATTATAAGGAAGACCGATGCAACTAACTACTACTGCAGATACCTCTTGGTGGCCTATAATTAGGTGGGATGAAGCCAGGCAGCAGCATCTAAAACTGAATGCCGTATTCCATGTAAAAGCTATACAGACATTGTACCCTCCCTATCCCTTAGGCTATTGCTGACCCAAACTGGATAAGCCTTTCTCTGAAACTGCAATACAGAAAACACCTGCTTGATCTGGTCTTTTTCAGCATTAACCATCACTAGTTACTCCATTACTACTCGCATGACTATCCGGATCTTGTCTTCCTTTTTGTTATTAGATTGGTGTTTTCATAACAATTTTCAATGTGACTTCTGTTCATGAAAATAATTCTGTTGAGTTTTGCTGACAGCATTGAGAGACAGTCAGCTCAGGCTAAAAGAAAACAGGCTGAAAAGAGATTATGTCCTTTACAAAGACACTGAGCCCCCACCACTCCTGGTAAACTGAAGGTGATCTCTTATTCTTCAGTCTCTCCAAAACTTTATTTGCTCTGTTTTTGAATAACTGAATCATGTGTACAACTGTGAGCAATGAAGCTGGAGCCTGGGAGGCTAAAATATGCGAGCAAAATCTCATCTAAGCTTTGCAGTAGACTTCTGTGATAACTGCATTCAGCACCATTCGCCACCGCCAGGGAATATTCTATGTTTTATCACTTTAATCTATTTCTTTGTTGCCATTTTTTGCCAAAAGGAAAAAAATCTGTGGATTAGCTATTTGACTGACATGAATAGGGATATTTCCAGTTAAGTCTGTAGGCTTACGTTCTCTAACACCCTGTGGTGGATCTGGTGCCATTTATCTCATGGAAGAATGTATAAATGCAATGGAATAAAATATACCTTGACACATCCGTGGTCTTGCAAGAACCATGCTTTTGCAAAATGTCTTCCTTAGTGCAAAATAACACAACATTTGACTATCATATAATCACATAACACGTTGGGGTTGTTTTGGTTTTGGGGTTTTTTTTAGGTTGTGGGGTTTTTTTATGTCATACTGGATAATTTGAGGGGCCAAGCAAAAACTTCACTTTTTCTGGACTGGAAAGTGGGATGGGAGTAATCATATAATCTTAGCTAGCCTCACAAGGGAAATTATTTTCTCTCTATTTAGTACTAGTGAGAACTTGCCATATTTGTATGTTGTGTTAATGGAGGAAAGAATATTTAAGAAAGTTAGTCTGTAAAAGCATGCTACTTTCTTTAAACTTCAAGGTGTTGGTATTTCTCCTAAGAATAAAGCAGGTACATAAATTTATGTTGTTGTAATTTTATAAGGGATGTCTCTAGCAGATGGCACATTTTAATGAGGTGGAAAAACCCCTGTGGGGTAAAAAGAACACGGAATATAACAAACATTTAATAAGGAAGCTAAATCCAATATATTTAAAAACCAAAAGAAGACTTTTTTCCAGTAGCCAACCTATATACTGAAAGCTTTTTTTCTCATGGGTCTTTAAAACAAAACAAACCCCAGCCACTTTAAATGTGGCTGAAAATCATTTTGGTTTCCTCTAGGATGTTTCTCACGAATGTTTTACCTCTGGTTTCCACCATAAGCATGCTTGAAGAATTCTGTAGAGAATTACTAAAAATGACTGTATTTTTATTTCCAAAGGGCTGTGACAGAAAAAAATCATGCTTTCCCTCATTTCCTTCAGGACAGCCTCATCCTTGGTGCAGCATCTTAGATGACTAAAGATCTACTTTGAATAAAATGAAGCTGAACCAATGGAGCTCATTTATACAGGAGGAAATCCAAAGTAAATTAAGAAATTTTAGCAGACGTACTTGGGTTTAAGACAGTATAATTGAGATGGCAATTCAGAAAAGTATTTAAGCACAGACATAATTCCATCTCTGTTCATGCATTTAAATCCAGTCACTTAAGTACAAGCTTACGTATTTTCCTGAATGGGATGCTTTCCTGAATCACAGCCTAGAGTCTAGAGTGATGTTCACATTTTATGATGTGCAGTATATTTAGGTGATGTCACACTTCACAGGCATTCAGAATGGCAAATTTAAAGTGGTAGTGATGTTTTAGAACAACCTTACTGTTTATTATGCAGACTTGGCTTGTGGCACAGTGTTTAAGGCCCTTTTGACTTCTTTTTCTACTAAAAAATAATTTAAATTCCTTATTTTTTTCCAGAGAGCTTCAATTACTTCACCGTTATGTTTTGAACTCTTAGTTAGTAGGTCTGGACAGTCCCATGATAGATGGTGAGGAAAATCAGGTGTTATATGCTATATGGTGAACAACTTACATGGCATTTCAAAGTTCTGTTGGAATACCTTGACAAGTAAAAAATGTTAACTATTGAGATAGCCGCTTTGGTTTCACATCCAAGCATTTACAAAGCTCTCTCTTGAAACACACACTATATCTATTTATTTTTTCCCAGACTCTGAACTGCAAGATTTGTAATAATTAAAAATTTCATAAAGATTTTTTTGAGAGATTAATCTCTTTAAGATCAGTCATTACAGGCAAGAGGATGGAGAACTTGAAAGGAAAAAAATCTCTTTATATCCTGTGCATTGTCTAGCATGATTTAGTATTTGGATATTATTTTAAAATAAATAAGCCATAATTATTATCATCAAAGCACTTCTTTTCTCAGTAGAAAGAGGTACTTAACTTAGGCACCTGGAGGGTCTCCTTTCTCTCTCCAGAGACCAAAGAGGGAACAGAGGTGATCATTTTGGACCAGTTTCTTTTGCCCTTGGCTGAAGATAGGGAAGATGACTCCCAAATACCCTTGGGGTCCATAACATTATCTTCACTATGGACAGATCCATTACTGCAGTAGAGGCATCTCCATTTCCAGACACTTCTAGATTCTCTGAGACCACAAGGCAGTAGCTGAGAAAGTGTGACATAAAGTCATGCTTCATTATGGCATTTATGCAAGCCAGTTTTGGGGATTTGCATTTATGTTTCTTCACTTTATCTTTCTAAAGCATAGCTGATCAGAAAATAATTTGTTGAAAGCATTCTCGGCTAAAGAATTTCTACATGAAAGCATATTTTCCCCTGGGGTAATGATTGTTTGACAAAAACAAAAGAAAACTATTGACTCCGCTTTTCAGCAAACACTGGTTTTTAGGCAAAAAGCAACACATTTTGACTGCTAGACATCTAGTGGTTTCTAGTTATCTAGAACTGGGTAAAAGTTCCAGCTACCTGAAACTGGAAATAGTACAAAAGTTGAGACATCCCTTGAAAAACTTAACTAAAGGATGAGCTTTCTGATAGAAAATAACTTGTTTTTTCTCACTGACTCTGATATTCTGAACTGTTCTTTATAAGCACAGCTTCTTGAAATACTGTGCAGTCTTATTCTGAATGAGATTTGCTGTGGGTGTGCAGCTAATTTTGTGGAAACGTATCTACTGTGTTCACCTACATCTGTTTAGATATCTCGCATAAGAAAAGAAGGTGGGCTGATACTTCTTCACGCTTCAGGCTCTTCATGTTCACTACCCCCTCACATTTCTGAACTGACAGCATTACTGGTGCCATTACCACAACACTGCAGCTGAATACTCTTGGCTCTTTTTGCTATTAGATTTTTGTTTAGATTAATGTTATAGAAGATAGCTTCTTCCTTCCTCCACATTTGAATCTCTTCAAATAACATATACTATAGTCTTTGAGCTATAAAGAACCTATGCTAATACATTTCTAATCCTGACAGATGTCTCCAGACAATATTTTAGTAAAATGTATTTACTGCCAAATGGCTTTTCAAAGTTAATGGTCCATTGTTAAAAATGGTATCTCATGATAATCTGAGTTCTTTTTGTATTTCGGATACTTCACTGTGCAAGAATGTAACTTCATCGGAAAGAAAAATGAATTGATATGAGCAGCATCCTGCTTTAGTTTCCAATTTACACCTTCTTGCCCAGTACAGCTAGATCTGTTTTGCAGGAGAAACACACAGTGAAATAAAAAGATGTTTAAATCCAAAAAGTATGTTTTCCAAACCCATTTTTATTAAAGCTTGCAGTATGTTTTGCTGGTATTATACTTGACAGGGAAATGTTTTGGGGCTTCCTTATCCCCTCTTTTGAAAAAAATTGTCAGTCTGATCCAATAGAGTGGGAAAAAGGAAAAGCACAAGAGAGGCTGCAAAGCTTTGCCTGCCTCATGTGACACAACACATACAGCGGGTTGTACCATGGTATTGGTAGGACATCCTTTGTCACCTCCCCTCTCAAACTCCAGCCTCTCTAGTAAATTTGTGACCTTTTGTGTTTTGAACTCACATTAAAGCACACAACCACTATAAGATGCTGTAAATTTGTCTCCAAGCTGAACTACGGGTTTAGATCAAAGTAAATGCTTGCAGAAGATGTGAAAAATTATGTTCCTTCATATCTCCACCTCATCTCTGAAAAGACAGGAAAGAGAAAAATAACATTTTTTGATCTCTTCTTTTCCACAGTTACAAATCAAGCAAAGTCTGAGTTTTCTGAATTAAACTTTTCCATTTATATTTACTCTTTTTGTTCTTCTTCATGTGTGCAAGACTCTGCCAATGTTTGCTGACCTCACAGAAAATGCTCGCTGAACATTGATTGAAAAACTTGACTTCCAAGCATCTTAGTTAAGATAGATGCGTTTTTAATGTAAGGTATACAATACTTTTTTAAAAACGTCACCTGGGAGATTGTCATATTGCACTAAGAACTTATTCTTGTACTGACAGCTTATCCTTACTCTATTTTTTCTATGAATGTATTGCACTAAGAAAATTAATTATGCAAGCTAAAGGGCAAGATCCAGGGGGGGGGAAAGTGGAGGAAGACATTCTTTCTTAGCTTTCAAGGAAGAGGATAGGCCAGATGTATTCATTTTCACTGAGCTGCAATGGCAGAGAAAAGCATGTAGCAGTGAGGAGCATCACCTATGAGTGGATCGGCTAAAGAAACATCACTTATGAAACTTGGTACTTGCTAGTGCTGTTGAGAGTGACTTCCAAACATGTTCAGATAGACCCCATAAACCAGTGAACCTCTGGATCATTCCAGTCTTCTGGAAATAAAAGGTCTAGTTTTTGCCTCCACAGTTGTTTAATATGGCATAAACCAGAGTACAAGATAAAAAAAACAACTACACTTACCTGTATTCCCTACTTGACAACTACTGCCATCAATATTAACTTCTTGTCTGCTTTATCTACTTCTGCTCTTGGTGCTTTCTGTAGTCATTGTCGTATATTCATCTCACATATTTTCCTCTTCCTAAGTATGAAATTTACACATGGAGATTACGTACGTCCCTCTCCAATGTAAGTCAAGTCTGTCATGGTAGCCCTGATAAGGAAGCTCATACTCCAAGTGGGATCTTCCAGGAAGAAGGTTTTTATTTCTGTGAATGCTTCCTGATGGCCAAAAAATCCCAACAGTTCAACAGCTGTTGAAACAATTCAGTCTGATTCCAGGTCTGGAACTGAAAACATCCGGGACTCTTAATGTCAATCCGATAAATGTTGGAATACATGACGTGTAAGTTAGAAATTTTCACCTGACAGAGAGAGAACTTTTTATAGGGCTTCTGCTATAGAGGAGTACCTGACGATGGAGAACTGGAGAGAATCTGTGGGGTTGTCTGGTACCCTGTGCAGGAGTTACATAGAATTTCATTGCCAGACCATATCTGTATGAGACCAATCACAAAGACCATTTCTTGACGTTGAAGGAGAATCGTGGCCAACAAGGCAGAAGAAGGTCAGAAAAATGGGAAAAATGAACCAGAGGAAGCAAAGTCAGGTATTAGAGGAGATTTGCATCTCCACCCTCTATTTTAAAGGAAAACTGGCAACTTTATCCATTGCGGAATACTGCAGCCTTTTTGCAGAAAAGTCCACTTGTTTTTTAAATTCTGCCAAGGCGCCGTGTCTAAGTTTGCAAAGCTGTTTACTGTTCGCCCACCCAGCAACATCCAAGCAAAACATGAATAAAAGAAACATCTTCTCTAGGCCTTCAAGTCAGAAAGAAAACATCACTCAGCCCAGGAAAGATAACTGAATATGACAAAACCCTATCAAAAGTATTTGGATATCTTATCCCACTGATAAGGTGATGGTTAAGTTCCTGTGCACCTTAGAAGACTTAGGAAATATCAGAGGCTTTTTTATTCATAAGACACCTCTACCAATCAGTTAAGGGGAGAAAAAGCATAGAATTACTGAACTGTGTTATTTATTTATTTATTTATTTATTTATTATTAATATATTATTTAAGCAATTGAATTGAGAGAGTCTGGGAGTCTCTGTTGTCTAATAGGAGAGAAATATTCAAGAGCTTAAAGGCAAGAAGTGAATTGAGAGTGTTTATTAATACATTATTAAATTTACTAATCCAAGGAGAAGTTTGTTAGTATGTTATAGCTCTTTGGTCTTCATCTACAGAAAAGGATAATTTGGAAATCCTCTAGGATTGTTAGGCAGACTCTGAAACATAGAAGCATTAAAACAGTAAAAAGTTAGAGGGAAAATCCTGAAGGAGAACAGAGAAGATGTACATCAGTCATCATTCTTATGCAAAGTGTAAACTAGACAAACAGGAAAGAAAGAAGATAACTAGATGAAGGACTTATTTTGTTTTAATGAAGACTAAAAAGGAATTACACAGAATAAAGCATTTATTATCACAGAAAACCAGAAAGACAACAGACTGATCTTGAGCTTGTTTTATGTGGTTTAAGTCTCTTGATTTCAGTATTATGATGCCAACTAACTCTTGATGAGCAGCAAAAGCTTTGTAAAAACCAAACTAGAAGTCAAAATTGAAATCCTGAAACTCCCAGAAGCCAGAAACAATAACGGGTGAGCTGTGCACAGTATAGCTGTCTGAGCTGGTTCCCTGAGCAAGTCATTGTAGGTTCCCTTTGTAATCAATTGGATGAAATAAACACTGTTGGGTCATAATTCACCTGCCCTGATTCAGAAGCCCTGCTAAACTGAAACCAATTGTCCCCTAAAAACATTTCTCTTTCATGGACTAAAAAGAGCATCTGAACAGCTAGCTCAGAGTTACATGTGTTCACATGAACCACACTCCAGATGTTTTGTAAATGCATGACATTCCAAGGAAAAAAATAGAGTCCGTTTGATTCTAAGTAGAATTTATATGCAGAAGGGAGCAAAAAAAGTAATAATTTGTAGCTTAAATTCCCATTCTCTTAAGTATTTATGCATCTAATAACCACTGGAAGCAATGGCTCTATCCATACATCCAAGACAGTGCCACTGTTTATTTTTTATCCTGAAGGCCAGCTGGCATTATCTGACAACATCCATATGTTTCAGTTCTCCTAGCCTTCAAAAGAGAGCGACCATATCCAGCTTTCCTTTTGGGAATGGCTCTTGGCCTATAATACATCCAAAACTGTGCCTGGGAACTATTTGTGAGAATGCTACTTGGCCCAGACCAAACCTGTGCCAGAGACCTCTCTGACAATCAGACATATGGCAAATAGATTTGCAGTGCCCATTCTAGGGCATTGTTTAATGTACTGATACGGAGGTACCCACTGAAAATTACTTTATAGCACAGCTTTAAGAATTTGGGCTTCAATAACCTGTAGCATACTTCAGTAGAGACAGTGGCAAAAAAAATACCTGGGTGCATGTTGGATCCAGCTCCAAGTTATCTTGTCTCCGTTTTCAGTAAAATATAAAAAGATATTTGGAAGCTACAAAAGAAGGTGATGATACAGTGAGAATGAATGACAGCTGGTCCTGATAAAGGGGAATATATGCTGGGTAACCTAAGTATGTATGAATATAGGAGATACAATCAGTGGGAAATGGGCATTAAAGTGATCGCTGGCAAACAACTGAAGTCAAAGCAGACCAAAAGAACAGAAAATTACTCCATGGTTTATTTCTGCTCTCTTTATATAATGACATGAAGCAGTCACAACAACACAGAGTTAAGCATAGAGCTTATCTTTTAAGTCAAGAAGAGGATAAATCTGGAGCTCCACAATATTACACACTGGTAAATGAGTAGTGAGTGGTCCAGTCTAACAATGGGCATGTCCTGACAACTCACACTTGATCTCAGTGGGAATAGGTGAAATAAGAAAATCACCAGCCATAACACTAAAAAAATATCTAGATCAATCTGAAAATATAGACTTTCAAAAAGAGTGCCAAGATGATTAAAAGCCAGCTTGGGCTCTTGGGGAACAACAGACAAGATCTGGATGGTTACCACCAGGCTTTCCCTAGCTTCACCATTATTTTAAGTGGTACAGTAGTACTGCAAAACATAAACTTTCTCTGAGGAGGAATAGTTTTACAGTAGAAACGACATTTGAAAATGAAAAAAAAGGAGAAAATAATTTTAATTAAGAATAGTAGATGTTTACATATCTTATGAAACAGAAGTTGATTCAGTTACTTAAACAATGATATCTACTGCTGCTTGAATCGTGCTAAGGGACATTACTTTAGAGACCTATGGGAAACATATTTTTCTTGACTCACAGGTAGAAACCCACCAGGCTGTCTACCCTAGGACATCTTTAATGGCATGAGATGCCTATCCAGGGGCACCTGAATCAAGATAAGGCTTTCTTGGTTCCCATTGTATCAACAGAGTTCAAAGGTGGCATTCAGCTGCTTAAATGCAGGCATCTTGTGCTGTTTGAGAAGCCATGGGACATATTCTGTCTGGCCTCCAGCTGCCAAGTCGAAAGGACATGAAAAGACCCTGAGCCATTCTGCCCTGCCTTTGTCTGTGTGTCAGATGCTCAAAGGTATCTGAAATGTCAGCGGATGTCTACGTTTCCACAACTAGATTTCATCACTAGTAAACACACAGTCGAGAGCTTTTCAGTTGACCAGATATACTTGTCCATTTCAGGATGTGTTGAATACTTTTATAGATTTCACTGACTAGTGATAGGGCTTCCACTGACTATGATGAGATCATTAATACTTACCTCCCAGGTGCGTACCTGCACTGCAGATATGGAAATTTACATACCTGAATCTGCATCTGTATCCTTCCTTTTTCTGTGGGTGTCTGAATCAACAAATAAATTTCTCTTTCAGGACTCAGTTTAAGTTTCTAAGAGTATGGATCTTGTCAGTCATGTTTGGAGATCTTGAATACTCAAGTCCTGTTTAGGCTTCTGAATGCAGTCCCTAGTGGTTTTGGGTAACCGTATATTGTCAAGTAAGATAAATGTCTCCAAGCCAGCAAAGTCTGATGAAATTTATTTTCCTCACATTCAAGAGACTATCTAAAATAATCTTGTAAACTTTTGCAATCATTCCTTTAGAACTTGTGGAGGTCAGGGCAGGCCCCAGAGAACGGGAGCAGGGCAAACATAATACTTATCTTTAAATAGCAGCAAAAAAAGGAAGGATCCAGAAACTTATAGACCAGGCAACATAACTGTGAAAGTCACAAAGACAGAGAATAAGATTGTTGAACAATCACTTTGCAAACACTGGCAGGATAATAAGGTGATAAGGAACAGCTAACAAGTTTTTGTCAAGAACAGGTCGCATCCAACCAATCTGATGCCCTTCCTTGATGGAGTAGAAGCATGAAGTTTAATGCAGAGATATATAGAGTGATTTATTTTAGTGATTCTTGTATTTATTTTCTTTTTCCCATAAATAATGGAAGCCAGATCATTAGTCTCTCTTCAAGTGCTTTTTAGGTCTGGCATATGGCAAATGCCTCTGTTTAATGTGTGGTGCATTCCTAGGAAAATGTCGTATTGTTAATTGACACTCTGGAGTCACTGCCACACCTTGGCAAGAATGAAATGAGGTATATGTACCAGAATTCGTGATGGAAGTATTGCCACCATGAGAAATTACTCACATCCTTGAGGGATTCTCTCTTCCTGAATCACAGTTTTACGTCTGTGTCTATCATGGTCAGTATTTCTCAGTTAATCTCATTCTGCATTGATGCTATCAGCCTGATTTCCCCAACACTTACACTGGTACTCAGAATGTTGTGATCATTAAACTACACTGATGTAAAAGAGATATGGACCAGGGTCTTGATTTACAGAAATAACACTAAATTCAAAAGCCCTTTTAGAGAAAAAGAAGCTTCCAGTAAAATGACTTATGAAAATCCAAAGTCCTCAGGATTTAATATGAAAATTATTGACCAATATTTTTGAAAGCCCAAGGCTTCACTCTTAATGCTTTTCTGCTAAAGATGTTATAAAGTAAATGACTACAATGTTCAACCTTTTTTCCTCCAGTACAATCATAGTGGACTTTTCAGTATGGACTCCTAATAATATTTCATTACATGAAACCTTCACTGAAATATAAGTTGGCTTCCAGTAAAAATTTCAGCAGCTAGAAAGATGTATAAATACTAAATAAGCTTCATGCATTCATCTTTCTCTGTATATAGATTGTCAGTACTTTCTCAGGTTTTTTTTAGTTTAAATTAGTTTTCAGGAAAATTGGTAGGGTGACATTTGTGAAGCTGAGTATAATCAAATTTCAAAAGTCTCTAAGGGAAAACTGACAAATGTTAATTTGTCTAGATATGCATACATAGTTGGGTTTTAAAAAATGTCTTTGAGGTAGATGGAGAAATGACTTAGATGTCTATCAGCCAGTTTAGATGTCTCTATATGGTTTTAATTGCCTTTTTAATATTATGAGTACCTAAAATCTCTATGTTATCCCACCTACAGTTAGCAGTCTGAAAATTAGATCTCTAAACTCCCTCAATAGTCCATGATGTGAGGCAGGTGTCCCCAAAGGACAATCATCCCACTTATTTTAAGATCTAATTAATCATTTTTTTGCCTAAAGAGGAAGCTCAGGTGCCTATCTTTGCCTTGGTGTCTTTGAAGAGTAAACAAGAAATATCAGGGCATACCATGTACAACCTTGCAGAGAAAACAGCTGGGGGTGGGAACTGAGGGAGCATCGGGCTGGTTGTTTCCCATTTTACTTAATTATGGACTGAAAAATGTACGTGAACAAGATAAGCATGTAAGATGTTAGAGTAGGACTGTATGTGTAAAAATATCTAAAATTCACGTGAAAGTTAGTGTTTACTGAAGCTGTTCTCTGACAGAGAAAATTCTAGGTTCTTCTTACAGTCCTCTAAATATTTCTTTGAAGTTCTTTTCAAAGTTCCTTTGAAGTCTATCAACTTACATTTAAGCACCTAAGGATTTTCTGTAGGACAACTTCATGGATTTGTGAAATTCAGGTTCATAGACTCATAGAATCATAGAATGGCTTGGGCTGGAAGGGACCTTAAAGATCATCTAGTCCAACCCCCCTGCCGTGGGCAGGGTTGC
>JAVKLA010000017.1:23109750-23151553 GCA_034782735.1 Sagittarius serpentarius
TCTTGATGCAGCCCAGGAGACAGTTGGCCTTCCGGGCTGCAAGCGCACGCTGCTGGCTCATGTCAAGCCTCTCGTCCGTCAGGACCCCCAAGTCCTTCTCCGCAGGGCTGCTCTCCATGAATCCTTCTCCCAGTCTGTACACGTCTGGGGTTGCCCCGTCCCAAGTGCAACACCTTGCACTTGGCCATGTTGAACCTCATCAGGTTGTCGTGGGCCCACTTTTCAAGCCTGTCCAGGTCCCTTTGGATGGCACCCCTTCCTTCTGGTGTATCAACTGTACCACTGCGCTTAGTGTCATCTGCAAACTTGCTGAGGGTGCCTCGATCTCGCTGTCTATGTTGTTGATGAAGATGTTAAAGAGCACCGGTCCCAAGACAGACCCCTGGGGGACACCACTTGTCACCGGCCTCCACCGGGACATAGAGCCATTGACCGCATTTCCTGCGTTTGATTTCCTAACACAAAGTGCCTTGCATCTGTTTTCATTAAATTTCATCTTATTGATTTCTGACCACTTCTCCAAGTTTAAAGTCTTGCTCTACAGAGGGTTTGAACTCCTTCGTAGGTTAGCCTCGCACACAAATTCCATAAATGTCCATATCATTAACAGAGAAAATCAAAAAGAACCGGGCCCAAGAGGGACCTTGGATGCAATCTCTCTTAAAACGTCCCTGTTAAAAATGATAGATCATTGGAAACTATATGTGCACACTTTCAATCAGTTGAATATGTATTTCCTATTTTTTTCCTCCAGACAGTATTCCCTTAATTTACTTGTCAGAATACTAAGTACAATAGTATTAAAAACTTGCAAAGTCCAGTAGAAAGATGTTAAAAGCCATACTGAGATAGACAGCCTGTCTCCTTTTCTTTCTTTCCATTAGGCTAGTTACTTTTCAAAGCAAGAAATTAGGTTGACTTGAGATCATTTGCTTTTGATAAATCTATATCAGGTTTTTCTGATCACCTTCCTATACTCTCAGTGACAGTAAATAGGTTTGCAATTGCTTATTATATTATCTTTTGAGATATGAACTAAGTTGTTGGACATTAAATTCTGCAGGTCATCTTTCTTCTCTGTTTTCAAGACAGATACTATAATTGTTCTCTTCATTCTTCTTGGACCATCCCATCTACATTCATTCTCTACGGTGACTGCTAATAGTTCAGAGATTGCTTTGGCTTAGCTTTTAATCGATTCATTTCTCCAGGCTCTTCTAGCTTGAATAAACTTAACTGAATCAAGTGGTCTTTAATCTGTTATTTCGCTCTTATTTCTATCCCTATCCTCTTCAAATTTCTTTTAAATATCTGTTCATAATTAACCTTTCATTTTGAAATTTGAGGTAGAAAAAGTATTATATATTTCCACCTTCTCTGCAGCCTCCCTTGTTTGCTCTCCTAACCTCACAAGTAATGGAATAAAAATTTCTGTTGTTTCCTTTCTGCTTAAGTAGTCATAGGCCATTGCCTCTCTGGCAAATAAAAAGTTGCTGTACTTTGTTCATGTCATGTTAGTACCAGAGAAACTTGGCAGTTTTGACCCAGCGCCAAAGACCCTGTGAACCTTCCTAGAACTGCTCACAGAACTTAACTCCACTGTCAATGTTGTCAGTGACATCAGCGATAAAGCTGAAGGAACAGAATTTTACAGAGTGACTGTGGTGCCTGAATCATCAGAAATGTCAGAAAATGGATTTGTATCCTTGTTGGGAAAGGGGAATTGACCTGCTTATTTGAGGAGAACAACAGAGGCTGACTGGAAAACTTGGTATCAGAGTAATGATGTGGGAAAACCAGTCAGGCAAAGATTTCTTCTTGTGGCAGCAAGGGAATTACTGCACTGTATTCCCCAGTTCCTATATCTGTGTAATAGAGCTGCATTTATCTGTAAAAGAGGGATAAATGGAAATTTTACATTTGTGTAATAATAATCATCATAAGAAAATCAGTGCCAATTTTCATCCTCAAAGAAGTTACAAATAGCAATATTTTATTTCCTTAAGTTGCTGCTTGCTCTATTAGAAAAAAAGTCTAGACTTTAATTACAGTATTTTAATTTTCAGTATTAACACAAGTTTGTGCATACACGTTAGTTTATACTCTTGAGTCGTCTTTGTATACGCATATGTTTCACAATAAAACCCCTTTCTATTAGTCATTACATACCTACCCTAAGATTAAATGCACCCAGGTACTCATCACTGAGAATGTGATATACTAAAATTTATAAATTAATAACAATAAAACCATGGCAAATACGCAACTGTGAACATAAGCTTGCAGATGGGCAGATAAGTGAGGTATTGGAATAAGCAGAGAAAAGTCAATATTACTGTAATTAATACTGGTACAGCATTGCTTCACCTAAGGCTTCACTTTGGAAAGTGCTAATCCGTCATAACTTAAACTCTTTCTGCAAAAGGACTTATTTTTAAAAATTTCCAATTTGAAAACATTACAATGATCTACAGTATCTGTTCTAACATTTTCAAAATCTTTTATTTTTTATTTGATTTTGCCAATCACTTTTAGCTCTGATTCCTAACAAGAGACTCCCAGTTATTCTCTCCATACATGTGCGTGTACAACAACAGCCTGCAAGTAATGGGCCCATTTCAGTCACATCTAGAAGAGGGATAGAGGTCTCAGAGACTACTGCAATTCTAGAAGCTTTGTGAAAATTGATGTCTAGAAAGAGGACAAAATCCCAGTTTAGTACCTCCTAGAAGAGGTAGAAGGCAGAATCCAGCTATTTTATATTTTATTGGTAACACCCAGATGGCAAATTAGCACATTCACCTTGGACAGCCAGTAAGGCAGCACACACCTAGCTATGGACATGTGGTCAAGGAGAGGTGTCAGAAGGGTGAGGGATGCTGGAACTATTCAGATGGGAGATCCCAGGAACAAAGGACACATGCATAGAACAAGATTTATTAAAGATGCTCTTCATGGACCAACAGGTTCACATTTTGCTTAGTTCAGCCATAAAGTTTTCCTGGCGGAGTCTGAAACAAACAAAAGCAAGTCCGTCCTTCATTCAGCAAGTAATGAAGTTATAAAGCTCCTGGTAGCAGGAGGCTGTGGTGGCCAAAAGTGTGAGTGCATTTACAAATGGATTAGACAAATGAATAAAGGTCCCTCAATGCCTCCAAACATGATGTTGCAAATGTAGCCTCTGGTTTTGGCAGGCCTTTTGGCTTAATGCAAAAAAAATCTCAGAGTCTGAAATGGAAAAGAATTACCCCGTGTCCTGTTTCCATCATCCTTTTCTTGAAAATCTATCCCTGCACTTTGTCCAGTCAACTAGACTATATCTCTATACTGCAATACTGTATCTCTACACAGCAATCCTTGGTTCGACCTAGTATGGCTACCGTCATGTTGTTAAAGGCAGAACAAAGAAGTGAGACAGGGAAGATGTTCTCAAAGTCCCATCTAGACCCTAAATTTGTGTTTCCAATGTGATGTCTGTAGACCAAGGATTGCCTTTGTCTTAGATCACAGCAGGGTACCTGGGTGGGAGCTGATTCGAAAAGAGAGGTGTTATGGACATATGGGAACAAATTTTAAGTGGTGAAGTCATACGTTAAAGGGACCTTTGTCAGAAATGCCTGGAAAAGAACCATCCAAAATCAATCAGCTTGTGGAGAGGGGGTGAGCACGGACATCTGAGGGAGAACATTGTGCTCTACTGTCCCCAAAAGAGAATGAACCACACTCATTGAGGTGCTGGAGCCTGTCCAAAGAAGGGGAACAAAGCTGGTGAAGGGTCTAGAGCACAAGTCTTATAAGGAGCAGCTGAGGGACATGGGGTTGTTTAGCTTGGAGAAGAGGAGGCTGAGGGGAGACCTTATCACTCTCTACAACTACCTGAAAGGAGGTTGTAGCGAGGTGGGTGTCCGTCTCTTGTCCCAGTAACAAGTGATAGGACAAGAGAAAATGGCCTCAAGTTGTGCCAGGGGAGGTTTAGATTGGATATTAGGAAAAATTTCTTCACTGCAAGGGTTGTCAAGCACTGGAACAGGCTGCCCAGGGAAGTGGTTGAGTCGCCATCCCTGGAGGTATTTAAAAGACGTGTAGATGTGGTGCTTAGGGACATGGTTTCATGGTGGCCTTGGCAGTGTTAGGTTTACAGTTGGGCTCAATGATCTTAAAGCTCCTTTCCAACCTAAATGATTCTATGATTCCTATAAGATTAAATTAAGCCAAGCCAGGATATGGGCACTGGAAGTGGTAACCATCCAGCCTGGCCCACACCCTGCAGGGTACTTACACGCTTGCTTTAAGCATAAAAAAAATTGCATGCATGTCACTGTATTCTGCAGCTTTACTCAGCCCAAGGAGCCTATTCTTTCTGCTTGATGATCCAAAAGGGACAGTGTGCAAGACAGCCGTCCCTTGAGAATCTGAACAGGCTCGCCCTAAACTTACCAGGGAATTCAAGGTCCCTCCTGAACCAAGATGCTGATTCACAAGAGAGTAGCATTTCCACACAGGCTTTTTGCTAACGGCAAGACTTCCGTAATACTGTATATTTATCTTTCACTGGGGACACTGATTTGCAGTAAAACAGGTAACATTCACAGAAGTTGACAGTTTATGCTGTAATTTTCCATGTCTAGAATTGTTGTCAGGAGTCTGCTTTGGGCAACATAAGCAGCCATATGAAGACAAACAATTTAAATCAAAAGACAAACTCAACAAATTTTTTGTTCACTATTACACACTTGATTATTTTCAAATGTCCTGTTGTCATATTTCTGGTTTTGTTACAAGAAAATTGCTTTTGTGCATGCTTTGTTGCATGCAATTCTGCTGCTGCAGAGAGTGAAGGCACACAGAGGCAGGAGCATCTGCAGTCTGCTTCTACTTCTTTCTCTGCTCAGTAGTGTGTTTCCTTACATCATCTAGAATTTTGTCAGGGCTTGAGCCAAAGTGCAGAGAACTTTCCACTTTCTCATCCAAACCCAAATATATGTTTTTAATTTTTGGCCGAATTTTTTATTTGGAAGCCACTTTTGGCTGTGTTTTTTTAATGTTAGTTTTTATATTTTCCCCCAAATTGAAATGGGAAATAAAAGATCATGGGGTGTATACAGAGATATATATTCAACATATAAATTAAATGAAAACATATACATAAGGAATAATTTTTACTAGTTAAACCTTTCCCAGTAAGATTAACTTCAACTTTACCATTCTGTCCCAAAGTTTAATAGCTGTAGACCTCCTGGACTGTGACTGTGATGAGCAAAATGAAAGTAAGTCTGTATTAAGCTTTAATTTATTGAAAAGTCATACCCCTAAGGTATTTCTCCGGGTGGGATACAAAGAACCTGTCATGGAGCACTGACCACGTCTGACTCTTTTTTGAATGTCCTCTCACATAAGTTGAGGGAGTTCCTTCTCACCAGGAGGAGCTCTGTATAGCTGAGAGAGAGAAAGAGAGACATAGGGAGACATAATCATGAAAAAAAACCCATATGTTTCCTGGATAATCAATGTGGACCAATGATTTAGCCAGTACTGTACTCTCTGTCATTACCACCAGCATGTCAACTTTCATATAGTGTGGAAGCTTGTGTACTATCACTGAGAAGTTCCAGTTTCACTCAGTAGGTAGAGAACCATCATACAAATTATTCTGGTTATTTGTTCTTAATGGCAGTATACTTTTTCCTCTGTCTAGCATGAAGAACCAAGATGTCCCTTTCTTGGTCACACCTACTCATTTCTCAAATAAAGCCCTTAATTTATACTCTCTAGAAGAAAATGTTGTTACTTGCATTTGTAAGTGTTTCAGACTGAATCCCTTACACCTTGAAAGATGTAGTAGGACACCACAAGGAGTTTCAAGAATGAACCCCAGACTTGATTCTCCTTTGTGCTATATATGCAGTCCATTTGAGAACTAATTCAATGTCCATTAAAATCAATGAGTGCCTTTTAAAGAGTATTTCATCATTTCATTTCTGAACATGGAGAGTCTCAGAATATCAGGTTGTTAACTTAAGCACCCGTATGTGAATTCTGGTATCTAGCTTAAGGCAGACACTTCACAATTTTCCATTTGTTTAACTGGTGACAAAATCGTAACAAAACTTAGCTGACAAAATTTTTTGACTGCTGGAGGATGAAAAACCTGGAGGATTGTCGACTCCCTTTATATATGCACATGTATACACTTTGTTTTCTCATTTCAGGTCATGGAACCAAAGGAGTGTTTGAACTTCTTTCAGGATGGCGTCGAACCAGAGAGAATCTGCCATTCAAGGACAGAGTAGCAGATGCCTATTCAGATGTCATGGTCTCCTACACAATGACAAGCTCTTTGTATTTCATAGCCTTCGGCATGGGTGCAAGCCCTTTCACCAACATTGAAGCTGTAAAAGTCTTTTGCCAGAATATGTGTGTCTCCATCCTATTGAACTACTTCTATATCTTCTCCTTCTTTGGCTCCTGCCTGGTCTTTGCTGGCCAGTTGGAGCAGAACCGTTATCACAGCATCTTCTGCTGTAAAATCCCTTCAGCAGAATACCTGGACCGGAAACCTGTGTGGTTCCAGACCATGATGAACGATGGCCATCAGCATACTTCTCATCATGAGACCAACCCGTACCAGCATCACTTTATCCAGCATTTCCTCCGAGAGCATTACAATGAGTGGATTACCAACATCTATGTCAAGCCATTTGTGGTGATACTGTATCTCATCTACGCCTCTTTCTCCTTTATGGGGTGCTTACAGATTAATGATGGAGCCAACATTATCAACCTTCTTGCCAGTGAGTCTCCAAGCGTCTCCTATGCCCTCATACAGCAAAAGTATTTCAGCAACTACAGCCCAGTGATAGGTTTCTACATTTATGAACCTCTGGAGTACTGGAATGGCACTGTGCAAGAAGACCTAAAAACACTAAGCCAGGGGTTCAACACAGTGTCCTGGATTGAACAGTATTACCAGTACCTTCGAGTGGGTAACATCAGTGCAACCAACAAAAGTGACTTTATCAGCATCCTCCAGAGTTCCTTTTTAAAAAAGCCAGAATTCCAGCACTTCAAAAATGACATCATTTTCTCCAAAGCTGGAGATGAGAACAACATAATTGCTTCTCGTTTGTACCTGGTGGCCAGGACTAGTGAAAACACACAGAGGGAGGCAGTAGAATTGTTGGAGAAGCTGAGGCCACTCTCTCTTATACAGAGCATCAAGTTCATTGTGTTCAATCCTACTTTTGTTTTCATGGACCACTATGGCTTATCAGTAACTATGCCTGTCCTGATTTCTGGTTTTGGCATCCTGCTGGTGTTAATACTGACCTTTTTCCTGGTTATTCATCCTCTGGGAAATTTCTGGTTAATTCTCAGTGTCACCTCAATAGAGCTGGGTGTTCTTGGCTTGATGACCTTATGGAATGTAGACATGGATTGCATTTCTATACTGTGCCTTATCTACACTTTGAATTTTGCCATAGATCACTGTGCACCCCTGCTTTATACATTTGTATTAGCTACAGAGCACACCCGAACTCAGTGTATAAAGAACTCCCTCCAAGAGCATGGGACAGCCATTTTGCAGAACGTTTCTTCTTTTCTTATTGGGTTGGTCCCCCTTCTCTTTGTGCCTTCAAACTTGACCTTCACACTGTTCAAATGCTTGCTGCTTGCTGGCAGTTGCACACTTCTGCACTGTTTTGTTATTTTGCCTGTCTTTCTAACCTTTTTCCCACCTTCCAAAAAGCACCACAAGAAAAAGAAACGGGCCAAAAGGAAGGAACGAGAAGAGATTGAATGCATAGAGATTCAGGAGAATCCTGATCACGTTACAGCAGTCTGAAAGGCTTAGAAAAAATAGTATATTCTCTTTTTAAAAAAGCATTGCACAGAGATGCAGGGAAAATAGAGCAAAGATCTCAGCTGCTTGCGCTGGCCAGGTCTGGCAAGGCAAAGGAAGATCAAGAAGGGGTATTCATGACACATCAAGGTGCAAACTTTTTTTAACAAAAATGATGAAAGTAAAAATAATCTCAAATGTTTCCTTTGAATCCTCATTCTCCACCAGGGAAGAGTCTGTTGGCCGTTAAGTGTTCCTGAATCTCAGACTGTAGCTCTAATGGGAATTGCTTGATCTGTCACATGTAGGACTGAAGCAAAGTTGAAAAAAAGGGTTACCATTAAGTAAACAGTAGGGAAAAAGGCAGATTTGTTTGGTAAAATCATCTATAGAAAAGAAAAAAACAACATTTCAAATGAGAAAAGGGAACAAGATCAAGAGAGATTAAAAAATGTCATGGTCTTTTTTTCTTATTTTCATGAGTAAGTTGGTTAAGATGAAACTTATGCACTTGGGAAGCAGTTGTTTAACACAATCTAAGCCAAATTACTTCCCAATTCTGGTGTTCCATGTGTATCTGTAACACCACAATTAGAGGGTCCTTGTGAATATGGATGGGAAAGGTATACTGCTAAGGAATAGCGGTACTGTTTATATAGGAGAAGAAATAATTGTAGCCATTTGGAAATTTATCATTTAGTTTCTTTAAATGTGACACATGACTTTTATCCCAAGAGGTCACAGCTGGTAGTTAATACCATACACATATTTTGCTATTTCTAAATTGTGAAATTCCCCTTGAACTAACAGATCTCATGAAACTAACCCAGGCTATTACCACTGCAGCACTACTTGCAGTTCCTGCAGTGTAACACTTTTGATTTCTAATTTCTCAGTGTTGACATTAAATACTGAATATTAATCAAGCAGGTGCTTTAAACGTAATGATGGATTGCGTATCACAGGCATAATGTGATCGTGTAACAGCTGAATCAGCTCTGGAGCACCTGCACATTACTGTCATTATATATTTGGTCCAATGGACGAAGGGATATGTTTGCTGGTCCCTGCAATATGCTGCAGGAAGTGGGATTTTCCCCTTCTTTAAGCAAAACGTCAGTCAAATACTTGCCACACACACAAAAAAGACCTTGTTAAGGTTTGCACGGGGCTGAATCAACCCCTAGTTGTAAAAGGACAGATTGGTCCCCTGTGAAGGGGAGGGGAGAGTGAAATGTTTTTGTTATTATTATTCCTAAAGATTTGAGTGTTGATCGTCTGCAATATAAAGCTTTGTTATGGCAGTTGAAATTTCACAGGAGAGTGCAGTAAATCCGCAGTTACTATATGACACTAGAAATTGTACTGTAAAGAACTATGAATGACTTTCTCTGCTTTGTAAACTATACAGCTTAGTAGCCCAGGAGAAGGGATGAAAACAGATCTAGCCATTTCAGTTTGCTCTTGGCCCAGTTCTGCACTGGAGCTTGCCATGTCCATCTCCTCTTTCAGTATTTTAAAAGGGCTTGCTTTCTACTCTCTGGAGTATCATATAGCATCACCTACATGAGCTATGTCTTCCTGAATATATAGTATCCATGAGGACACTATGTAAAGCTATCACTATATGGGGTGTTTATGTCTACTTTGTTTTACTTGTGGGTACCTTTAAAAGATGTCTGGAAGCTGTTTGCCTTCCAAAATGTGTATACATGTCTGGTCATGTTATACAGTCATGTTGTGGCTGGTTAACTCAGTCTCAAACCTGCAAAGTTTGCTGATGAGGGTGTGTACATATGTTTTACTAAAAAGGTCTCCTCAAAAAGTTGATTCTTTGTCACGTGACATGTCTCACCTCTTCCTACTGTTTCATGGTTAGGGAGAGCCAAAGAAAAATTCACCTGCAGCACAAAAAGCCATTTGAATGCCAGTTCTAATGTTCATTAGCTGCTTCTGTTTCCAAGGAATGCAGTTTCGCCTCTTCTCTATACTTTCTGTGCTTTGCCATTACCATTTGCCAAAAATGACCTCTGTGTTTTAGGAGTGGTCAAAGCCCTTGATCATTCAAGGAACCTTTTGTGTGCAACAGGTTTTAGAGAAAGATAAACTTTCTAGATAGGTAAAGCTTCCAAAGTTTAAATCCAGATCTAAACTTCACGTGTACCTAGATCAAGGTTACTGGTTTGACCCAAGATATCCAAGGGCCAGCTGCAAAACCGAGCTCTAAATACTTTAGTAAGGTTTAGGATCAGGGGATGTTTTAATGTTGGGTTATGGCTCAGATGTGTCTCTAGTTGGGAAGTATTCACTGACCTTGATTTGCATCTTGAAGGCATTGTGCAATATCCACCCTTTTTAGAACAGTCGGTTATGAATGTCAAGCTCTCCATACCGCTTCTTACATTCCTCCACTGCCTGTACAAGACCTGGATTGTTGCAGCACAGCTGTGACCCTTGGGCATCACGTCTGGAGGTGTCACAGGGGAAGTTGCTGGTCTTCGCTTGTACTGCCCAGTTGTAACCCAGGGATCTCTGTCATGCACTGTATTGAAGAAAGTAGCATTTTCCAAAGCCATCAAAGCCAGAATTCGTCTTGCCTAACTTTGGATGTTGACAATGTAGGTATTTATATCCGAACTTCCTTATGGCCATAGGAGAGGGACAGACACTTCTGACCTGTTTTACAGTTGTGCATTAGGAGTAAATGAATCACACATTAAAAAAAATGCTTATTTCTGTCCATTGGTGATAAAGGAAGTTCAGCATGATTAGTTCAGACACAGACATCAGTAATGCAGACTCATTCAGATTTGATGAGATTAACCCCACTTAAAATGACCAAATATCAAGTGAAAGAGAAAAGAAAAAAAACCTTAAACTTGCCTCCCGAGAATCTGTTTTAGGGATAAATCCCAGGAGTAACTCAGCTCAAATTTTATGTTTGGCTTATGAGGGTTTTATGAAGAACAGATTGTTTAAAAATTGCCACTGGAATTTCCCTAGCAGAGAATGGTGAGCTAAGAAATCAGAAGATGTCAATGTTGAAGGTGGGCTCACACAAATGAGCTAGAGCTTGATGAGATGTCAAACCAGCTTCTCTCTCAATATCATGCATGTGCAGTAGCACTTGTATATAACAGACACAAGATATACAGATTACACTCTGGAACTAGAAGTGTTTTATTTCTTTGTCAATGTGGGAGTGGAGCAGAAAACAAATGAGATCTTCCATGGATGTCATTTTATTACTTTGTTTATCAACCATTTTCCAGATCCACCAAGAAATGTGGATCCTTCCAGTTCACACTGGAATCATTTGGGGATGAAGAGTCCATAGTTTTTAAATCCCCCTCCTTTTTTTGCTTTCAGTCCTTTTCAACAAATTCTGCCCTTTTCTGCAGCACCTCTTCAGCTCAGCTGGAGCTACATAAGCACCTGTGAAAAAGGACATAGCCCATGCAAAACAATTTGACACTCTGATACCTTCTGCATATTGGATCTTCGTTATATACTTTTTTCCAGTCACCATAAGTCCCCTGGGATATTGCGCATATTCCTTTAAGGTCTGGGTTTATGTATCGTCTACATAAGCTGCTAAGAACCCTGTGTGCATTTCCTACTTGGTCTAGTTTCATTCCCTCAAAGTATATTGGTTTGAATTCATTGTTGAGATGACTCAGTTGAAGTCAACAGATTTATTGCCATGACATATCTGGCTTTGCATGCTTTCTATTTGGTAAGAAGTGAAATCATGACAAATGAACCCCTTACATTGTTGATGTGCTTGTTGAACAGTGTATCTGTCTATACTCTATAGTCATTGTTGCATGCTGCATTCAGGAGGCTGCAGTGAAGGTATATCTCCTTTCTGTAATTTTTTCTTTACACTTTCCCATGTAGGCTATTTTAGCCTTAATTAATCTATTCCTCTGCCTTTTTTATTAGAGTTAAGTCTTCACCTCTGTAGTCCAGTACTTGATGTTTCATAAATTTACTGGCTAACAAAGCAACATACATTTTATGGCCAAGATAAGTATGGATGCATGGCACCTTGCATGTATAATTTAAAGAGATTATCTTCAGGGTTATTGTTCTCAACATTTTGCTTCAAACGATTCCTATTTAGGATGTACCCTGCCACATGCTAGTATCGATTCAAGTTCACTTAACAACTCTAGTTTTGAAATTTTCTCCAGTAGGAAAGAAAAGAACGACAGGGGAAGGAAGAAATATGAAGTAAAGTAGTTGTGTAATCAGTGTTCTTTTTTCCCAAAAGGTTTTCACTGCTCTACTCTTAATTAAGTCACACTGAGTAGTGACTCCAGCATAATTAAGATTTATTTCAATGGAGTTATTCCATATTTCACTGTGACAAGAGCTTGGCTTATTTTCTTTATGCAAGTACCATGCTAAGTCTCTTTGATTAATTTTTCTGTAATTATAAACTTTAATAAGTTCTTTTTCATTGCAACACTAGGTTTTTGAGTACCTCAAGCTCTCATTTGATGTCCTAGGAAACACTGAAAGGAAGCAAAGTTAGGCGGTTAGTGAGCGAGAGACATGTTGTAGCGTTGGGGAAAAGGGATACTTCACAAAGAGGCAGCATATCCTCCAACAAGGCTTTAAATAAAAAAAACATTTTAAGGCTATCTCAGAAGATTCAAGTGAAGTGGAAACCAAGTGAAACATGTTGTCTGGAGGATAGTGTAATCAAATTACAGACAGTCAAAACTTCGATTCTTCTTCATACCATCTTACACAAGCAAGAAGGCATTTGAACAGGGAAGGAAACTGAATACAGAAAGCTCATCCATCACCTAAAATGCTTCTTTTCACCATAGTCTTGCACAAAGCCATGCCACAGACCAAGCGAGTGCAGATTCTCCCGCCTCAGCACGGGCCTCTCCATGACCTGTTTTCCATGTACAGCAAGGAAGGGATCCCACCTTGGCTTTCACACACCCTTGGAGAGGAGATTGAGAGCTGCTTCCTTACCTGACGAAGCTGTGAATGAGAGCTGAAAGGTGCACACCACACTGCAAACACAGGCGTTGCATGCCCCCGTTGTTTGCTCTCTGCCTTCTTACGAGCAGCAAACACTACAGTTTCCTGGAGATATGCAGAGGTACTCATAATTTCCCCAGGAGTAATCTGGAATTTGTGATCACGGCAGCTTACAGGCATACACTTCTGACCAAGAAGACTTTAGGAGCTTTTTTGGAGTTGTTCTGTGAGAGATACCCGTTTCTCAGTACAGAGCCCCACACATCACCTCACCTGCCCAGCACTGGAGAGATGCATTGCTTCTTCTGACACGTCAGGCAGGCAGAAGAAAGTTTTCTGGAAGCCTTTCCTTTTAATCATCAAGGCTTTCTTTTCCCCAATTGTTTCTACCTACTTCATGGCTCAAAACAAAGGATCCAATGTGAAACTTGGATGCTCATCCTACCCATAGTGGTGCGAAATGTCATTGTTTAACCACAAGGATGAGGTGGGTTGTGGGTTTTCAGGCCAAACACAGGGATATGGTCTTCTTGTCCAGACAGACAATCAAAATCCTGCTGAAAACAAGTAAATGTGAAGCAGTTCTGAACTGCATCTTTCCTTGCTTTCTTTGTTTCCTCTTTAACGTACCAATGTGCCCACAACACTATTATCATTTTCTTCCTACTTCCTCATTAAAGAAAATAGTTTCTCTTTCCTGCTCCCTGAGGCTATCTTTCCTTTGCAGCTCAACTTATTTTGTACTTTAATCTTCTGTGTGTGCTCTCAACCTCTTCAAAATTTTCCTATTTATTTTTGAAAACTCTGAGAGCATAACCCTGTTGAAAGAAATGGAAGATGCTTGGATGCATCGAAGTGCAGACTCTGGTACAGAACGAGCTAATTTATAACAGCACCCAAATAGCTAGAAACTTTCTTCAGACAGAGAAGTGTCTGTAGGAAAATGCAGAAAATAATTAAGCCTAAGTTTCCATTTTTCTACACTTTTTATCTCTTAAACGTCTACTCTTTCTGGTTCCTTTTACTGTAGGCATTTCTTTTTTCAGCTTTTATCATAGAAATGCCTAGTTTTTAGCTGTTGTTCTGTCTCAGCAAATATAAAATACAAAATAAATACCAAAAAATACAGGTATTTCTACATGCGCTCAAAAAGAAAATATTGCCCCTGCTTGGAACATTTTGTGCCAAGTTTCTGTTCAGAGCACATTTTCCAGGCTGAATTATACAAGCCTCTGGAAACAAGTATTCTAGTAGAAATGCTGATACAGCCTTAACCAGAGAAAAATTAGTGGTACCTCAACAGTGTCCTGCTTAACTTCAACCCCTCTGCATCAGCCTGCTAGATACTCCAGGCAGTGGTTCTAACACAGATTGATAAAGGTCTCCCCATTACTTGCAACACCACTATTTTGGCAATATCAGCTGTATAGTTCTCGTGAGCACACATCAGTGTTTACCTTGCTCATGTACTAAAATCATCAACAGACTGGCAAAGCTTTTGCTGGAGAAGGGATATATCCCAAGGTAAGGCAGTGTGGCAGCCCTCTACTGTAAGACTGCTTCCCAGCTGTATGTTGGATGTTGCACTGAGTTCCTCCGTAAAGGACAAAAAGCATCACTTTTCTTTCAATAAGCCACTTGAGAATAGGACACAAAATATTGTAGATTTAGTAATGGATAGAATTTTTTTACATGGGAATTTGAAAAGACATGTCAATTGAATAGAGAGTAAAAGTCTCTATGAATAGATAAATCAACATTTTTTTTTCCTATTTCTCTTGCAATTCTGGTATGATACTTCTCTGATCTTACTTCCTTTCATCAATAAGGATCGAAATTTTTTCACACTTACAACAGCAAAGATAGTCCCTGACCTACAAAAACATCCTGTCTGCCAGAAGCAGACTTTCTCTTGGAGGAAGTCCTGTTGGTCTCTGCTCTGTGTCAAGGGAGATTTTGCAGCATCTGGCACAGCAGAAGTGTTAGTATGTACCTATTCAGTCATAGGCCCTCATTCCCAATGTGTAGACCCAAATACTAAATATGTAGGTTTTGTGGCATGTGTGATTTTGCCTCTCCAGAAAAAGAAGAGGTAGTCACAAAATTCAGTTCTGCGGCCAGATCGACTTTCCGCCATGGTGGAAAAGCAAAGAGTGACCAAGGCACCAGCCTAGCTGTAGTTATTGTGCCTGTGTGAGAACTTCAGAGAGCGCTTGTCTAGCTGTGAAAGCCTAAACAGTGACAGTATCTAACCCTGAACAAGAATTTGTTCTCTTCTCACTACCTCAGAGAGCCACGTGTATAAAAATAAACTGCTACTGAACAGCACCGTGAAACCTGATCTAAGTCCTGGGCATGATAAAGTCAGTTGAAGCACAGAAATTAGGGTGCAAACTCTTAAGACCAAGGCAGTTACTTTTAGAGGTGATTCCAGGATTTGTAATGACACAGGCACTGGAATTTAATCTTCAAAGCTACTAAATATCTAGGGAAGTCCCTAGCACAGATTTGGTTCAGAAAACCAGCTCTCTCCCCAGCAATTCCTGGGCACAGTCTGGGTGCTGGCACGGCCCAGGGACCATTCCCACCAGACAGCTTGTTTACAGTTACCCGTTTTTTAGTCTACAGGAATGTTTAATAGTATGGACATTGACAGACAATGCCAGCCTCCTTCGGAGCCACAGAGCGACTCCTGTCATTGCTTGGTTTACTAGCAAAGTTATAACTTCCAACAACAATGCAGCCTATATTCATACTGGTATTTTACTTTTGAAGTTCTTAATCTGGCAAAGCACTCAAGCAAATTATTTACTTTAATCAAATTCTTAGTCTCATGAACTGGGACATCTTTAAATTTAAGCATGTGTTGAAGTACTGAGCTAAATAAGGATGCATTTATCTTGGTGCTTCAAGTTAAATATGAGCTTTGCAGAAAAGAGGCCTTAAAAGAAAAAAGGCCTTTTTCCCGTAACACACTAAATCCTACAATTACAGTAGCAATTTCACAATATGTAGAAAGACCGTGCCAAGCACATATATTTTTCAGGGTTTCAATTTTCCTGATGTGAGACATCTCAGGGATATTTTAGTGATTTGTTACAATCATACAACACTCAGGCAAGAATAAAGCCTTGCTGAGCACGTTTCCTGGAAAAATAACAAGATATTTGACTCAAAAAGAGAATATAGTTTTTTATGATGTTAAAGCTCATTTCTAAAAGAGAAAATGAAACTTTTCATTTAATGCAATTCATTATTTCTTTCAAGTGATACTCTGGAGAAGTGCTGGATATGCCTCTATTATGGATAAGAGAGGAATTGCTTGATGAAGTTAAATTCAGCTTTGCCAATAAAAAAAAAAAAAGAAAAGAAACAAAAGCTGGCTTCGTGCATGGCATCATCTGTTGCTTTTTAATTAAATTAAATGTGAATGGTGACATGAATGGGGCAGAAGTGGAGAATCATGCTATACATGTCCTTGGGCTGCATCTGGTGAGGAACACTTATGTACACCAGGAAAAGAAATCAAGTCCCCACTCCTGCAAAAAAAAAGATGGAACTGCCAAGCCGTAAACGTTGTGAATAATCCCATTGGCTTCAGTGGAGCCATCAGGATGTATATAAAGATCTGCCCGTAAGTCTTTGCCAGTCTGAGGACTGGGATAAGCAGATACTCTAATCTGAAAAGGATACAGAGGGTCTTTCTTAAATCAGACATTTCTTCAACATCCTTAAAAAGGTTCAGTGTAACTGACCTCCATTACAAGAACAATGTTTTTTTCAAAACTTTGCCCTAAAACATAAGCTTGATAGAAACACAGGCACTATAAGCATCTAAGGGTCTGATGACAAAGTGTCTTTTCATGAAATAAGTCTTTCCCTGTGATGTCTGCAGCTAATACTTCATGGAAGCACATGACCAGATGGAAAGGGACATGTAAAAATCAGGTATCAAAGACCTCCCCTCCTAGGCTATAGTCAAAGAAGAGGAATAGGTACTGCAATTCATCTAGCTCACAGAGCTACTTCAGGGTGAGGGCCCTTGCGTGCATCTGACGGCAGCTACCGGAGCTGGTGCATAGCCTAGGATAAGCAGCTCGTATACTTGAGAGCACATGTCTAAAGTGGGCTCAGACTAATACCTTTGAGGCATCTCTGTTCATTGTAACTGCAATGAAAATGTTCAGAAATAATTTTCAGGTGATGGGCAGTAATCAGTCTGACTGTTCACTTTGTTTGGGGGGGTTCAGATGCGTGATTAGGGCTCCAGGATGGCAGCTGAGTGACTGGAGCATTACAAACAACGCAGTTGTGAGCAGCCAAGAGTCACTAAAAAAAGGCCTGAATTAAGCAAGTACCGTAGGGAAGATGAAGGTCATTTTTCCCAACTGTTATTTGCACCCTGTTTTAATGTAATGCCTGTTCTTTTTTTTTTTAGCCCATAATGGTCAGCTTTTCTGTCTCCCTTTAAGTTGCAGAATTTGCTTGACCTTTTTTTGTATGAATTTAGCATTAGGTGTTTAATTACTGGAATTTCTCAGGTATAGGCAACTTTACTATGCTACGAATAAACACCATAAGTCAATATTGATATTCCTCCCTCGTAAAGCTCTCTTGTTGCTGAAAACTGTTAATAATTTTCAAGATTATACCATGACCATATTTGTATAACAGCCTTTTACTGAGCTTGAAATTCTATACCAAATACTTATGTCTTTGAAAGACTGAAATCTTCAATAAAATATATTACTCTTAAATATTAGAATTTTCCCTTTCTTTAGTAGAAAGATATTCAGTATTAATGCATATTACAGGACCATTTTGTCAGGTGCCTGTTCCCTTACATTTATTTCTGGAGGAAATGAACAGGTTTATTTTTAAGAGCAAATGTGGAGCTAAGACCTTGGGCAGCACCAGGAACTGGCACCTCCTTCCTCACAAGAGGTGCAGGGCATTTCAGGGCTTGGGAAGAGCGGGTCAGAGTCAGGGAACTGGCAACCCTGAGCTGGCATGTGGTCCCTCGCAGACTATGTGCAGACAGACGACTTACAGCTGCCCTGAAGCTATGCTAAATGCAACCAAATGTTTAAATTTCCCAGCCTGAGCTGACTAGATAATGATCTCTGTAGGACATAATGTCGTTCCTTTCTTCACCAGCCGCTTGTGCCAACAGCTCCTTTCTCACCAAGTTCTCTCCCACTTTCACGTTCAGGCTTCTCCCCTCTCCCCTGCAACCCTCGTAGCTCTCAGCTCCTCTTCCCACAGTGGTAGAGTTGGGAGTTCAAGCCCTTCCAGTGCAAAGGCATGGGGCATGGTTTTCTCAGGTTTTCTGTCACCGTCTCTGGGAAAGCCGGAGGGAACCTGCCCACACTGTGCCCGGCGCTGCCCCGCCGCTGTGAGATCTGCCCCTGCCTCCGTGCTATCACCTCGCTTGCTCTTGGTAACGGAGGTACCAGTGTGAGCATCTCTCAGGCCCTCCAGCAAAGAGTGAACTTAGAAGGACACATTAAGTAGTGTATTTCACATTCTTTTGCATTTGCCCCGTCAAGTGCAAATGGTAACCTTTGGGTTTTGCCTTGAAGTTTCTGGCTGTACCCTGAAGTCCTGGTCCTTGGTGCCCTGTCTAGAGGCAACGTGCTGGACTAAGACTCTGTCCTTAACCATGGAGTTGGTTTACTTTCAAATGAAAAGGCGGGGGATGGTGCAGGATCAGAGGGCACGACCTTATTGGTCATATTGAAGAGGGCACCTGATCCAGGATGTAGGCCTGTCCGTGTTTGTCAGGCTATTTTCCACAGATACACTTATTTTCCCATTTCTAAATCAATCACCATTTCCCCAGATGAGTTTTCCAGCTAGTGGCCCCAAAAGGCACTAAAAAAGGACGCTGCTAGAAAACTGCCTTTGCTGGTTGTTGCTGGAGAAACTCTCCTTGGTGAAAGGAAAGTGGCTAGTTGTCATCTCGTGTGGTGAAGTGGTAACTCTATTGTGTCCTTGAGCTTCTAAACGTCTCCACTGCCAAACACAGGTAATATCGACTGCAAAACCACATGCTAGTGGAATAATACTAAGGATGTTCAGCTGAATTGCAAGAAGTCATAAAATTACTTCAGTTGAAATATTATTTGTCATCAAAACTGTACAGCCTATGTTGGAAATCACTAGTCATACAGTTTACCAAGTTTCTGCCTAGAAATTCAGGACTACCAAATACTGCAACCTACACGATAGACACTCGGCTGTAGCAACGTATCTGTGCTGGTGCCATGTCAAGTGCCCTCTTGTCAATCCGTTGCACAGGCTCTTCTGGAAATCGAGCTAATTAGCTTATCAGAATGGTTCTTGCACATACAGCCAAGAATCTCAGCTGATATGTCAGCCTGAATCGTATAGCTGCAAGTGAAGCACACTTCTTACCTACTGAGGACTTTGTCCACAGGTTTCTGTGACTTAAGGCTGTCATATCAAAAATGTTTAACCAAGCAGCTTACTAATATTGCCATAAGAGTTTCTTTCTTTTTCTTCTGTTTTCTCTTCTTATTTGATGTAATTAATTTGGTGTAAAGTACACAATTTTCTCCATTCTTCTCCTGACAGATTTATTTGAACAGGAAACATAAAAGAATTGTCCTTGATTATATCATAGCTACTTATACAGTCTTACTTGGGACTAGATGTTCATCCCAGCCAAGACGAATGAAACAGAGAGCTACTGTTGCCTCAGAGGCTCTGGCTTTGCGTGCAACCAGAAGAAGTCAACACTATTTCTCCTGGCCTGAACAAGGTGCTGCCATTTCTACTTGAGTTGATTCTGTACTAGTTTCACTTTCATGATGGAGGATGCAGATTTGACCCAAAGAAAAACCCAGAGAACTGAAGTGCTTTTTTCACTGTTTTCTAAGGAATGCCTAGTCCAGAGACTTCATAGATTGCTATGATTAAGAAAAGGTAGCCCAGAACTGTGACATGAAATTCTCCTCTTCATAGCCAAGGACAGAGAAAAGTTTGACAAAGTTTTTTGTGCATGTTGCAAACGAAACAATTAGAGTCTCATTTCAGCCACCAAGCCCTTCAACTCTGCTGTGCTCCAAGAAACAAGGGTAGTGTGTGCCTGGCTACGAGAGATGCCCCAAAGGCTTGGGACTGCATTCAAGTTTGGTAGTAGCTATAACATGATGAGGGCTTCTATATTTGCTGTTAAAATTAGAGAAAAGCTCAACAGAGATTTTGCAAACAAAGTTCACTTCCAGAAGCTCTCTGACCATGGGAAGTTTCTCTCTCTCCCAACGCAGGTCTGGTCTGGGAAATTTTAACAATACAGAAAAACTGATGACAAGAAGACTGTCTTTCTGTCTTTCAGTGGCAGGTCTGACCTGCTGTCTGCAAGATCTCTTGTTTGCAGCCAGCCACTATAAAGAAGCAGCAATTACTGATCCGGTAGATGAAGTCATTTAGTTGAGGATACTGGGATTTTGCTATTTTAGCTTACATTGATACTTATACTGCCCTCCAGTGATCAAGACAGTTGTTCCAATCTGTATTCTAGTCATTCGTAGCAACTTATTTCTAGTCTTTGCTCAATTCGTACTGAAAACTGCAATTCTCATTCCAGAATTTTAGACAGTTCTTGTCTAAAAATAATAATAAAATATAGTTCCAGTTATTTTTATTGTAATTTTTGAAAAATTAAAATTAAATGCAGAGCAATTTATTGTGAGATATAAAAGATAACATGGATTTGAATACTAAAAAAAACCATAAATACACAATTTCAGACCTGCTAAAGTTAAATTGTCATCAATAAATGAGATTTTCGGTTAATTCCTTTTTTTAATGCAGATTGACTTTTTAGGTTTAGTTCTGCCAAAAGAAATGTCCATTTTCATTGTTGTTATTCCTGAAAATAACTCCCTTGTACTCTCAACATTGGATCCATATGGATTTTGGTGGTGTGTTGACTGATGGATCTTAGATCTTTTATGAGTTGTTGGTTCTCTCCCACGCACCTCAGAAATCAGTGTATAGTGTGAAAGACAGGTGGTATCTTCATGGCAGCATACAGAGAAATGATGCAGTGGTTGTTAGCATTTGAAGTTTCTATGAGCTCATGGCATCGTGCAACAAAAACGTGTGTATGGTCCTGCAACTCAAAGGTTTGGCATAGTTTCTTACAACAACTGAAATGTTTCAGAACCATTATTGGTGGTGCTGCTGTAAGAACCCGTCATCTGCAATGAACTGACCTATATCCTGGCTGTTTGTGGATGCATGCAGAAGTATTAGAGATTGGAAAAAGCCGGCATATTTTACTCAGCCCATCTCATTCATGATCACTTTTGGATTTCTAACTGTAATTTACATTTTGCTTGGGAATGCTGCAATTGTGCTGAAGGCTATTTCTCCATTTCTCCTTTAAAGGAATTCAACTACTTAGTGCTCTTTCCTGAGATGCATTGCAGAGATATGACTTGAGCTGATACAGTCATATCTGAGTTTTAGAGTATGGGATGCAAACAAAACATTTCTGAGAAGTCGAGTAAGTGCCTGAGTGACTGGCTTGTGCAAAAATCCCTGTTGCCCTGATTATCAGTAGTAACTATTCTATTGCTGTTAAAACCAAATTAAACTGTGGCTCCCGCACACATAGCAGCACTCTGGTTTTGTACAGTGATTGGCAGGACAGGACAGGTCAGTACTCCAGTGCTCCGAATCTGAAGGACGTGGCATGACCTTCCCTTGCTGAAGTCAAAGAGAAGCAGCCACTGAATTTGGTAGGTGTAAGATCAGTCCAGGCAAAGCGGTTTTTCAACTACAACACAGTGATCAGAGAACCGGTGTGAGGTGTTGTGTCCGCAAGATGCCACTATATGGAAAGAAATGGTTTCTTGCTTTTTATTAGTCGGTGGTGGTAATTTTACCAGTCCTTTTGGTCTAGACTTCCCTGCAACAGTACTGAACAAGAGCTTGAACAGGACTGTGTGATATCCAGGCAGAAAAAATTGCAGTACAGGTCATACTCACTGAAAGAGTTAATATCCAAAAAGGTTTGCAGAGTATCATCAGGGCTTTCTGCATTTAGGTCTGGTTTTTGGCAGCCAGTTCAGGAAAGGATTTTATGTTAACAGATGATGTGCCTGAAGGTAGCACTGAAGAACAGGCCCAGGGATGGAAAAATACAAGACCTAATACCACACTAGCAGTTTTTACCTCCTTTACACAATTGGAGTTGCCCTCCTAATCATCTCAGTCTGGGCTAGGTTAATTGGAGCCTTCCCAGCCGTGAGTCGGTCTCACATATTTTCTGCATCTTTGCTGATTAAAGAAATTTCACCTTTTATAGTTGCTTTAGTATTCAGAGCAGTTTGCCATGGGCGAGTTATAATCATTGAGTGACGGCTTTAGAATTTCATGTTTGTGATGACATTTGGTCACATTAAATTGGAGTCCCATAATGCTTCTTGAGCTATGACAGACAAGGAGGTCGTCTCTATTCTGGATGTTATCCACTGTGTAAGTTTGTGCTGATGTTCGGCATCTACTACATTTTCGTTCAGAACGATTGCAATCTCTTCTACTCTTCAACTGAAGAGACTGGAAACCCAGCTGATTCCTGACAGAGGAACACAAAAATAGAGTTCAAGATCCAGGGCACAAGCCCTTTACTTTCATCCTATAAATGATATTGCTTTGTGTGATTTGGGAGAACTGGATACCAGAGTACTGAGGGGCTGGAAGGAAGGAGCCAAGGCCACATATTCTTCGCATCATTGCTCCTCCATTTCCAAACTCCTCCATGGCATTTTAGGAACTTAATCACTGATGTGGTGTGGAAAGTCTTCAGCCTCCTTGAGCCGAAGGAGCAAGTAGAGGAGCTCAGTCTCACAACACAGTCATTGCTTCTTGCAATCAGTGCTGTATCACAGTTACAGCAGCTTTTCCCCTGCGCTCTGTGAAAGCTCCTGAAGTTGCTCGCAGGGGCTTCCCAGCACTGACACTATCTGGGAGTAATTTAATAGTTCTCAAAACTTGATGCCAAGGTCCCGAAACACCCTCTTTGCTGCATGGCCAATAGGTTTGCTGCTTATCACTTTAGCTGCAAGCACTTAGCCTCCAATCCAACTTTGACAAAGCTAGAAATAGCCAGATCAGGGCATAAAGTAGAAGAAACATCACTGACTAGTATAAGCATAGTTTACTTAAACTCATCCTACAGTGTGCAAGGGAATATATTTACTAAATTCAAAACCTGTGCAAACCTATAGCCTTGCAGACAGTCTTTCTACAGTGGGTAGTGCTGCAATGATGAGAAGACAAGGCAGCTTTGCAAGCATAGATGCAAAGATGTGTCAGCATGGCACTGTGCTGGATCTCGTCATCCTGCTCAGAAATAAGGCTACCGTGAGTAACATCACACCAACACAACTATGCCATTTTCAAAACCAAACCAGTACCTTTACATAGATCCTCTACAACTAACACTGGTATCTTTAACCCACTTTTGCTCATATCTTTCAAGTACAGGCTCACATCTCACTGGCGTCTGTTGGAGAGAAGCGTGTGCTTATGAGCTTTGTTCATTTTGCTTACGTAGGATTTGAGGAGTTTATTGAATTGTAAGTAGCTGGATATTTAATTCCTTCCAAGGCAGCGATAAAGACCAGTTGCAAATGGGATTTGCTTTGTTCTTGGTTGAGGAAAAAATAAAACTATAAAGCTAAAAATGAAATTTAGCAGTGCAAAGAAACAGTCATATCATAACCATGCTGCTGTTTCTTCTTGGCTTCTTGTTAGAAGACTAAATGTTTCTGGGTACAGATGATAAAGTTAGGGCAATAACTCAGAGCAAATCAGAATTTGTTGAAGTGCCTTCTTTTCAGTTCATGTGATGCTGGAGCCTGTTTTACCATATTTTCAGATAGACTTGAAAATTTGTATCTAAGGGGTTTTCTTGCTGAGGAAATTATGTCAAAGATAATAATCAAGTAACTAAACTGCAAATTTAAAGCTTATGACTTATGACTGATCATATACATCAGGCTTGTATTTTTTCTGTCTGCAGATAAGGTAAATATGGCTCTTATCTCTCTGCTTCTATTCTGTCATACTGTACAGATCACAGTCTGTTCTAAGTAGCTGACAAAATATAATCCCTTAAGTGCGTGTGTGTACCAGCTCAAATTTTGCCTGACTTGTTTATTTCCTTCCGTGCCAAAGGGCCATGAGATTTTGGGAAGGCAATGCTTTCTTGTGTCAGCTCAAAGTCATGATAGTCAAGGAATAAATATTTATGTTTGAAGGTAACGTTGTCAGCAGAGGTTAGCAGAAACAGATTTGAACAAATCCCTGAAAAATACTGCTAAACATCTGCTTTCTTAGGACTACTCAATATAATATGCACCTGTGGCAATACAGAATTGCTATTCTGGAAAACCGCTCCAGGCTTTAGCATTTTCAGAACAGAGAGTTTCAGACTTACGCAGCATTTTCTTTCAAAGATGCTTGCAAATGCATCTCAACAAATGGCTGAAATTTCACAGTCCTTATAATTGCTCAGAGTACGTCTTAAGAGAGAGCATCTTCGAAGGAGTCCACAACCCTCAGAAAATTAGTAAATCTACAACTGCAGAAGGCAAGGGAAAACTCACTCCCTTCCTACATATATAATATCTAACACCAGCCAACAAAAAGATTAATAGAAATTGAGAGGAGTAGATCTATTCTTAGAGCTTTAATCTTTTTTTTTCTTTCCCTTCCTGGCAATTATCCAAATTTCGGAGGTTGCAGTCATTTCTGTTGACAGGAGAAATCGATAAAGAATTCAGCTATTTCTTCAGTGTCCTCCTTTTTCACCTGCGAGGCATGCGAAAGACGCTGCCTCCAGGCAGGAGGAAGCAGTTTCTCTGGCTCCCAGAAAGTCCCCTCTTTTCCCCCGGTTCAAACCAAGAGGGTTCCCATAGGCACTTTTCAGAACCATGCTCCCCGTCTGGCTGTAGTCTTGGTTATTTTTATGTCTCCATTTTCCTTGTGTCTTCTACTGCCTTCTTATCTGTCTTTCCCTCCCACACAGAGGTTCAAACACCCCAAACCAGTCAAGTCACCCCTTCCCACATAAACCCTGCACCCTCTGGGTAACATCACAGGCTTGGGATGGATGGAGATGCATAGGTTGTTTCAACACCCTTACTCAGTAGGTGAGCTGCATACTTCATTTTACTGTCTCAGCTTTATTTTCCCTTTCCCCCGAGGTATATCCTGTGTGATCAGTTATGAAATATGGCTGGAGGTAAGAAAGGCAACACCAACAGCATCTCTTATGGTACGTGACATGTTTAGTAATGGTTGGGCTCAGCCACAACATTGTCCTTGGCTTTTAGGTCAGCGGAGAGCAGGGCTTGACCTCTGAGAGCTCTGAATGAAACTAAATTCAGCGTTTGATATTTACAGACAGTTCAGATCAGAGTTGCATCTGGGAGGTACTGTGCTACATCCACCAGGCAAAATAATTAGTCTTTCATTGAAATCCTTTTTCCTGCTATCAGCAATGATTTAGCTATTGCTGTAAATTAGGATTGTAACTGTGATCATAAAAATGCAGTTGCACTGGCACATTATTTCCCGTTCTTGTTCAGCCACAGAGATGACAGACAACTTTCTAAATGAAAAGGTATCCATTTCTGTCCATAATGCACTGTAACATTAAAACTCTTCCCCAAATCAATTTGTACATGGATGGAATACAAATAAGGGTGACTTCATCATAATTTTTTCTGACACCCTTATAATGGAAAAGCCTCAGCTTAAAGAGAATATAATTGGTAACAACTGACTGACTGGTAGCATGTGATTTTTGTGTACTTCTGAATGTTGTTATTTTCTCATTTTTCAAGCATTTATTTCACCCCCTGGCATTCAAACATAGGTGGCCCTTCTTTCTTTATCACTTCATTGGGACATTTTACAAGCAATGGCCTCTAAACAGCACAGTTTTTCCATGTCATCTTGGCCCTCCTGTTACAGATAGCTCATCTCCTTAGCATAAATTTGCACTTATGTTCTCAATTAGACAAGTTTCTATTTTTAATTCTCCCGAGGAACTCCCAGAGGAACAGCTCTCTTAAGACTGCAGAAGTGTAAGGGATCTCCTGCTCGTGAAGTCTAACAAGCAGTCCCTTGACAGCTCATTCCTGGAAATGTGATTCATGTGTTGACTTGCTAAAAATAGATGTGGCTGAACCAGAGTAGAAGTTCCGATGTAACAGAAACCCCCTTGAAACACTGTCAAAAGTGTAAGCAACCTCCATAAAGCACTAATGACCCAAGGTGGCCAATGTCTGCAAAAGTCAGGAAACGAGGTGGATTTTTTAAGAGGCGCCTAAAGACGGTGCTTAGCTCCCATTGAGGATGAATGCTTAGAAGCTTTTAAAAATCTAGCAGAAACATACTTTCATCGTTCTAAAGTCTTTGAAAAGCCTGGCTGTACAGCACCTTTGAGATGGCTTCATTAGTGAGCTCCCCAAACTGAGAGCTTCAAGAGGCCCATTTTTCAGAGCTTGTACTTTCACTATTTTTGTACCCAGTAAGGGATATCTAATCAAGGACTTAAAAATCCTTAGATGTGCTTGAATATCCTGGCCATCCTAGTATTAATGGCAGAACCCCAAAAATGTGAAATTGCCTAGAAATAAAACTGAAATAGACCAAATAAGTTTCACTGCTTTTGAAGAGTGCCTTGCAGAAGGAAATGGGAAGCAAAGCCAGCTAAGAACGCATTAATCTTTTAAAAAGTCATTCATTTTTAATAATGTAAGGTATAGGTTCCACTATTGATGCAGGTAAAGTCAACTCAAAGAGGCCTTTTATAAAATCTTGCCGGAATTCCTTTGATGTCTCAACCCTCTACCTTCACGGGAAGGAAAATCTCAGTCCTGTTCCCTAGATCCAGACAGAGACTCACTGAAATCAGTCACATTATATAGAGCTCTACCCAAGCTGACCCACTTGCATGATAAGCTATTCAAAATCAGTAAGTCTGTACTCTGGAGGATAAATCCAAGCAAAAATTTAATCCTGATTACATCACAGTTTAAGTGCTCAAAGTGAACATGCTTTGGGAAATGGACAGGACACGTCTGTGGAAATTGCACGTAAGTGGAGGAGAGAGGCAAGGGGCATACGTAGTTGAGAAGGAATTAAATTCTCTTTACAAAAGCCCCTCCTGCATGAGTTAAAGCAGAGAAACCCTACAAACAAGGGATTTTTAATATTCAGGTAGTATATTGCCCTCCTCTCCTCTGTTCTGCAGGTGGCCTGCACTGTCCTGACACATCTCAGGTCATCAGGAATTGTTTCAGAGATCTCACTGATAACTGAAGAGCGGTCAGCATGCAGCCATAATCTTTGAATTACACCTTAAAATTACAGAGTTGCTTATCTGAGAAATGAATCGCATCCATACTGTCATTTAGGTCATTCCCAAGTGGAGACAATCTGGACCCAGGGATTAGGTTTCACTCACTGCAGAGTTTGGAATTAGCTGTAAAACTGTGCCCTTACATGATTTGTGCTTCTGACTTCTGTTTTGAAGTTTGGGAGCAAATGGATCTGAATGCTTGATGTCAGAAGCTGATAACCACAGAAATAAGAGCAGAACAAAGAATGTCAAGTCACTGAGTACCATTAAGCTGAGTAAACCAAGAAATGGAGTAATTTTTTCAGTGGCCTGAAACTCAATAAAGTTTAAGCAGAACAAAGCAAAATAGGAGCTTATTTTTTAATTACATAAAACAGACAGAAGAGAAAAACTAGTTCTACACCAACAGCCACTATCAAGCATCTCTGGCATAATTAACATCATAAATTAAAACCTTTTAAAAATGAGGGGACTGTGCAGACCACAGAGATCTGAGAAACTTGATGACACAATAAGTACATCCACAGGGTCATCAGGAATGGCAGAGAGAAAACTTACGACGTGGTGTATTGTTCTTGGTTTATTATGTCCAGATACCATTAACTTCTCTAAGATCAATAGGAACAAAAGAATTCAAAATTTCTAGAGTGTGTGAAGAGCCAGACCTGGGGCTTTGGATAAAAGCATATCAGAAATTTCTTTCTTTTCATGTGATCGAAGTAGCTGTGAAAACTGATGGACTGACAGTCCTAGAAACATAATGCCTTGATGCAGCCAGAGCAGAGATAAAGCGTGAAATGCCAGATAGCGCAGTGAAGAGTGTATTGAGGAGCTGAAGGAAGGTACAGTAGATAGCAACAGAGTAGGAGGGTAGATATAGCAACTGAGTAAGAGGCCATTGTTCAACTGTTAATCTGCATGAGCAGCTTCTTGAGGGAGTTGTAAGGAGTTGTGCTGAGTGAGTACACAGAATTATTTTGTCCAGTGAGAGATTATGCCTCTTTCTTTGAAAGATATTCATGTGCTCCTCAATGAGCACATCTCTGCTTTTGCACATTGCCCATGGTGTTACATTGGTGTGAACACTTTTGATTGATTGGCTGTAAGTAAAGTATGAGTACTTTGCCTAACTCTGAAAAAAGGTTCACCTGGACAAAGCAGGTGTGCTCGGGTAGCTGTTGAAAACTTTTTTCTGCATAGAAGGATACAAAAGCTGGCAGTGCAAACGTCTCTTGCCCCGAGAGGGGTGTGTAAACATCTTTCACGTGTACTTGTACGCAGTCAAGGCCAATTCTTTGTGTAAAGAGGTGCTGAGAGCTAAGTTTTTCTTTATTATGGGTATGTCTTACATCACATTGCACTCAGCAACATAATCTATGAAGTTTTCTCTGTGTAAAGTGAACAAAGATCAGCTACTAAATACAGTGGCCACAGGTGGGAAGACTCCTTGGTTGAGCTGTTGTCAAGTTCTCAAAGCAGCAATGGAGTTTCTGCTCTCATCAAGGCTTTTAACCATGAGCAGAGCTGGTAAGATTTCCCAGATCAAACGCAGTAACCTGTCTCCTCAATGTCAGCTCTGCTGATGATTTTCAGTACCTTGTAAGAGTTATTGTGCAAAGGTCTATTTCTCTACCATGTATTGGTCAAGCTCTGCGGCCAAACGGCACATCTCATGGCGTGCCAAGGTGGTGTATCTAAAGTCCCCCTCCAGAAAGGGGTCACAGGAGCATTGGATCCCAGGGGAATTGTGTTGACATTGTGGGAGAGGGAGCCCGGCTCTGAACCAGTCAGGATGCTGAAATTACAATGCCTAGGAGGAGGCAGTGTGCTATGACAGGGAAATGTAGTAAAATGTCCCAAGGACAAGAATGGAAAGAATTTGAGTAAGTTCAACAAACTGAAACAAAATATTGTGAGGCAGAAATGTTAAAATGCTCCATCCCATTTTAAACACACCAAAATTAAACATTTATAAATCCATCTCTTTCAGGATTTAAGAATAAAATTAATAATAGTTGCTAAATAGTAGATAAGAATAGTAATAGTAATATCCAACTTTTCATCCCAATTTGTAAGAAAAGCAAGTGTTGATAAAACACCATTTCCAAGGACTAGAAACTGGTTTGTACTGAATCATTAGTTGTGCACCAGAGCTCATAGGGCCCTGCTGTCTAGTCTCTCTTGAAACAAAAAAAAAAAACCCAAAGATTGCACCAAGGCAGCTACCATTCTGGCAAGGGCAGATGGATAAAGACACACAGAGTGAGGCAGAAGAAATAATGACACAGTACTGGTAATAGCTGCCCATGAAACCTCCCATGCTGTACTACCTATGTGATGTCACCAGCATTGGTAAAATTTAAGTTAACAGATTTACAATGGATTTATTGTGGCCAAAAAAAAAAAAAAAGAGCAGAAATTCAGCACTCACATCTCCCTCTTATTTTCATAATTGTCTTAGATTTTCTCTTGTGACAAGTGGAATTAAACTATGCTCAACAAGAAAAACTGCAAAAAAGAGATAGCAAAAATAAAGGAGCAAGATGTCATTTCTTCTCTGCCTGAAAGCCTGGGCAAGGAGTATCATGTGTTTTCCCATCTGTGCAGAAGTTTTGCTGGTTGCTCCGGATCAAAATTTAAGGGAAGAGGGACACCAGGGATTTTATTTCAGGACATAGTGTTTTACACCACAAGCAAGTAAAGTTTCAGTGAAGTTTTGAATCCCCATTCTTGTTTTCCACTGCAGAGATAAATAATGGAAGAGCAACCTCATGTTTTATTGCCAAGTGTAAATAAATGATTCATTTATTTTATATGTGTGTGTATATATATAAACAGCTGTTTGTAATCAAATGATAGATTTTACTAGCTCATGACCCAGAGTTTAGTTTGTGCTCCATGAGGATGAAAATGTACAGTATGAATCAGCAAATGGTTCTGCTTTCTCAGCACATGCATTGCAATGTGTGGCATCTCAGGCATCATTCAAACAGAATGCAATGCACACCATAAAGGAGGAACTCCTCGTTTTCTGTTTCTGTGCTCCAGCATTTCCCGATATTAGTTACCGCTGAGCATTAAAATGTCCAGTATTTCAGTAAAATCATTTAGATTATACTCTCATAAGGGTAGTGTGTCTAGTGCTTGCTGAACAGCTGTTTGCAAGGCTCTGTGCATGGTTTCATGCCACGACCACCACTAGAGTATATGAACATCAAATGTTTTGAGTCCTGCAAAAGTTTATGAGAGGATTAGTTATGTGATAGCTTTTAAGACTTCAGTCCTATTGGATACAGGCTCTCACTTTTGCTCATTCTGTCGCGATTTGTACTTCACCTGCTTGCACTGAGGACTGCTCCACAGCCTCCTGAAGCTGTTGGAAATACTGCCTTTGACTTCAGCAGGTTTTTGCATCAGCCGCAGGGGGGACAAGACTGGGCTGTTTCCAAAATTTTTGGTATTATTTGACTGCAATGTAAGTAGTGATTGCAGTCTTTTATACAGGAGTAGACAGACTGAACAGCAATACAAGGGCAAATGCTAGCATAATCCCCACAGTAATATCACTCCCATCAATCTTATATTTTGAGTCCAAATCTTTCCCAATATCCATTCAGTTATTAGTGATATTTTCAGGACAAAGAGGAGATAATGCCATGCTTTCTGTTCTATTTTATTTTGACCTTTCCTTGTTCTTTTTGAATTTCAAGACATAAATTAAGAAGCGAGACTGTGCTGCATTTATTACATGAAGTTACCTTCTGAACTCAAAATTCTTCAGTTCCATGTTTGAAATTGAAAACCAGCACAATGAAGCCCAAACTTCAGTCTCATTAGCATCAAAAGTTCCATTGCGTAAGATCTGTCTTACATTTTTTTAAGTACGTCTAGTTATGAAACATTCAGCATTTTGAAACATGGAAGAACTTGAAATGCATCTATATGTTTAGCCAAACCACCTGCACACCATAAAGTTGATTCTTTTGATGATGATTACTTAGCAAAAAAAGAGACCCCAATTTCATTCTATTTTCTTGATGGAATCTCCTATCCAGCTGTATTTTCGTAGCTAAGACAAGTTCATCCTCCAGCAAACCATGTAGTTAGGAACCTATGTGCAATTTCAAGGTAGCCGTTTCCTGAAAAGTGTTAAAATCAGATTTTTCAGTATGTTTGAGCTAAACAACCTCACTGGCTTCTGCAGTTAAACTTTGTCTGATCTTGATCAGAGTTGCCAAGTAAATGATGACTGCTTTTAAAACTTCCAATCCAAGAATAGAAATATGAACCAAGACTCCAACATGAGAGCCTGGGATTCTTCTGACCAAAATAAGGACGTTTGTAGAGTCCATGTTTGGCCAAGAGGCGGAAGTAGGTATTTCCTGGGCACAATGCATTGTATCATAACAAAGGTGAAAACAACAGCACAAATGAATTACACCCTAGAGGTACCTACTTCTTTCTGTTGACAAGGAAGGAAGCTTGAGAGGTCTAGTTCAGGCATAGATGTTGACATTGCAGAGGTGAGGTGAGTAAGTCCTCTGTGATTCCGAAGGGATTTCCTTGGAGTACATCTCCTCTGAGGATGGCAGCCAACTGACAGAACAATGGGTACAGCCAAGTATCTAGCAAACCTTACTCCCAGGGAGTAGCAGGAAAACTACAAAGACCAGGATGAGGCCCATATGAGACCTGCCTGAAACCTAGCAACAAGAAGAATAATTTTATGAGCATCAGTAGGCTTTGGAACAAGCCTGCTGAGAGAGAAATCTGAGGATGTGTTGACAGATCCACCTCAGAAGAGGTATGGATACCTACAGGGGAATCAGCAATGAAGTATCTAAAAAGAAGAGCTGCATTATTGCTATATTGATTGCTGGTCCTGACCTTGGGTTGACAGCAATTAATTATTTTCAGTAGGGCTTCCATTAAAATCCAGACTTAAAACTGTATATTTACTGGTCGCATGGGGGGGGAGGGAAAAATCACAGAAAATTATCTAGAGAGTGTCTAAAAGTCGGTAATTTAACAGTGACCATTTAAGACAGTGCAATATACTTACTCAGTGTAGTCATAAATTATGTGCAGTTTCCCAAGTAATTTACCCAGTCATCTTTTCATCATTTCAGCTTCAAAATGCTTTAAATAAACTGTGACATTATGTAAATGACTGTGTATTTATTTAACTGTTTCTCTTAGACACTAATCATGCAAGCAAGAAAATACCGGGTATGAAACGGACTATGCAAAATAGATACAGAATCCCAGGCTTTAGACTCTGTTCTATTAATTAGATATGAATGATGAACTGTTCATAATTTTAATGAGGAGCATAAGTTAATGTAGATACTGTATATTCATTTTTCACATGAGATTTCATTTCATCACTTGGACACTTCTTTCCAGGGAAGCAGCGGCTTTGTAAACATACCGTGAACCAACTTCGGGCTTTTTTCAAGTACCCTCTCATGTCAGTGCGTGGTTGAGTTAAGAAGAGATCATGTCATTTAATTCAGTTCTATGAAAATGTCCAGGCTACAGTCTTGCATCTTTAGTCAAAGTCTCTTCGTGCCAGTCTGATGGGAATGGAAGCCCTGCGGTGTTCAGCTGGAGAGTCCCGGCTCATAGGCATGCCCACACCTCATAGAGAGCACAACACACCAGCACAATGTTAGCAGCACCCTGGTGCAAAAACTGTGTGAAAAATTGCAAGCTTTCCTGTGTAATCAATTTTAATGTTTTAACGCTAATTAATACTTGGATTCTTCTTTTTAAAAAGACAGCGTTGTAATCATTAAGTTTGACTATGTGCTCCCCTGCAAATAGTTGTTTTGCTGAGTTCAGAACATGAAAATTCCATGTATGGGTTTAGATCCAAGCCTGCTGCATTTCCACTCCTGCCAGTCAGTCGCAGAAAATGATTAATAAATCATAAAATATTAATATAATCCCTTCAAGTCATAAAATGATGCAATATACTTCTATGATTTTTAAATAAAAATTGAAGACTATAGGATTTTTTGTAATAGGTAACATAGTAGAAGGGGAGAGATAATCTGATGAATGCTGTTATTTATTTTAACTTTTATATTAGGTTCATGGAAAAAATATTGTCTCTATAATCTACCAAGATTTATCAGCCTGTGAAATTTTATAATAAAGAAAAAGACTGATTTTCTAATTAAAGATTTGTCAAATAAAGAAAATAATTGTGCATGTATTTTCTCTCTTTGGGGGACAGTCATGTGAAATAAAATGGTTGAGCTGCATTTGCAAAGTCTCGTGTCAATGCATTTCATTGCTCTGTGTAGATCCATTGAAACTTCTGTGGACTGAAAGCAATTGTGGATGTATGTGTATAAAACACAGAACAGGGTCATCTCTCTGAATGCTTAAGACAGCATTAATTTCAGATTTAGCCCACTCATTTTTAGATGCATGTGCCTGAGGTTCTGAAAGGAGCAGAGCTGTGCCGGGGGATTATATCATCGTTACATTCACGTATGACAGGTTATCCTTTGCTTATCTCTCTCCACTGACTACCCAGAGAGACTAGAGAGACAAGGCTTCTAACTTAAGTGCTTGAATTTTTGCTCTGCATGAGGTGAGATGAATCCAGGCTCTGGACTTCCATGAGTGAAGGGAAATTCCCTGTCAAGTCCTACTCAAAACACATGCATGCCTCATAAGCTTAACTCATATGGCAGGGACTTTTCAATGCCAAAAAGATGGAGTGAATGCCCACCAGTTACTAGATGGGAACAAGGTGTCTGGTATAATCAGATCCTCTTGAATTTAAGCATCCACGATCCTCTTAGACATTGTGGTGAAAGGATTTGCTGAATAAATTGTAGCCATAGGACTTTGGAGTCTTGAGGGTATCAGTACTAATGAGCAGAAGTTTTCTGTCAGACCTGCAGGAAAAGGGAAAAGATGCGGTGCAAGGGTGGATCTCAACAAAATGAAGAAAGGAAATATGAATACTGATTTTATTCTTCCTTTAACATCCAAAGTCAAAAATTCTCTGGACCTTGATTTCAGCAGACATAATCAGTTAGAAATACAGAATTAGCATCCGGTGATTTTCTTTCCACATCTTCTCGGCCACTTCAGAGAGGAATATTAGCTGCATGTGATAAATCAAATGGAATTAAATAGCAGGTTTTGAACTTGCTGAGACAAGAAACGTGCACAGAAGGATGATGATATTTTTAGTTCTCACTCTCTCCTTTTCCCCCCAACTTTCAAAAATTCTGGGCTCAGATTTTTCCATCCATTTGAACATGAAAAAAATCTTTTTTTAATTGTCCTGTCATTCCTCTTCAAAGACATTGTATCCATAAGGTAAGAAACATTAAACATTTTAATTGATCAAAATCTATAAGAAAATATCATCTGCCTTCACTGAATGGAAGTAGGGTCATTCACTGTGCAATACCTTGCTAAGATGTAAATGATCAACCAAAAAAACCCTAGAGTTCTGTTCCTGGCTTCCCTCCAGTGATTCCTTCTTCACTCGTATCAGATAATATCTGTACTAAATGAAGCCAACTCTTTACTGTGAATTGTATTAAAACAGGTCTAAATCAACACATTATCTTCTCTCAAATGCCATGGAAACCAAAAAAGTTTGGTTGGCCTACAATACAAAAAACATCTTGTCTAAGGCAAAAGCTACTTCTCTATGTTTGTGTACATTCTTGCCAACACCAGAAGAACATGAGGTTGCTGCACTGGCCTACAACAAAGTTGCATCTAACCACATACCCCGTCTAAAGAGGTGGCCAGGGCAGGCATTTATGGAAAGAACATAAGAAAGTGAATCCACATATGGATTTTGCCTGTGCAAGTTTTTCCAGTGCACGCCCTCACAATTTCTACAAGTGTAAGGTTTCTAGAGAGAAGATAGTCTCCACCCTCCTGATCCCCTTACTTAAGAACACAAATTCAGCTGCCAGTTTTACATGGTATCTGACAGATACTTCTTTAGGCTCCAAACTTGACTAGACCTGTTTGCATCCCTCTCCATGACGGAATACTATTTCCCTATCCACTCAACCAAAACCAGATCCAGGCTCTTCCCAGTTGCAACATCCTTCTTTTTGGCTTTGAGAGACAGTCTTGATGGGCTGCTATCCATCAGCAGTTTTCTTCTGGGCTCTTGACATCCTTTGGAATGACTGCAGAACATCCCAGAAATCTGAAAAACTACTACACTCTCTCTGCTTTGGAAACCATTCCTGGTATGGTGCCCATGAAAAAGATTTAGCACTAGCTGGAGGGCTGCTGTGCGGAAACACAGGCCTCTCGTGCTGAACAACTATGTACCATTGCCTATTTGTCCTCATCCATCTGCTCCCAGCTTGCCTGTATTCATCCTTGTCCTCATGTTCAGATCGTAAGCACTTTGAGCAGGCACTTAGCACAATGGGCTTATGGAATAATGCCATTTCATAAATGGTGCAGTACCAATCACAAGTTGACCTTTTGACTACACAGGCCAAAGTACAACATTGTAAATCTATCTGATACCATTCCAAGTCTGAGCAAAGTCTGTCCCCAGGATTTCTTTGTCAACAGTAATGTCTTCAGTTTCTGCGTTACCATCAAATCACTAATATGCTTACCCAATATTACATCCATTTTAAAGTGTGAAGACCCACTAAGTAAGAACATATAAAGTGCCTTAGCTATGTCTGATACAATGGACAATAATAGTTTTGAATTCACCACTGCAATTTATTATGTCAATAATCTATAACAGAGTACTGCGGCATCTGCTCTTATAACAAGAGCCACAGGCTGACCGTTACTCCTGGATATAAAACTTAAGATTAGATCTCAAGGGCAATTATTCTTTTAGAAATAGAAAGTCTTTTAGAAATCTTGAAACTGTATGGAGGAGACAAAAAGGATGAGGAAATAATCTGATTCCTGCTAAGGGTCTGAACTCCCTCTGCAATTCACCCACAGGCAAAGGAACACTTTGGAGCACTTTAGCAGCAAACTGAGGCTAAATGCATTAAGGCCGGCTCCAGAGCTGCCCATCTGTGGCATGAGAATGCTGACTCTGGGTTAGTGTGTCCTGCTGAGAAGCAGGTGGCATTAAAAAAACCACCAAAAACCAAAGAACACCAAAAACAGAGTAGACAGAAATGCAGTAAACTATCTCCACAATAAAGTCTCTCCTGATCTCTTATTATTTAAAGAGAAATTAAATGCCAGGAAGACAAGATTCAAAACCCCTAACAAAGGTCTTTTTTTATTCTTATTTATTAGAATTTCTCTTGCTATTCTTGTTACCCTTGCAATCACTCAGTCCCTCTTTGAAGGTCACTATGGTCCACGCAGTACTGCTGAGAGCACAAATTCCACTGATCATAAATCATCTAAGAAAAAAAACCTATTCCAGAGTGTAAAATTTGCCACTACTTGATTTCATTGACGATCTCATTAGCCTTGTGCTGTAGATTTCTTTTTTGCTACCCCTAAAGCTTTCATTGCTATGCATGCTCTTATCATGTCTCCTTTTATAAGCAGATCTAATGCCATGGCATTAGCAATCCATATAAGAAATTTAGCCTCTTTTGGTGGGACTTGTTTATTAAAAAAAAAAATTCCTATTCCTTTCTTCCCTTTCACAGATACAGAAAATTCTCATGCCAGTCCTGTGACTCCTGAGACAGAAATGTAATTTTCAGAAAGCACCTATATAGTTTAGATGTCTTTGATATGCTTGCATTTTTGTCCTTTCAGAGAAAGGTTAATCACATCATTATCTATTTTTTGTTTTACTTTCCCTTCCTTTATGCTATTGTTTGCTTCATCTTTGAAACTTGCAGGATCACCCTCATCTGAAAGGTAGCTCTTTGCAGACACAGATAGTCCATTAACCCCACTTTGGAAAGCCTACTATCTCTTGTCTCTGTAAAAGCATAACTGAGCAGTAATCATAACATATTTTTTGGGCCACAGTTTATAACAGCTGCAATACTGAAGATCAGTTTTCTGATATCCTCTCCAAATTGGTACCTGCAAGATAATTATAGCAGCCCTAAAATGTGAGATAATGTTAGAAAATCAGCATTATTTAAACCATTTTTATATTACTTAAACTTCAGCCCTTCCTATTTTGCCTGTTTCATGTTCTTGCCTTTGCTTTCACCTCAAACAGATGAGTGTTTTGCAAGAAGGCCATCAATTTTCTTTGATTATTTTTTGTCTGGAGATTGGGATTAAAAGTAAGAACTTTTACTGGGATGTCTATAGAGACTGTAACCAGAAGAATTCTGTCTGTGGGGAACAGAAGTTCTCAAAGGATGGGATGAATTCTCTTCTTAGGCAGCTGTGCCATGACTGATATACCTACTCTAGGGTGAAGTTAATCTCTGATGTAGCTCCATAAATGTAGACACCCAGGCAGGAGTCTGAACATGGAGATGAATCCTCCCTGCAAAATCAGGTGCGATGAATCCCCTCAGCTGGTCCCTAAGTCAAGTGAACTGCTTCCCATCCAGTCTATTTAACTGGGGGGAAAAGTACCCAAACAGGGTCAGATTTTAATGATCTGCAGGTTTTTAAGTCAGTCACTTTGCATCATGGTAAGTGAGGAAGGATTTTGTGGTGGTTACAATCCCGCTTCATCTTCAGTTATCTGGGACGGATGTAAGGCCAAAGGGCTAACTAGAAGAACACAGCCAATGCTCAGACTCCTCTGCCAGCTGAGACACCTACTGAAATGCACGTTCTTCAAAAATGGGATAGTCTCCTCATACAGTGTTCTGTGTTCTGCATTTATCAGTGTCAGTATTAGTAAATGCAGAGAAAAATTGATACAAAGCATCTCGTTTTAGTACACCAAATCACACTGTCTTCAGTAATAAGGGTTGCAAATGAAAAACTGCTTCAATGAGATTACTCAGCACAGCTTTCCTGTGATGACTAAACCCTGTGGGATGTCCAAATGATCCTAAAATCCACATTTTCCTTCTATACATTATATATAAATATGAATTTCTAATCAAGATATGCACTCTCTTCCTGGTGTATACAGTAGAATAGTCCTGAGTTAGTAAGAAATAGCTTTCTACTCTCTTAAAAATTCTGATTCTTCTCTAGTGGGTCTTTAAATCTTTCTTCCAGGAATTGATCATCCTGTTTTGACGTCAATGGCCAATACTGGGGTTATTGAGTGCAGCAATTTTACAGCCAGCTCCTCTGTTTTACTTCATGTTTTACAATTAGCCAAAGTTTCAGCAGAAATATCATCTGGGAAGAAAGCCTCTTGTCATTTCAGATTCATCAGCTGCAGAAGCTACCAAGAAAGGTCAAAAACAAAAGCAAACATATGTCTTCATATTTACATTTAAAACAGGCAGCCCAAACAGCAGAGAGCTCTCTGCATTTGTTAAGCACAAAGCATTCTCAAGTAGTGAAGTGTGAAGGTGACTGATAAATCAGCCAACAATATTTTATGTTAAGTGTTTACAAAAGGAAGAATTTAGGACAGAAAACACCACTTGTACCCTGGGAGTATGCTCACCCATGATTCCACCTTGAAAAAGGCTCCACATCAAGATGAAGAAGAAATCTAACTCAGCACCTTCATTTCTTTGTTCCTATTTTTTATCTATGAGCCAAATTTTCCTTTTATTCTATTTTTTTTTCCTCTGAAGACAAAGCTTCTTTCTAGATTGTTGTTTTTTTTATTCACTAACACAACATTTTCCTTGTGGCCCAATATGTAGAGCTGCACAGATGATAAACTGGAGCAATCTGGTTAATATTTACCTGTTGTTTTTCATATAAATCATCCCCAAGATAAATTCCACAAGTTTTCTGTTCACCTGAAATATCTGCACATGCCTTTTATCAGCTGGGATCAAACTTGCTGATATTCTGCAGTGATCCGAGCTCTAACTGAAAAATATTTTCATTTTTTCTCTCTGTAGTAGCAGAGCCCATTCCCTGAACCATTTGCATCATGAGAGTTACGTGGCTGCGCACTGTGGGATATATAAGATGGGCTCAAGCTTCTAGCCAAAATGAAGGATAAAAATGTGACTCATCTAAACTACCATTTCAGGACAAGATTTCCAAAATGTATTGTTCTCTGAACAGTCTGTTCTTAAAATAGCTCAAAACCTTGACATTTCATTAAAAAGTTTATGTACAAAGTACTATTCATGGAGCAGAGGTGTGCATGTTTGATCAGTTCTGGCTTTGAGCTCCTTGCCTTTTTACAGTGAACACAATCTGAAAAAATGTTGATAAAGCTGTAAATATTATAATTCAAAAGTTGTGCTACACTAGCTCTCTGGCAAATGGCCACTCTGTCCAATACAAAACACTTCTCATTGAGGGAGTATTTATTCCAATAACAGTCCTGCTATACCCATTGCCTTTTTGGTTTCATCTGCCCTATACCGTCATACTAGTGCCAGGGCCAAGCCTAGCCGCCAGAACTTGGTTGTCTACACTAATAACCTGTTAGAGCAGTCTTTGGCATGGTTTGGCCCAAATTTTGCAGTGTAGTGTCCAGTTATATCCCTCCCCCCTCTAGTAAAATAAGAACACAGTCAAACTGGGGAGATTCCAGTTGAGGGTCACTAAGATAGGGGGCTGGAGACGTATACAGCATACACTGATAGGCTGTGGGAGTGGGGTTTATTTAGACTACTAAAAAGAAAACTATATGGCTGATCTCACAGCAGACTTCCACAGTCTAACTGGGGCTAAGGAATAAAGATAAAATCAGAGTTTTCTCGGAGCTGCAAAATGAAAGGACAACTGACAATAGGCACAAAATGCTACAAGGGAAATTTTGTTGAGATACAAGGAAAAAAGTTTCACCATAAGGGTAGTCAAATATTGAAACAGCTTGCTCGGAGAGGTCACAGAACTGCCATCTTTGGAGACACTCAAGCTCAGCTGGACATTGAACTGCCCTCCGAATCTCAAGTGACCTTGAAGATAGACCTGAGAAGGGATTACCTGACCTCCAGAGGTCGTCTTCCTCTTCCAAGCTAAATTAGTCTGCAATCCTATGATTTTATATTTTAATACTATAGATCTGTCCAGATTGTGCCGGTTGACTTCTGCAGCAGAGAATGGACCCTGACAGTATTTAATTCTAGTACAGATGGAGCTTTTCTGCTCCAAAAATTGGGCATTGTGTGCCAGAAGTCTGTCATTTTCCTTCCTTCTCTTCTGTGATTATTTACAATGCCCTATATATGGTATTATATACATATATAAAGTACATATCTGCATCAACAAGCCTTTGTGTGGAACAGGAAGCGATTTTTACATTATTAGGCAAGGCTTTGTCTATTTTTATTTCCCATGGAAAAAATTTAATCGCTATTAAAAGGAAAGGAAAAAAAAACACCAAAGGCATTCATAAGTGTTGGCTTCTATTTTAGGAAAAATGAAAAAGAAGAAAAAGAACAGAATCCCACACTATAGTTTTCTTGAATATTCAGCGTGTGCGACCAACTCTTTATCTAGAAAAAGTCATGAAAACTCTACCATCTTTCTGAGTTTCCAGTTTTAATTGCATCAAGGTCAGCTAATTTGTAAAAACAAACTATAACATATCCAACAAGTAATATCTAAATGATAATAAACATAGAATTTAATTCCAAGTTATAACAAATCTTTTCTATACTCCCTTCTGATGCTGTGTAAATAGTGCTTTTCAGGACTAGAGTGTTCTGAGATGGTCCATTGGCATACAGGCCACACGGTAAGGAAAACAGAGCTCCAAAGACCATACAAGAGAAGTCACCCCCTTCATGGCACAGTCAACTGAGGAGAGAAATCTAATTAAGTATCAGTGTAGGTTAATGCACAAGCTATATGCAGCTATTTCCTCGTTTTCAACTGAATTAGCTTTGGAGATGGCCATGGTAAAGTTCTCCTGTGCTCCTCTTTGCTTTTATTGAGATCAGTGCTAAAGTCTCGTTGGCTTTCCTAGGAAGACGGGAAGAGAGCTGGATCTAGCATGTGTATAGTGTCTTCAATGCTTGAAGGATCAGTAAGCTTTTTCCTGTATATATATATATAGGAAAAAACACACATTCAAGTGATCATTCAAGTCTTTTTTTTCATAATTAAGACCTGAATCACTGAAGTAGTTAATATATACAATAATCTTTGTACTATGCCTTTACCCCAGAGGAACAATGACTGTGATTCATAAGGTTCATTATGTGCTACATTTGGCACCTTGTCAACAGTACTACCTTTTAAAGAGCCAGGATTAAGGGTAATGGAATGGAAAATTTCCTTTTATCCCATCACTGGGTCAGTCTGGGTGTATCCCATGCATTAGCTTGCAAGAGAAAGGCAGAGTGTGTGTGTGTGTGTGTCTTGAAATCACATGCCCTTTGGGAATTTCTAAAGGGAATACTACCAACACAAAGGAAAAGGAAACAAAGTAAAGTATGTTCAGCGACTTGAAAGAATTAGTTCTTTTCTTTTCTTTTCTTTTCTTTTCTTTTCTTTTCTTTTCTTTTCTTTTCTTTTCTTTTCTTTTCTTTTCTTTT
>JAVKLA010000017.1:23156674-23204510 GCA_034782735.1 Sagittarius serpentarius
TTTTCTCACTCTCTTTTCAAAATGCTACATGGCTTACTGTCTGCTCAAAGATGACTGTGATGCATTAGAGCATTAATTTCTATGCAAAACTCCATATGACTAAAATCCAGTGCATACTTCGCACCTTCTGGAAGACTATGCATTGGATGAGAACAGAACAGGAGTAGAAAACTTCAAAGCTTCAACTTCAAACCCTATGTTATTTAAAGCTGGCAGTTTTCTCTCTGCGTCATTCATGATGCCTTTATCTTTTATTTCACTTCCTTTGCGTAAACATCAATAAGACTTCAAAAAGAAAACTTTTCTTTTTTTCCATTATCCTCAGATCTACCTTACTGCACATGTGGTACAGAGCAGCAAACTGCTTTCAGCTAAAGTATCATTTTCTTCTTTTTTCCTCTCTGTTCTTTTTTTTTCTTCTGATTTTCTTCTTCATATAGCAGTAATTCATGTTGGTTCCTGAGACAGGCACAAAGCTACATCCTGTGGCTATTGATTCATACAAAAACCTAAACACCTTTCCAGGCACTCCACTGAGGGATTTCAAAACCCACAGAATTATTCCAGGATAAATTCTAAGTATTGCAAGATTCAACTCTATTTAAATGAATGAATCCAGTGCTAAAAGACTTTTTTTCACCATGGTGATGAAGACATTTTCCTAGGAAATAATTTTAGCAATGATGACCAATTTCATATTTTAAGATACTGGTCACTGAGAGTGAATTCAGTGAAGATGACATTCAGAGAAGTAGAAATTGAGACTCACAACCATATCACAAAAGTTTGCACATGGTTTTGGGGTAGTTCTTTCAAGGTTACAGTCTAATTCCTTGGACAAGAATCCTTGTTGCATGAAGGCCACCTTTAGACTGATGAGGAGAAAGTGAGAATACTTCTTGGAAAGATGGATGTGAGTCTCAATTTCTGCTTCACAGTGTCTTCAGAGGGGCAACTCACTTTCACTAAACAATTAAATAGTAATTGGGCCAGAGAAGAATGGAGAAACTGACTGTACAGGCATGTGGTCAAGAGTCTTTGAAATACAGCAGAGCCAGATTAAAATCCCTTTTCCCAAGGGGAGGGAAGAAACACTTGAACTTTCATCATCAACTTGCTCTGTGTGCACCCTACACTAATTGCTATTCTGGATCTCAAGAAAAGCTTTCAAAGGTCGTAATAGAAAATGGGAAAAACATCATTATTTCATGTGCTATATAGGTGAGGCAGTTAGGCAAAGAGCAGAATTTTACTAAAGCCTGACATTTGACTCCCACTGGATGTATATTGCCTTTAAGTCCATCACAGCTTTACTTCTTATAGGCAAATATGTGACATTTGCTTTACATGGTTTTAAAATATTCTTTTAAGATCAAGTATGCAACATTCCAAGTAGAAGAATTATGCACACAATTTTCCACAAAACATGAAGATAAGTGGAAACACAGCAGCGTACTTTCAAATATTTGAAGAAAAAAATTCTGAAAAGTTATTTATAGCCAGCATAGTTGGAATCAAAAGTTCTCCTTGTATATCAGCACAAAATCAAAATTAGAAGAGTCAAATTATAAAAAATAATACTTCAGAGGAATGAGATCAGTGACAAACCCGCTTCAAAATTTGTCCAATTGAGTCATCTCCCTTTCTGATTTTGTTGTTGTTCTATTTAACAGTTAAAAGTAAAGACAACGAATTGGGGGAAAAAATCTAACCCAAAATTTAAATTCTGGTGACCACCCTGAAATATCCTAAAAGGGGACTGCCTTCCACAAGGTGAATATCCATCTTTTTTAACCATTAGGTACCTAAAAGCTGACTTGCCTTCACCACTCTACCATCCTTTCTGCTTTCCCCTGGGGAAATGTCAGTAAAACTAAAGATGGATTCACACAAACTTGTTTTCTTGTTATACAACAATTTTATGAGACCATTTCTGGCCTGACCAGATTCCCACATACCGCAGCCCTGCACCCTCAGGGACTGCAGCTAATGCCAAGCAGGGAGAGGTCTCATGTGGAGAGGGTTTTAAAAATTCAGAGTTGGCCCAAAACATCGACTCTGTGAGATCTAGGGTTGCTCCAGCATCATGACATAGAAGTACTCACGGTTCACAGTATTTTATTCCTGAAAATCAAACTCAGATAAAGAGTGAGCCTTAGTTTAACACAACAGTGAAATCAATACTTTATATTGAAATTCAACTCCTTGTTTGATTGCTAGCTGCAAACCCTGGTTGTTTTAACATGCACACACAAGTTTTACGCATACCACAACCTCTTCTTTTTTTAAATCCTGATTAAATTCTTCTTTTATTTTCAGCTTCCACTACAGAAAAAGCTTAGCATAAGCAGAAAGCTCCTCACTAATCTCCAAATCTCCATGGAGAGTGCATCTGTTATGGTGCTCGCTCTGATCTTAGAGTTTTCCTACTGATCTAAAAATAATTTTTTTGCTCACAATTTTTTTTACAAAACCTATTGTTTCTTTTTCAGTATATAAGAGTAACAGCTATGAAATAGAGGCCAAAAAAATCTGTTCTTTTATTCTGGCTTTGAAGAATGCTAATACAAATAACCTCGATTCACTCAGAGAACTATTTTTATGCTATTTATAAGCATGACCTTCAAAGAAAGACAAAACGCCTTCTTAAGTGCCTTGAAATACCTGCCGTTGGATCTAAACCTACATCAATGAAATCAAAGCGCAGCTCTCTGTTCTGATGGACCCATATGATGTAGGGAGGAACACCCCTTCCCAGGGCCATTAAAGCAAGTCTGTTCAAGCATCCTTGAACGCTTTGTCAGGTAACATGCTTTATGTCACCTCTGTGGGACCAGACCCTGCCAGGAAGAGCTCCTGTGGCTCCCACAGAAAAGTCACTTTGTACCTTTGCCTTCGTATGATCACAGAGCACCTCTGTGCAACGACCAGCGGCCCAAATTCTGCTGCAGGATGAGTGCCCCCCTGCCACGTAATGATGTGCTGCCAGGACAATGCACGTCCTTTGCTTTGCCTCAAGCCTGCTGTTTTACACTGGGATGTTTTATTTGGTGCCTTCCAACTTCTGTGCCATGAAAAAAATGTAAATCTGTTCCTTTCACGCTTTCTGTGCTATCTGTGATCCATACTGTATGCCATCAGACTTCCCCCTCTTCCAAGGCAAGTCCGTTTAACCTGTCATTGTACAGAAGCTGTTCCATGTCTTCTAACGGGGTTTTGCTGCCCTTCACCAGATCTTTTCCTTTTCCACCATTTCCTCCGAGACAGGGCAGTGGAGCTGCACATGTATGGTGCAGACGCAGCGTGCCAGGAGTGCAGGCAGCAGCTTGGTACTGCGTTCCAGCTCAGTCCCTACGCTTACAGTTCCTCCTGTCGCGTTTTTGACTGTAGCTGATCTCACTGTGGGGACAGAGAAAAATGAAACTGAAACACTGCCACATCCAGTCAATACCACCCAGCATTCAGCTTCGCACTGGTGTAATCTCCTGCAGTCTCTGAGCCTTGGCTGGCCGGATTTACAGACAGATTACTGCTGAAGGGGAGAGGATGAGTCTGGGAGGAGAAGCTCCTGAGCACTATGCAGCCTCCACCTGCCTGTATCGCTTCACCTGCTGCCAGCACTCTTTGGCAAGGTTTTCCACTAGGCACCTTTTGTCAGACGAACACAAGAAGGAAGATGACCCCGTCTCCCCAGTTTTCATCTGCCCTCAGTTGTCTCAGAGAAGAAAGGGATGAAGCTACTAGAAAGAAGGAGAGCATTTCATTTTCTCGCAGGGAAGGGCATATTAAAAACCTTTCCAGGTAGCGCTCCGCTGGGCCAGGATGCCCAAACCATGGTACCTCCTGAAGCTTGATTTGTAGGATTCCTTGGCCAGAGCTGCCGGCTGTCTTTTGGGGTCATGGGGGGAGAGGGGACAAGAGGTGGTGAAAACACTTTGTTCTTTACCTAGATAAATCCTTTTAATCAGAGCGGCAGGAAAATAACTTCTTAACCTCAGGCTTTGGGTGTTTCTCATTACACCGAAATGGGCCCCACCCTCTTCCTGCAGCCATTCAAGTCATGGCAAAGCATGTGACTGCAGACGCGTCCGGGTTATGGCTTGCACTGTAGTGGCACCACAAGCAGCCTTGATGTGAAAACATACAACGTCGCAATCAAAACCCAGAGACGAAACAACAGGTAACAACACCAGTCCATTCTCTTGCTTTATTTGAAAGCACATTCAGATAACAAAGTGTGGAAAATAAAGTCTGCCCGTGATGCCATCAGTTTGGTTTTGTGTTTAGAGGAATAAAAAAGGGCAGAGAAAAATGAAAATAACCAATCTGTTGTTCCAACATGTGTCCCCTGGTGTTAAGTGCAGCCAGTATGTTAGGTTCTTTACTGCTTCATAACACAGTGTTATATATTAACAACATATTAACTCAGCAACACCACTTGAGAACTTACACAGTTATTTACAGGTTCACTCCATAAATTTTCTCTTACACTGTTGGTTGCAGTCCCAGGACATTGCACTGACACACAACGCGTTGGAAACATTTATGGACACTAACTATTGAATTTTGTACTGTGAGTTACAAGACTGTAGCAGTTTATGAACTTTCCCACTGCTCTGACTTCTGAGGTTCACTAATAACCATACTCAGATCTTCCATGACACTTTGAGCTCGAGTATACTGAAAAAAAACAGTGATAAGTCTTCTAGAAAAGTTCTGTATCTCTTACAGCTGTATACAGCTTTGAATGTTGCTTGCAACACCAACATGCTGTTACTGACACTTTAGCTGTGTAGTCCAGTAGGCTACTGGGAAGGTTTAAGTGCATTTAAAAATAATATAATGAAGCAGAACATGGAGGAAGCTGAAATCACCCAGCAATGGGAACAATGTGGCCTTCAGCCTTCCTCACCTCTATGCTACTGGCCAAGTTAAATCCTTACAGCAGTTGGTACCTCCTCCCAGCAAGAGGGACCCTCTTAGCTCGGGGTCTAATTATCGCAGTCAGAGCTGGAGAACTAGCCCCTAGGAAGTGGTCAATATGTCTGGCATTGCTTGGATCCAGTATGCTCCCATAAAGCTGAAAAGACAGTTTCTCCTTTTATTTCTATCGCAGTTTCAGAGCATGGCCAGTCCCCTGATTTCAGTGGGGTTGCTCCTGGTTTGTGTCATCTCTAATTGAGAGTGAAGCCCAGCTTCTGCCAACCTTCCCTCTTCCCTATGGACCCAGACCCTCCGTTGCAGCCGTTGTAAAACAGGTGCAACTCCAGCAAGGCTGGTAAGGCTGCTGTGGCGGAAAACGTGCAAGACAAACAGGAAACACAAAATCCTTTTTTAACATTAGAAACTGGAAATGTAGACCATGCACTGCTAAGGAGGTATGTACCTATTTTCAGCATGAAGGAAGCTGATCCCCTAAGCAGAGGCGAAAGCTAGCTACTATGTGCCTGTGATTTCTTGCTCTACAATACTAAGCATAGATCAGTATCAAGACATTAAATGTAAATACAATTTTACTGCCCATGAACTAAAACAGTAAATATAGCACATACACTAAAAATTACACTTGAAATAATTTCTTAATAGGACACACCTTCAGCAGGAGGAATATCTTTCCATACAACGAGTACACCTAAGCTTTGAGATGACACTCATATTTCAGTTATTTTGGGTCAGTATCCCTAAAAGTCTGTTGATGTCTTTGTAAATTTAACTCTATTAGAAATAAAATTCTTAAGAATGAAAATGTAGATCACAAACCACTAATAAATGCTTTTCTAAAGGTAATTTTCTCATGTAATTTCCCTGTGGTCATTTGGTGTATTTTAATTTAATCACTTTGAGATTCCAGATTTATTATCATACTCTCAAAAGCTCAATAGCATAACTGAAAATATTTTATTCCAAGAAATTGTCTATGGCAGACATTACAGCACTTTATTCCAACTTGAACTGCAAGTGTTGCAAAATAATACCTCTCTGAAAAGCTCATCTAATAATTGAGAAAGCAAAGCTACTTATTTCATAACAAAGTTTAACTTGGCATCTCTACATGCCACTGCATTGCACCAACTTTGGATTTTGAAACCACTTCATTAGAAGTGAAGTTTCACTGTACGACAGGTCTTTTGAAGCTGGTTTCAGTGTATACAATCTAGCTGTCAATACACTGAGGTCAGCACTCATTTCTCCAGCAATACAGATAAGTAACAAGGTGAGACACTACCAACATTTAAATTAGGAAATTGTTCATAAAATCAGATATCAGGACTAAAAATGAACATTTAGAAGTATTATCAATTGCAAATAATTTCTGCTAGTGGATTAGCTAGTCTGTTCTTGAATATCTGGTAAGTCATGCCCTAACTTCTCCCCTTGAGATCTCTTGCAAAGCCTAACTGTTCCTCTGGTTCAGAAAGCTCCATCTCAGCTTTTCCTGCCTTAGCTTACAGCTTTGATTTCTCATTCTGTCACCTTCTGAGACGGTGAGTAATTCCCTTCCTTCGTTTACATTATTATTGCCTTAAAGCTATTTATAGACTGGTATCATTTACTCTCAGACCTTTCCTCTTCCAGGCTACTTAGCTTAACCCTGTCATCTTCTCCTCTTAGCTTCCATTGCTTATACAAGATCAGGGTTTTTTTCTTCCCTGTTACACTTTCTCTAAAACTTTCCTTACCTTTGGGGAGAAGAACTGCAGACAGAGAGGCAGGTTCTCCGCACACTGATCAATCTAAGATAATGGCTTGTAATTCAGTATCAAGGATGTTCGGATGCTTCAGAGAAACACTTTCAGATTTTGAAAATTGCCTCCATGAATGCAAAGCCATAAGGTAAGATCCCTTTCTTGATATGTTTTGCAAGATTGGTGCAGAAAGAGCAGAAAGAGCAAGACTTTCACACCAGCCTCTGATTTTAGGATGCTAAACCTCTGTGCAGTCCCTTTTACAAACTGAAAAGACTTTCACTTCTTTATTATCATATCTATTTTCTAGATATATCTATTTTCTAAATGTTTATTATTTTCACTTATGTAGGAATACGCTTGAGGCAATGTAAACTTTATTCATCATTTAATATGTATACTATACCACATGCTGTATCCAGCATCTATGACTGAAATATGTTCTGTGCAACAGTCAGGTTTTGGTCCATGCAATGTTAATATTTCACAAATACCTTTGTCATTTTACACAAAGATTAAGAAATCTACTCCCAAAATTCCCTTTAGGTGCTAGGTCCAAAATACAGACCAACGGTCTGTCTTACTGGCTCAGAGAACCTACTAAACCTTTGCTGTTCATTAGTATCTTTCATCCATATGATGCAGTTACCTGGTTTGATACCTCAGTCTCTTTCTTAGAATAGATCTCTAATAAACTAGGTGGCAATTTTCTACAGTTTTCTTCTCTACGCACTTGGAACACAAAACTACAATCAGTGAGTGATAAAGTCTCATTATACATAATTACTGAAGAATCCTTTAAGTTCAGAAGTAATGAAAGCAGGAAAACCTGTAACTAAGCCTTGTGTCTCATAAGATTCTGTTCTGACCTATAGGTCCAAGACCCGCTCCACCAGCTACAAAGTGAAACAGAGGCATAACTGGGGAAGTGAAGATCATGCTGGGCATCTGGAGAACTACAAAGACTTGTGAAACTTGGAAAGATGCAGATGTGGAGGAAACCGGCCAAACATCCATCTGTCCTGGGAGAACAGAAAGAGAGAAACGGGTGTTGCGGCGAACGTTATTTGTTAAGAGCTTCTTACCCAGGGCAAGACTCATCTGGGAACATCCTGAGCTGGGAAATGTAACTAAAACAATGTCAAAGCAGCTTTCCTGAGGGTTGCAGATTGACGTCTCTGAAAGTTCCCTGGTGGGAAGAAGTGGTAGGAACACAATCATAAACTGAAAAATGTAGAATTAGAGAAGAACTAAGTGCCTGGTCAATTAAGAACAATTCAGATATATTCTCATGACCAAGATCTCCCTGCACACTGGAGGTGGGACATCCTCCAAAAGACACTGTCCGTATACAGTCAGCCAAGCGAAAAGTTCCACCAAAGAATCCAATTCACTAGCATTGTGCCTGTCAATTTATTAATCATACTCTCTTCATATGAAGATGCATCAATTTTCTCTTTCCCTTTGGGTGTCACAAAGCCAAAAATCTTGTGCTGGCTGCGATCTTGCACTGCAGGCCAGAAATATTTTTACAAACCACTTTTTGGGTTGGGTTTTTTTCATTATTATTACAGGCATAGAAATAAATTTTGCTACAGCTGCATTCAGCTGCATGGACAAATGCTCTCTACTCTCTTCCAAAAGCTCACAACCATAACTTTCATTTTTAGTGCTTTACTTTTTTCAACTTTTTCTGTCATAAAGTTTGCTTAATTCCCCTATTTCAAGTGTCTCTTCAGGCACTGTAAATCTTGATAGTTCTACATTGTCAACAGATTTCCAAGTCTGTAGAAGAAGGTTTATAGGCGTTCTTCATCTATGACTGAAAATGAGCAAATTAAAAGTCTCCATATCCACATGCTTCGCATAATTTCACTGTCTCTTGAAATACAGCGTAGTGGCTTACTCTCACTGGGACAATCTTACTGTCTGGGTCAGCTCATTATCTAAATGGAGTTTTAACCTGTGTCAATTATTTCCTTCAAGCCACTGACAGTGAATTCAGATAGTACTTTTCTCCTTGGCAGCTCAGTCTGAATGTGCACATAGGATACATAACAAAAGATTCTCATTTATAGCTATTATTCTTGATGGCACTATTTTCATTGAAAAACCTGTGGTTTAATGTTAATACATAAACCAAGAAACTTTCTTAATATAACCAGGAGACTGAAATACTGAAAACGCAATGACGAAAACTTCCTTCAGTGTTGTATTCCCTACTCATTCAACACACTGAGTAGGCTTTACTGTGTTGGTGCTTTGACTAAGCTCAGATCACAGAACAACATAAGTTTGAATCTTGCAAAACATTTAGAAGATTTCTTGAACAGAAAATGAGAGATTCACTGTCTTTTGATGACCTCAGACCAAGGTTACATGTCTCAGTTTTATATAATCATCAATTATCAGCCTTAGCACATGGAGAGGACAAAATTCTGTCCTGAGCATCAATGGCAAATGATTACTTTTTGAACCATCAGGCTACAGCATTCAATTCAATTCAAAGCTGATCTTGAAAATTTGAATCCATAATAAGGCCTCTTATTCCTCTGCCACTGTGATCCCAAACAGAGCAAGAATTAATTGTGTGATCTGCTTTATACAGGTGGACAAAGAAGGCTCTCTTTTATCATTGCATCGAATGAGATCCATGAGCTCTTAGGTTCAGATTCTGCATTTAAATTACAGTACTGAATGCTTGAATGCTTGTCTTGCTTGATTCAGGAAAACATCGTTCACTTGAACACATGCCCAGTATAAACATGTCTCTAACTCGTGCTCAAATTGGAGTCCTAGTGTTTCTTACAGAGTAAGACACTATTCAGTAGTCGTAAAACTGTGTCTTCAAACAAATATAATTATGACACTGAATAAAAAATAGAAGTCTTTAAATAAATCATGTGAAACACGTTTATCACAATTCCAGAAGTTCATATTTAGAGTTTACTAAACCTCTGAACTACTTAGATAGCACATGTATCTAGTACATTCCCTATAGTGGAATCCAAAAATATTTTACAGTCTTTAAGAATATAAAATTCAGCCCTACCATAAGTATGTATTCATTTCTGGGATGACCCAGCAGCAACTCTGAAGAGAGTATGTAATTTGAAAAAAATAAAGAGAAAAGCTTTCCCAGTGGAAACTACAGGAACGGTTCATGCACAAACTGTAAATTGATCTACCCTGAAATCCCCAGCCAGGCTGATGGGCAACTCTTACAGTCTTACCAGCCGCTCCACTCCAACTAATCTGCGTTTATAGGGCCACAGTACATCTGCCTTACGTCAGACCTTGGCTATGATAAAAACCTATAATTACCAACAAAAGTTTGCCTGGATGAAGAAAAGAATAAAAGCTGCAGGAAAATGGAGGGAAGATTGTTAATGGCTTTGTAACCAAATCTAGAAACATTATAAAGTATGCCTTCTGCTCTGGATCAATTCTTGGGCGCAACTTTCAACCATAGTCAAGAAATAAACTTGCCTTATACTGAAAGGTCTACAGAAGTGAAAGAACTCAACTTCTTGGGAAAAATTAGCACAAAACATTGTATAGGTAACATGGCAACTCCTTGTACCTCTGTGAGTTCTCCTAGTATTTATTCAAAGGTTTTTTGCTAAAATATTGCAGAGGAGGAAACAATACTTTCTTCTACTCAGTTTAGGAAATTCAACAAAACTCAACTCCTGCTACATTGTCTGAATATCACTGAGTAAACAGCAACTGTTTGCACTCCAGAATGGGAGTGCTGGGATATGCCAACAAACATCAGATTACTTTAAACCTTTATGATATTATTGTATAAAACAAGATTAACATCACTACAGATCAGCTACAAAAGAAGTTCAGTTCAGTATGGCAGGGAATACATGTTAAACACAATTGTGAAATAACAGTATGATAAGAAGCACCATTAAATGTTTAACAGGAAAACAACTGAAACTCTTTCATAAATGCTTTCTTTCCTTAAAGGAACAATTCAGAAGAAAACGTCAACCCTTGTACTTTCTTTTTTTTAACAAACAGTCAACACAAATCTCTGCGGGAGACTCTTTGATTTACAATTAACTTATTTTTTTATAGTATCATATTCTTCCCAAAGAAATGACATACAAACATCAAAATCATTATTTTAAGCATTAAAAATCTACTTATACTGGACTGCTAATTTTCTGACTGTAGCAATGCCTTTACCTTAAGGTAAATCCAAAAAAGAAAAAGAAGTGAATGGGAATAATTATGGCTCATATCCAATGCAACTATTTTGGCTGCCTTACTCTGCAGGTCTTTTCAAGGCACACTGTTTTTCTACTGAGTGTATTAGGAACTTAAAAGCTTTGTTTTAGTAGCACTGTCATTCTCCTAAATCATTCCTTATCCTCATCCTTCCACGGCTTAGTGTTTAAAAATTGGATACGACTGTATCTGAGAAAGACTTCTCTGTTACCTGTACTGTAACCTTTCTCATTAATTCACTGGTTTTGAGTCTGGTTTCATGCTTAGTTCTGAGGAAGGATTTGTCATTTAATGTTAAATAGTGATCTCATGAGGAATGGTGAAAAGTACAATACAAGGTGAAAAAAGTCAGTTACCATTCAAGAAGTCTGCTTATTGCCATCACATTTCATTGCAATTTTGGCCAGAGAATGGTAAAAAGATGTGCAAACTATTGGTTTGCTCAGTTTGGCTTGTACGGGGCTGACTTCATTTAGGTTCTGCTTTTTTATTACAAAGGCATTCATGATGCCAAACTGTTTAAATGAAACTAGCATTTGAGGAAGAGATCTTTCCCCTGTCATTCACAACTACTGGCCATCTGTGGTGTATGAATGTGGCACTTTTGATCTTGCCTTGACTAAACCCAAGATATTTCTGAATACTGAAGGACAGAAGTCAAAGTGGTTTTAAGACAGCTTGTAGCCACATAGATTGGAGAGATATTCATCAGTGGTCTAATGTTTCTCCAGTGGGTGGTTCGGAGCCCTGATAAGTGAAGCTGTGACTCAGATTTGTCCTCTAAGGAATCCTTTCTCTCATGCTCCGTTTCTCCAGTGACTGCAGAAGGACTCTAGGGAGAGCAGCTTTAGCAAACTAAAACTGGCCTTTTTGAATACTTCCCTTTCCATGGGAGAATATCGTCCACACTATCACTTCTGTTAATGCTAAAAAAAAAAAGTATTTTAAAGGCTCTGAAGTGAATAAAAAATTTTTATACAAATTAATCTTCTCTGTTTCTTCTTCCTCTGAGTACTTAAAATATTTGCCCAGCTCTAATCACACTATTTTGGTCAGGATGGAAAGAATTACATTGTACATAGGACTAGGGAGTAAAATAAAACTGTCATCGTGTTTTAACTTATTTACAGAAAGGGGAACTTGAGACAGTATGATTGTTTGTCATCAGGTTTTCCTTTGCTCTGTGTGAAATGAGCCTTCATACTTCCAGCTGGGTTTCGTCCATCACCGTCGAGTCTCTGTGTGCAGATATGGTATACATCCTATGGGAAGGAGAAAGCAAGCAATCATTTTATTCATACCAATCTGAAAATTAAGTTCCTAATTCTGGGAAGTGATCTTTCCAGAACATTTTGTTCACTGCATAGGCCTAGGAAAGCTAACTTGCATTCAGCGTGAGGGACTAGGTGAAACCTCCTTTCTCCTTCAGAGTGATAACATGGAGGTTAAACACAAATCCAGCCACCACATTCACTGAAGGCTACTTCGGATTTGTCTCCCATTTCCCTACAACTGTAGAAGGGTTTTTGGTAAATGACAAATTCAGCACCTCAGACACTTACAACATATATAAAGTCTGTATGTTCTGCAGATGAGATAAATCGGAGCGTAAGATTACAGAATAATCATAGAATCACAGAATGGCTTGGGCTGGAAGGCACCATCAAAGGTCATCAAGTCCAACCCCCCCGTGGTGAGCAGGGACACCTTCCACTCGATCAGGTCGCTCAGAGCCCCGTCCAGCCTGGCCTTGGATGTTCCCAGGGATGGGGCTTCTACCACCTCTCTGGGCAACCTGGGCCAGTGTTTCACCACCCTCACTGTAAAAAATTTTTTACTTGTATCTAGTCTAAATCTGCCCTCTTTTAGTTTAAAGCCATTTCCCCTAGTCCTATCGCAACAGGCCTTGCTAAAAAGCTTTTCCCCATCTTTCTTATAGGTCCCCTTTAGGTATTGGAAGGCCGCAATGACCTGCTAAGGGAAGCTGACTCACACTCTGAACAATACATAAAAAAATGCTGGAACTGGTAAGGGAATAATACGAATGATGAAATGAGCCTTCATGCCTAACAAGTACATACAGAGGCATGTATGTTCGAGGCATTTGAAGCAAATTACTCTACTAGAATTCTATGGATTCACAGTCACTTATATGTGGTAGGGCATTTGTGGCCTTTATATCAGCCTACACTGTCAGATTAACGTCTGTCATTCTCATTGTTGGTCAGTCACGGAAGTAAGATACTTTGGTGTAAGACAGAACTAGAAGCAATTTTTCCTCCAAATGCACAAGTAGTGTTTCCAGGAACCCCATTCGTGGTCAGCACAGATTTTGCCGGAAAGTTGCAAATAGAAAAGAGGCCTTTTTATAAGACCTTATTACACTTTGTTTGGCAGGGGGAGGTGTGATTTGTTTGGTTTGGGTTTTTTTTTGTGTGAGTTGTACCTACAGGGTGATTAAGGAACTATTGCCTCTCCCTGATAATTCCGTGCCTGAAAGGCATAGCAATAACAGATTAAATAAGTGAGGAATTAACACAGTTCTCTCCCATTTACTTCACTAGCAATGGAGGTCATCAACACCTTCTGGAGGTAACCCATGTGATACAAAAGAAAAGGAACAGGAGGGCAGGACTGATCCAAAAAACACTAAAACCAATGGAACTTTTTTTCCATTATATCAATGGAATTGCAGCTGGATCTAAAAGAACCATCTCCTTGCTTCTCTTTTATACCTAGAGTCACTTTACAAATGTCCATGGCAAGAAAGACCCTGAATAGGTCATGGTCAAAACGAGAAATAAGATTCAAAGAGTTGTGACTTTTGGTAGGTCTTCATTTGGTACTTTTGGAATATCGTGTGCTTAAAGATACCCTGCTTCTCAAAGAAGAAATTACCTTGATTTCTTCGAAGAGCTCTTCTTCTGCAGTGTCTTCAATCCTCCTGACCGGCAACAGGCAAACTTACAATCAATGACCTGGTATATAATTGGGTTGTACATGGCTGCTGACTTTGCAAGCAAAGTTGGTACCACGGAAAACTGGATGGGAACTGAATCCGGCTGTCCAAAGGCTGACCACACAGACACCACAGCATAAGGGATCCAGGCAATGAGGAACCCTGCGCAGATCAACATTGCCACCTTGTGAGAGGAAAAGAGAAAAGAGGGAAAGAGGTTCATCTAGCAGAGTTAGACACTGCCAGCACCGCACAGAGCTAGGCAGAGTGCAAGGGAACATGCCACAGAATGGAAAAGAAAAATGGTAACTCCATATAAATTTACAATATGAACAAAAGCTGTCACGCCTTTCTCCTCTCTTTACCTAGCGCCTGTTTTTCTTTCACCTGACGCAGAGCAGTTACTGAGTCTGTTATCACAAATCTTTAAAAATGCTACAAGGTCTGGCTAAACATGAGGAAACTAAATGAGATCTCCAAAAATAATAATCCTTTGTCAGGAAATTTAAATTATTTAAGGAGGAGAGTCCTTTCAAAACATACAGACTCTGTTTTTTAGGATAATATGTAACACAGAGCTGTGAAAGTCTTTGAAAATCTTAGCAAAATCTTTGAAATGAATGTAGGAAACATTTCCTACAAGGCTTCTCCTTGTTGGTTTGGGGTTTTTTTTTCTTTTTTCTTGCTTATTTGGGGAGCCTCTCACTTCCATAGTCTCTTCCAACCAAATATTCCTCAGATCATCAAAAAGAAACCCAGTCTCTTTTCCATTCCAGAGCGAAACAAGCACTCACTGGGAAAACCGAACCAAAAAAATGATCAAGCGTTAAGTCTTCCAGATTCTGAGTCCTTTGAAATCAGATTCCAAAGTTCATAATATCAAAGGTTTTGAAGAAGTTTCCAGGATTGAATTAGGTCCTGATGGCGTGTGGGAGTGGGAGACCCTGAGTGTCTCCGTAGGTGAGTTTGTTTAGGAGGGTATAGTCCTGCCTGTATCTACTGTAGCTCCTCCTTCTGTATCACCCGGTACCAGTCAACGAGTGAAAAGCAAAGAAAGTTAGCAAGAGAAGAAAAGTTTGCAACACCCTGATCTAACGCAGGGCTTCTTCCTCTCTTGTATGCTGTGCTGACATCCCACAGAGAAGGCCTCAAAACCCAGTGGGACCAATAACCTGTCACAAGGACGGCCACTAGTAACAGGAGGAAGGAGAAGGGTTTTGATAAACTAGGTCTATCTTCTGCCTGCACCCAGGAGGGGGTCTGTGGCCTATCTTCTGCTGGAAATATGCCAACCATCCGAATCCCTTTCAAGACAAATCTGGAAAAAGTGAGCATAGAGTCATTCAGTAAGGCACGAGCTGTCAAGTCTCTGCGAATACCCACTCCAGCAGATAAAAAAATGGCTGTATTTACCTGGGTAAGCTGGAATCGAAAATACTGGGAATTTAATTGAGAGTGAGAACACTAGTACAATGTCTGGTTTTCTTTCTCCTAACCCATAGCATGGATTTTGTATTCCATTAGAATCTGTAGATGCTTTAAAAAGCAAATTTCTACCAAACATTTAGGTTGCATTCCTGGTAAATGAGAAAAGGATTTCCAACAGGAGGAAATGTAGCCATAGGAATGTTTAGTATAAATATTAAAGAAAAACCGTTTGGGGCCAAAATCTGTGATTTATACACTTTACCTGAACCAGCCTGTTTGCACTCAGTCACAGCCTGATATACCTCCAAATGACATCATGCAATAATACATCCTAAAGAACATATGCCATTATACGGCTGCCTTTGAGACTATTACTGCATCCAGACTGATAGTAGTACGTGTGCACTCATTTGGAATAAGGCAGTTAACAGGATTACAACAAGAAATCATCAGAAAGCACAAGGTTTTTGGATATTGCATAACCTGTTGTGGAGCCTTTCGTTCCACATCTTGATGGTAATATTATTTTCAGGGCAATTTCATTCTTTATGATTCTTTTTGTTGTCTGTCATGAAAAAACAGTGCATGTGAGCCAAGGATCTCAAACACAGCCTGTTTGTTGTAAATTGTGCTGTGGAGTTAAATGGGTTATGATGGAGACTTATCTTCCATATTTATATATATCCCAACATTATGTTCTCCACTGTAGATTCAAGACAGAAGGGACAATTAGCAGTGTTTCAACTTAGATCACCTTGAAGTTTTACATGATCCCTCCAATACGGCAAAAATAAATCTGTAACCTCAAATCAAAAGTTTCCATTGTTCTTCAAAGGAAAAGTGCTGAATAACCACAAAACAGCACTGTATTGAAGCATCTCCTTTTCAAGGCAACTACATTTTTACCAGCTTTATTGGGACCGCTGACCATACAGCTTAGACATAATGTTTCTTATTGCGTATTATACAACTTTTAGTTCAACTCCCCTAAAAAGCAATAAAATTTGATCAGCTAAGCAAAAGATGCTGCTTGTCTCCCTCTTGGCATGGCTTACAGAGGTTGGTGAGTCTTTTACAGCTATGGAATCTGGTTTTGTTGAGTACAAGTTTTTATTTTGAGAGATTTCCTAGCACAATAACCAGTATCAGCAAGGATCATGGCTGTCACCATTGCCAAATAGAAAATAGACTCAATCAGAAAGGGAAAATAGCATAAGGTCTGAAATGGAAAATTAATACTTTTTTATCAGCAGCTCATGGCTGAACCTGAATGATAAATTATTTGCATAAAAACAATTGCAATGTCATAGGAGTGACTTTGGTTTATATCTTCATTAACAGAGGAACATAAGCTATCTGAAAGTTTTATTTCCCTGCTACAATAAACTGCTTTTTGTCTGTTTTTCTGTTATAATTCCTGGGCACCTCAAACACCATAAAATAATTCTTCACAGCTGCTTCTGAAAGCAAAGGGAGCTTTATGATGGGGAACAGGGCCACAGGGAGATGATATGACTTGTGTAAGGTCGCACAGGAAGGCTGTGGCAGAGCTTCAGGGTGAATCATGATCTCAGGGACTCGAGTGCCCTAATCACAAAATTATGTTTCAACTCCTGTCTTTTCCCATCTTGACAGTAATGAGGAGAAAGCCAGAAGAACCACCTTCAGAGCATCATACTATCGCTCAGCATAGGGAAGTACATGGCTGGAATTCTCCAAGCCTGTTTTTATGACCCAACAAAGCAAACTGAGTTAAATCTTCCTACCTACCTTGGTCAGCTTCATTTCGAGTATGTGGCTGTTCTGAATCCTGGTATCATAGTGAGCAACCTCTTTGGTGGATGACTTGACTTTTAGAATGATTTTGACATAGGAGAACACAATCACCGCAGTTGGGAACAGGAGGCAAAAGAAAAGAATACTCAGAATAAAAGCCTGTCCAGCCACTGAAGCCTGCGCCAGCCACCAGTCCAGAGTGCAGGAGGTCCCAAAGGGCTCAGGGGCATAGCTCCCCACACCAGCAAAAGGCACCGTAGCCCAGAATGTAGCATAGGCCCAGATTATTGCCAGACAGATAAATGCATGATGTCTCTTAAGCCAGGTACCTGGAATATAATTCAAGAGTTACCACCTCAGGTCCATATGTATTTGGCACGGTTGAATATACCATTCTACACAAGCAGTAAGAGTTTGCTTGGCTGCTGGAAAACAACTGCTGTAGCGTTTACCTCGTCTTCTTCCAACAATCTACAGTGACCCCTGAGCTAGCCACGCCAGCTTGCATCGTACCTCGTGAAGAGAAATACACACTCACAGAGAGGGCTCCACTTGACATTATTTCAGATCTCTACTTTAGGCTGTGATGATTTACAACCTAGAAGAGTCCGTACAAAAGCAATCCAAACAGCTAGCTCAGCAATGATCATGGGAATCTTGTCTAGTAATTTTGAAAATTACTTTGTGGTCTGTAAAGGTGCATTCATAGTGTGTGGTCAGATGAGATGCAGATTCAACCCACACGAAGGACTAAATGTTTAATTCGGCCTTTCATTGTTCAGTATGAAGGCTCGCTAGTTGCAACTGTATGGTGCAACTTATGTTTTTTCCTATTCTTCCTGTCACATATTAACTGGTTAAAGTTTGATCTCAGGACACTTCTCAACATAAACCCAAGTGACTGAAAGACAAGGTTCACAGAGGGAATAACATATCCAAGATTTATTTTTACGTCGTCATTCTTTTCTAGTACAGTAAATCATCATGTGCATACAGTCAGAAGTATCTGTAATTGGCGGGTTTATGTATCCCTGTCCATTTGTTTTATTAAATGCTAATGGCATGCCTGGGGTTGTGGATTTGAATACTCTCTCTCTGCTTATCTTGCATGCAACCCTATTTCAGCTAGAAAAAGCTTCAGTTTGCAAGCTTTCCATCATCACCTATGTTCAACATGTTGGATTCAGATAGGACTAACAAGTTAAAACCTGTGATTTACACAGAAATTCAGACTACAGTATTATAACAGCTCCTTCCATCTTGGAAGCTCTAATCTGTTTTCACTCCCCATCCACTGACACTGAGGAGCTTTCTTCAGGGTTTTAGAATGACTCAAAACAAAGGAAAACAAACAACTCTAATTTGGATGCGACCAGTGCCTTTTCCTCAGCCGATTTTACCTTTCCAGATGACTGGAAGATGAACACTGACTGTCAAATGATGAATTCAAGCACCATGGTTGAGAGACAGGAAAGTGGTTTGTTGTGTTCAGGTGTGGAAAAACTATAGCAACAACAGCATGAGGACTAAAATATCAGCATTATTTTCATAGCTATTGTCAAACCACAGCAACCTATTAACAAAATAAATAAATCAGTTACTGCTTTTGGAGCAAAATGAAGGCGTAGGTATATAGTCAGGTGCTCCAGGTTCCTGATTGATCTAGGCCATGGCACTTGCTTTCTGAAATTGTTCAAACAGCTTCCAGGTTGCATTTCCTGTGATAAGGGTCTTCCTAATACCTATTCCTAGAGGAGAAGTAGGTCAAGGAGTAGCCCTCTATGTTGAACACTTTACTGGAACCAGGTACCTTCACATGGAAGAATGCCATAGGACAGGTCAGGTTGTAAATCCCTAGGTTTTAGGAACATAAACCGGACCAAAAGTCTTTATAACGAAAATGGCTAAGTTAACCACACAGACTGAACATGCTAAATATGTTTATTGCTCTCCATCATGTTGCATGGACAACCATGATCAGACAGCCCTCAAGAAAAAAGGTTTTGAAGCACTCCATCTTTCTTGAACTAAGATGTCATAGTAAATACCAGAGCTCACAGCATGAATGCAGCCAGCCATGAAATGTTTACTTCAGCTCACTAAGTCTGAAAAAATTTGTATGATTTGAGTTGCCACTGAATTATTTTGATAAGGCCTTTACAGAAAGAACTGGAAACCTGCTTAAGGTGAATGGTGTATTTAAAACTCAGCTAAGGAGACATTCCCTGCTCTCACATTTCAGGAAGAAGTATGGACATGCCAGGATGTATGACAGCAGACCTTAGTGCAGCACTACAGCTTTTAATTGACAGCACCCTCAGCTATTGGAGAGACTAGCTTACTTACACTTCCTAGCTGCAAATGTTTCTTATAACTTAAATTACATGGTTGATATTATATGTCATTATAATGAGATCAGTTGTATGTCCCTCAAGGCACATGGGCGAGCTGTTTCTTGTATGTAAAGTCACCTTGAGCATTCCCAGTATTTTGTTGGGGAGTTAGTCCCTTCCAATGCAAGAAAAATGTCTTTTCTAAACTGTGACAACGTCTGTTAACTGGAAAGAATGAAGCATGTAATACTTCATATACAAGAGAGATGAGATGTTGATGGATATGGTGAAAACACCCTTCACTGCTAAATTCATTTTGTCTTCTCAGGTTCCATCTCCATATTAGAGAGACGATATCACATTTATTATGACCTATTGCACATCCAAATCTTTTAGATGTTGTAAATAGCTTGCCATGTATCTTAAAGGAATTTAGGCATCTAATAAGGAATATTTTTGTGTGTTAGGCCATAAGACCTTGCAAGATGTGCAATACTTTAATCTGTTAATGTCAGTAGGCCTTGATAGTCACAAAGTGATTTATCTGTGAGTGATTATTAAAACTCTTGGCTTAAGCAGACAGCAGAGAGAAAACAGTGAAGGCAGTGTGTCCAGCAATACAAATTTAGCTGGGATCACTTGGGTCATAAAAATATATCCTTCCTACCTGTGTATTCCCCTCTGTATTTAACAGAAGCCAGAATGAAGAGTTTAAGTATGATTTCAGTCCAGAAAACTGTATCACTTAATATACTTTCTCTATAGCCATTTAATATAGCTTTTCTTTCTTACCATAAGACAAGTGACAGATTTTTAGGTATCTATCCAGGCTGACAGCTGTCATGGTAATAAGGCTCCCACAGCCAAAGAAGAAACCAGCCCATCCATACCAGCGGCAGCCCATCCATCCAAACACCCAGCGATGAGAAAAGAAGGAGATGATACTAAATGGTTTTCCTACAACTTTAAAAGGAAAAAAGAATGTCAGTTGACTGACAAAATCCATCAGTGATATAACCACTCTTTTCCAGAAAAGCAAACCCTCCCCTTTGCCCAAAGATAATACCAGTAAAAATGCTCTGCACAGTGGAGTGTGGGCTTCAGGCTCAGCAGATGTGATGACTTGCATGCCCTCCATCCACAGAACTAAGCCTAAGACAGTTGTAGCTAGATCCCATACCATCTATGCTGTAGCAGGATGAGCCAAGCCTGCAGAATGGCTGGAAACAGGTGCTTCATTGCAGACCACGTGAACCAGAAAGAAACCCGTACTCTGGTACTGAGCATGTGCAAGCTCTTCTCATTATGAAAACTTCCGAGGATGTGTTAAGTCCACATGCAAATATATGCCAGTATGTAAACACTACGGGTGATGGGTGAGTCTGGGCTTAAAACAGGTACGGATGTAGTTAGGCTACATCCCTATAATCAGCTGAGTGTCTTCACACCCAGGATAAAGAAATTTGCCTTCACAGAGCGCTTCTGCAAACCTACCAAGGCGCAACAGTAGGACGCATACTGTGGTAAAGTGCTAGGTTGGAAAGGAAGATGGTGCAATGGTCGCAGCATGGACTTGAGCTGCAGAAGTGGTTTCAGCTCCTGCCCATACCACACTCTTCCTTGGTGTCTCTCAGCAAGTCACCTGGCCACAGATATTAAAAAGTTGTAAGCATCCCCAAACAGAAGGGAAATACCCAACTATTTTGGAGGCTCTGTCCTAGTGGCACCTTAGCTCATTTCTCCATTTGTAAAAGTGGGTGGTGCTTTATGGAAGAAGTGATGTTAGGTCATATATTGTTCCATTCTCACCTTAAAACAGGTTAACATTAGTCATATTCTTTGTAAGTATGATGAAAATGAGAAAATTTGGAAATTGTAATTTTCTAGTTGGAAATCACTTCTTTTTTTTTTGTCTCAAACTGGGCAAAAAAAAAAATCAATATTAATGGAACAGAAAACTCAAAAAATTTACAATCTAGGAACACCAACATGTTTTCCAAATCCTTCATTTCTGCTTACCAGACTGACCTGAAATTCTCCAAGGCCTGAACAGTTGAACTGCAACATTCAAACAACATTAAATATTGAACTCCACCACCCTGTGACTGTATTCTTTCCTGCACAGGAATTGCCAGAGCACCTCAAGGAGGTGAAAGCATCTCAGTTGCCCTGGGCTAGTTTCCGTAGCTGAACCACACTGACTGTAATGTCACGGCAGCTCAGTGAATTGGTTTATAAAGAAGGCAAAAATGGTCTTGCAAACTGTAATTCCCACAAGGTAACATATTCATAGAAGTCAAGAGAAAAGTCTCTATCTTGTTGAAGTGCTCTGTAGAAAAGTATTTTGGATTGTTCCCAAAAATATTCCATTTCAGATCAAACTGATGCGGCACTAAACATTCTGTTTTCATTCTTAACAGAAAAGTAAAACATTTCTACCAAAACAAAATCTTGCAGAAAATGGCCTTTGCTCCATCTTCTATGCCAAAAATATCATGACTGAAAACCCTTCAAAATGAGACTTAATTTTAAACAAGGTATTTTGGGATTCTTTTCCTTTAGCCTGAGCCTGTAAAGAAAATTCTGCCTGAGCCTGAAGGTTGTGCTCAGGTCAATATATTATGTGCTTTTCTCCAAGCGAAATAAATGTACTTTAATTTTTCAAGCAAAAGCTGACCCCAGTGATTAAGGTTTCAAGAAAAACATGAAATATGGCAAGATCTAAGATAATGCTAAGAGGCAGCAACTTCACTCCTGTAAATCAATGCCAGCTCCAAAGGCTAACACATTTATTTGCATAAAAAAATATTTCTCTTGAGCGACACAGGACTCTGAGCATGGCATTAGTGCAAAATGAGCCTGATGCAGTTTTGAACAAGTGGCTGGTGCCACCCTGTGGAAATCTGCATGAAACAGAGCCCTGGCAGAACCCGTTTCTTGAACAAGGTGCCAAGACCAGTGCATGAAATACGAAGATTTTGGAAAAAGTCCTGTCTTCACTCCAATCAGTGCAGCAGACAGAACACATCACATTTCTCGAGTAAACATCTTCCATTAACAAAAAAAAAAAAAGAAAAAAGAAAGAGAAGGGAGAAAAAGCACACATGGCTGTGCCAATCATTGTTTTTTTAATTACAAAACTTAAACACACTGATAGATTGAGGTCCCCATGGAAGACAACGTGACCAAGAAGCATGTCGGTGACAGACCTTAACAGAGTAACTAGCAGCCCTCATGCTCAGAGGGCTCCCAAACAAGCTGTAGTTTGCATGGTTGGGACATACAGCTTATACGGTTAGGTTGTATCTGTTTACATTCCAAATATATAGCTACGGAAATTCTCCTGAAATACTCTGTCTCATTGGCGTGACTATCATTGGAGTCAGCTATGAGCCTTATCAAATAAGACAGACTCTTAGGACACAAAGGAGATGAGAGCATCACAGACAAGGCAAAAACTGGTGGGGTTTGGGGGTTTTTTTCACTTTTAAGTGCTGCAGGATGGAAATAGTGTCTTCATGGCAGATATGCCAAAGAAATCATTGGGATTTCTTTGTGTAGTAGCAGAGCAGAGTATTTATACTAACTCCTTTCTTCTGCTGAATTTGTATCTCCGTCAGAAAATCAGTGTTTACTGATCAAGAGGCATCAAAGTTACTGGAAGTTGAGGGGGTGACCAGGTCCTGGGCCATGTGCAGTGACAGCACAAAAAGCATCGGTTTTGGGAGGCTGGGAGCCATCATTTTATGTTGTTCAGTGCTATTTTAGGCATTTGGATGAGGGCAAAAGCATTTGGCAGAAACAAGGGCAGGAAAAGAGTGCACTGGAGCTGAGGGCAGGGTTCCCGGTGTATGCAACACATAGGGAACAGATGACTTTGGGAGCATGGGAACATACAGTCATTTATTTTGCACTGGGGAGATCCCCTGGTCAGCTGGGTCACATCAGGCCTTTACACCCATTGGATTGTCTGACATCCAAAATATGCTTTCCTAAAGGACGTCCAGTCCTCCCCCTGTATTTGCATGTAGCCATGAACAGCTGAATAAGACTCATGTCAAGAGCCAAAAGAACGATCTCCAAAGGCTCTTGACTCTGCAACTTCATGTAAACCTTTGAAAAGCTCCCTCCTCTCATGCCAGGGCATCCAGGCTGTGGGGTTGAAATAAAAATCCCTCCAGTTGGCTGATGTTGCTCTTACTATACAGATTGATGCAAATGCTTATTTTCCTGACCCAGAGATAAAAGAGGACTCTCACTAGAGATAAAATTATTAGCTTTGATAGGCTGATGGCCACTGTCATTTTCCAGTTCTTTCCCCTCATGCCCCTCCCCACTTACTTTTGGCTAAATACATATTTTTGAGACACCTGGATCCCTCCTGTTGCACCCTACAGCAAGAAAATATAATTTTCTTCAACCATTGTACTGAGTGATTTTGTCGTTATTGCGCCAGGATGCACATGGGAGCTGTCTTTGAAGACCTGCCCGGTGCTGGAGTGAACAGGAGTTTTGCCTGATTGATAAATCCAACCCTATTTTTCCCTCTGTACTTTTCATTTCTTCCCATCAAGCTGTTCAGGAGTGTTGTTTTCTATCCTTCTCTGTTATCTATATGCAAATAAGAGAGCAGAAATATCAGTAGCAAAAGGCATTTTGGGCTCCCATGACTTCCAGAGGACTGTTTCTTGCTGCTGCCAGAAAGAATGGTGGGATAGTAAAAATGAGTGAAAATAAGACATGAAATTACCTGAAATGCCCAGATCACATACTGCTAAATTAACAGTCATTATCTCAGCAGGTCTCAACTTCTTTTTTCGCTTTGAGGACATAAAAATAACATACCCATTTCCCAGAGTTGAAAGAATCCCTATAATAATGAAAAAAAGAAAAACAGTCAAATTAGAATTCTCCTTGACAACAGCAATATCCGACCTTCCTTGTGAATTTCTCTGATATTTTCAGCCTGAACCTGTTGTCCCAAGGCTAGACATTTTACTCTGAAACATGATCATCTCATCCTCATTATGCAGCTCATAGAGACATCTACTGCAGACATCTCCCTCCCACAACAAATGCTATTTTCCCCTCTGCAGCAGGACATTGCCTTCACCACCTAAGCCTGCACAACTATCAACTGAATGCACATAACAGGAATCCCATAATTCCTCTGTTCTGATCAACCCCATTTTTCTCACAAACATTTGTACAGCCACAAGAATAAAATTCAGCTGTCTGTAATCACAAGGACCCCAGTCTCTGACCAACTTTAATTTTATTTAAGACTATAATCAGAGGTTGAGGGATAAATTTCTAAAATAATGTAAATTAAGATATTAATATCACATCTTAAATTTTAAAATAAAAATTTATTTCTATCATAAGGAAGAAAAATTATAGAATATATCTGATTTTTAACTTCTAGGTGGAATTCAGTGCATGAGGAGGGATCCTGTTCATGTTGGCTGACATTTTTTTGCCATATCGCCACCCAAAGACCCGCAGGGACCAACTCTGCAAGTGGTTAATGAGCCATGGCGCTAATCACTCTGGTACCAAAAATTGCAGGGTTTCCAGTCCCCTTAAAGAAAACTCTTTCTTCACTAACTCATGTTCGAAAGGGTTTGAGCCCAGAGTGAGCATTTTTGCAGTGGAAGCAGAGGACAGCACGCAACATCCCTTTCTGGAAGCAAGAGTCTCCCCCAAAGGTGAGCACCCCAAAGGGACCTCGGCCCACGGAGGCCTCACGCCGGAGCAGAGGCCACAAGTAAGAAGGAGGGGGACACGCTGCCTTACCTAAGGGACCTACAACAGCAGTGAGGGAGAAGGTGTTGGAGTCGAGTTCAGCCTGGGAAAGGGGGAGGAAAGGGGTTTTCCTCAAGTATTTCATGTTTGTCTTCTTTGTTTCTCACTACCCAAATGAGAAATTAAATGTGAAGTTAAATTCCCCGCGATGAGCCGGTTTTGCCCACAACAGTAACTGGTGATAGATCTCCCTGTCTTTACCTCCACCCCTGTCTTTATCTCCACTGCTTTTGCTCTTCCCATCTCCTCCCCAGCCCACTGCGGGGGCTGTAAGCAAGCGGCTGCCCTGGGTGCTTGGCTACTGGCCGAGGCCAGCCCTCCACACTGCTACAGAAAAGTCGTAAATAACCCAACTGTCCTCTGTCCACGAGGCAGCAAAGTCACTCTTTGTGATGCCTTCCTACACAGGGCTTCGGTGGTGCAAACTCAGACGTGTTCCATCTTCCAAAAAGACCCCAGCAGCCCCCCCAGCTGCCCAGCAACGCTGCCCTCTCCAAATTCTGAACCTTTGAATACCACATAATTTTCATCAGAGTCTTCTGAGAGGCCAGACCTCAGGAATTAAAGCTCAGGAATTAAATGGGTATTTAATTATTTACTCCGGCCCATCAATGGAACAATCCCCTTGCAAAGGGTGTTATGTCCTCACAAAACCAAGAAACCCAACCTGGGAATATCCATGAGGCAGACCAGAGGCTAAAACTAGACTATTTCTCAAGAAATATGAGTAACTGTGGAACTGAAAGTTTACCAAACTCAGGAGAAAAATACTTTGGTTTTGAATTTTTCAGTAATAAATGCGACACTTCCTCTTTTTATACTGACGGTATAGCTTTCTACATTACTTTAAAAAATAAACAGGACAGAAGCTCATTTATCATTGAATCTTAGGTTTTCTCGGGAAATTTGATTTATTCTTGGTGAATGAAATTTAAAGAACATCCTATTCTTATGGCTCTGAAAGGTTAATCTGAATTATAAGTAGATACAGGTATTCATACGAATTATTTTCTTCCTTGCAGCTAAGTGAATGAATCTCAGTGTTGCCAAACATTTTTCATGTATCTTAATCCTTTCCTCTCTTAATGCCATTTTCTCTCTAGTGATATTTAGGATATCTAGAGTGCCAGCATCCAGTCTGAAATACCTGTCAAAAGCACCTCACATTTTCCTGAATCTTTTTCAACTGACTGGTAGTCCAGAGAGTTGTCTTCATCAGACAAGCCCCCGAAGCAACTGCTCATTATTAACAGCAATGTTTCGGAGAGCCCCAGCCCACGGACCTCCTAATCCTGCAGCTGGAAGGGGTCCAGTGATAATTTAAGTTGCCTTTTGCCTATACCTGTGTCTGACAGTTGCTTAACTGAATTCTTTTTCAGCTCCTTGGTGATAGAAACTTTATGATCTCCTTAGGTGAGCCATCTAATGCTTCATTTTTCCTACTATTAAAAAGATTTTACTAACAGCTAGCTGAAGTCCTCTCTGGTGCAGGCTCCCAGCTCTGGTAGGTGCTGGCAGGCTGTGTGCCTGGGCAGAGCCTGGGGTTGGAAACAGGGGCAAAAAAAATATTCAGATAGAAAGTAAAAGCTCTTTTCCAGGAGCGAACAGTTCAGGGCACAAGTGTCCATGGCACCGTAACACTATTACATATGTACAAACAAAGAGCCCAGGATGCGATAACTAAAAAAAGTGACACCTACAGAGAAAGAGCCAGGCTCAGATCTGCAACCTGCAGTGAAAGATGACGGTGTATAAAAATAAAAATCTGAACAAACAAGACTCCTTTTCTCCAATCTGACAGCAGTGCTAAACAATCAGAGAAAAAAAAGAAAATAGTTCAGGATTCTGTTTTCAATTAAGCTGTTTCATAACACGCTGAGGAAGTGTGCAGCAACAGTTTGCAAAATCAATAGTTACTTGCCACGGGCTTTCAAAGGTGCTGACAGCCAGCGGGTCTCCGCTCAGTAGTCAGTCACCCTACCCAGCCCTACAGTAAATCAATCCAGTCAGTGATGAAAAAGCTAGCGGGGGAAGTGACAAAGTAAAAAGAATTGGATTCTTATAACCACGTGTGCTGTTTCATTATTTTTTTTTCCAGACAGTTAAAAAAAGACACGTGGAAATTAACTAGTTAGGACAAAAGATCACACATTCGCAGAGAATTTGTCACAGACTGGTCACGACACCCCTGATTTTCTTCAAAGGCAAGAAAATGTATTTTTATATTTTCAAACTGCAATACCTCAGTTGTACAACCAGCCTGACTTTAAAAGCTCTGCCGAGTTTTCTGATAGGATCCCAGCCTTGTTTGCTCACCGTGCAGCTTCGTCCTCTTTTTGAAATAAATTTTAAACTCATTTGCACCTTATGTGCCTCAAGCACAAAAAGATGCCCAATAGCAACCCCTGCCTCCTGGCTTCCCACCTTTCCGCAGCGAGTCCCTCTCTCTGCTATCAGGATGTCCACACAGGACATCCTCAAGAGGGGCCACCATTTCTTGGAAGGGATCTGCAAAGGAATAGGGGACTCAGTTAGTGGCAGAAGGTGACGATGGATCGGTTTGGTCTGAACCACAAGTTATAATAAAAAAAATGTAGACATACCCTCGCTGGGTACCGGAGCTGAATGCTCTAGCTCGGTTTTCCATCTTCTGCAGATTGCACAGTTTACAAAGCAAATCTGCAACACTGCCGTTACCCCAAGACACAACTATGCCCAAGAGCTATTTGAGCACATAATTTTTGCTTACTGTTTTGGATACTTGGGAGTTGTGATTAACTATAAAGCTGCCAATTAAAGCAAATTTACAGCTTTAGCAAGCCTGTTGTGTGGAATTTGATGTCAGTGAATAGTTTCACAGAGCTAGGCTTCCTTCTCCACCACCTTAAGATCCACTATCTACCACCAAAAAATCTCTGCACAGCAGAGCTTCTTGTCCCAATAGACATGTGGATGCTTTGAACTATCAGAAATCAGCTTAGTGGAAAAGGAAATTTAGGATGGTTTTTGTTTGCAGAAAGTAAAAAAAGTGACTGAAGAGATTTACCTGGGAACAGCAAAGATTAATTTCCTTCTAACTTCTCATATTTTTGCAGGCCCAAGATATTATTAAATTGTTGTTATCCACCTAAACAAGAAAGGGTAATAAAATATGGATCTGCACATCAGCAGGAGCTAATGTTGGCATCCCCAAGGTGCTAAGCTAAACCAGCCTTGTAAGGTACAACTCACATGAGAAGCATTAGCCCAAGCAAAACCTTTTTTTTTCTGTAAAAAAAATGTGTTTAAAGATTACTTTACCCCATCTATTCACAAGCGCAGAAGAAGATCTGACATTGCTCCCTCCACCAGTTTTGGTTAATTCCCTCTCTTAGTGGCTGAGCTCTGAGGTGTAATTCTGCTTTACTGGTAAAAAGCATAACACTTTTCTTCATACAAACCCCTATAAAAGGGGAGGGTTCTGTACTTCTCATGGCAAATTTATAACCATTACTCTATTATACACAGCTTCTAAAACACTGCTGTGTTGGTCCAGAAAATATGAAAAGAGTTGCCATTGCTGAAATGGCTGAGGACATGACTGACCAGCAGCTAAGCAATGACTGCTTAAAATCATTGCAATGATTGCTAAAAGGAATTAAAAATATCTGTGCAGGATACCAGTGGTACCTTATGCTATAGGTGCAAGTCCAAGGAAGATGCAGATATAGCATTTACATGCATATGTGAAAAGTATATTTGGCTCTAATGAAAGCTGCTATTGGAGTGTGTAATGACCATAAGGGTAAAGTAACTAACCAAGTAAAATGCAATGCAAAACAAACACATGAAAAAATAAGGTAAGCGCAGACCAAAACGTAGGATATGATGTCTAGAGCTACATATGTATACAGCAGAGCTATAGCTTGATCTTTACCATTTTGGGCCGCTGGGTGCTATGAATCCACCACAGATTGTCTGATGTCCAGTCCACAACACCAGGAAGGTGGGAATCTGACTGATAAGTCCGATATCAAAATGATTATCAGCCCTTTTTAAACTGTAATTTCAGTCTCCTCACACTGCTCATGTAAGGCTGTGCCTGCACAGTTAGCTTTTGGTTTTTTCACTGGAAATTCATTATTTCTGTTCCTTGCCTTAATTTGATTATATCTATGTTTTTCAAAATGTTTCACACCTGGCAGGGGTATTTCTTCAGAACTGGATAAATCTACACTAAATACAGCCAATATAACAAGGTAACACAGTGTACATTGGAAGGATTCATTTCAGCTACTCAGACATATTTCCTGGGATTAAAGCTAAATTTGCTTAACCGAGCGAAAAAAAGACCTGAGGGGGGGTTGTTCTGGACAGTTCAGTGAAGACATCTGTCTGCATAGCAGCAGAAAAAAAACACGTATGTGAAAAGCTAGGATGTATACAAAACGGTGCAGGAATGCCAAGAACGGCACAGAGATACAGCTTCACCTGCCACCTCTGCTGCTCTGAATTACCTTTTTCTATAAAGACATAAGCCGACAACAAATGAGAAATGAGCTTTTTCAAGCTTTTGTGAGAGCTCACTGCAGAAAAGATTAGATTACTTAGATCAGAATGGCAGTAAGAGAGTGTAGGAAGGAGGGACGTAAAACAGTGAATGAGAAACACGAAGGTAGGACTGAAAGATCTTTGTCTTTTGTGCAGAACTGATAGAACAAGAGAATGAATCAAAACCGAAATAAATGTCAAGGAATACACTGTATACCCTGTGTTCAGCCTAGTCTGACACCCGGAGCCCAGCTTGGTGTAGCACAGTTATATGACCTTGGCTCAGCTTTACTGAGAAAAGCGTTGTTGAGCTGTGAGAAACTGCATGAACTAAAGCCATAAAACATAAGAAAACCTAAACCATAGAAAGAAGTAAGTGTTGAGGCAGGTATTGACACAAAAAGATATAACCCTGCCCACCTCCATAAAGCAAAGAAGGTAAATCATCAAGTATAAGGACCAGTTTATCCCTAGAAGCAATGGAGACCAGTATTTCCCAGCTGAATGACAACTCCTTGGCATATGAATACTTAACATAGAAACCAGTGCCAGCTATCATCTGTGTGCACTAACCAATAAGTAATTACATTTATTCTGCTTGCAAAGTCACTTTGCACACGGTAAGAGACTCCAAAACAAAAGGGAGGGGAGGGCGTTAGGCAGAAAATATTGTTCAATACAACATGTAACAGAGGACAGCTGATGCCAGGTGCTGAGCAAGATCCAAATGAGCATGTCTGAGGATGTTCTTTTTGCTGCGTAGGCACGTGAGAGAGGCTTTGAAAACAGGGCATACAATCCACATGGCATAAGGGTAAAAGCCAGTTCTGGTCAGCAATGATTTAACTGCAAGCTAGTAACCTATGAGTAGAAAAAAACTAAGTCTTTCTTCACTTTTTGCTGGAAGCTTTACTGCTAGTCACTTTTGGCTACCTGGAGCAGCACTGTCTGTTGACACCGACTGTTGTCACTGTTGACACCATATTTCTAACACACTCTTCTCTCCCTCCTAGATTTTTCTTTCTAGTATGAAGAAATATGTGATTACACATCTAATGCACAGCCACTTCTGCCTTTGTGACTGCCTGCAAGGACGCAGTGACATAGTCATATTTCAAAGACGAATTACAAAATCATTACCAATTACTGTCAAATAAAACCCAGCTACAATGTCAGCTTCTCTAGAAAGCTTTGATGCAAAGGGGTCTTCCTTCTGGAGATAGTGTGGGAGGTATTCTCCTTTGGAAGAAGTGTTGTGATCTGACGCCATCCCATTCATGCCCAGTTCAGCATCTGAAAAACAGATAAACAAGAGTTTGTAATAGATCACATCTGCCGCCAGAAAATGCAAAGGTACTTTTGTTCATAAACAAGATGCATCCTCCTATCTTCCATTTCTGCTCTACCAGCTCCCAGGGCATTTCAGGATTGAATTCAAAATTGCATAAAGCATCCTGCCATGATTTATTTCATGTCTTACTTTATCCAATAATGTCATTATTCATATGGCACTCATCACAGTAATCCGTCTGAGCAGTATCTAGGTACCAGTGCGTTGCGGCATGCATGCCAGGGCCTCTGAAGTGCCTTCCCTGAATATCTTACGGAGCTTCACGTTTCCAGCTGGGTTTAAGAGTGACCCAAGACTGAGAATACAGAAAAACAAAGCAGAGCAATTGTTTGTGTCTGAATAGCTTCGTTGCTCAATATGTTTAATGCATACTGAACTTGTTGTCTTCATCTATATGCACTGTTCTCATAATCCCAAGAAACTGGGAATTATCAGTAAGACAGCCCCAGCAATTTCTTCATATCCTGAGGGGCACTGTGTCTAGCGATGGCAGCTCTGCAAATTTTACAGTTAAGCGAAAAGTTACATCCATACATTCTCCTTAGAGTTATTTAGGTGGTGGGTTCTAAAGTGAATAACTTTACATGGTTATGGATATAAACAGTAATTGTCTATTACAGTTACGAAGAAGCAGCAGGAGTATTAAATACTAGACCCATCTGGGCAAGATTGTTGAGCTTTCTTTCCATTTCCTTTTGTGTGGAAATGGGCTATTGAGGTCAAATGTGCTAAGATCAATAAAGTGAGCCCTGATATGTGAAAACTAGAATCTGGCAGACAGCTGTGAAGGTTACCCCTCCAGGACAACAGAAGAAGTAAAGTGAGGAACTCTAGCGCAAGACAGAAATATTTCTGCTATGTTTGAAACTACCCAGCCAAGAGCTATTTAGGACATTCGGTCATCCCAGTTCTTCTTGCCAGTGCTTGGTGGGTCAGAAGTGTCATCTAAGAACTTAGCACTTGACTCCCAGGGCTGCCACACCTTTTGCTGTGGGAACTGGGACAAGTTGTGAAGTTCTAAATTTTGCCCCTCAGAAGTCCAAACTTGCAGGGAGACTAAGCGAGGAAAAAAAATGTTTCACTATTTTACCCATTTGTTCTCTCTTCTGCACCTTGAAGGCAGACGGTCTTCTCAGTAACAGCCCTGTATGGCCAGAAATGTAGCAGATGACACCTACCTATACCTAAAGCACCCACAACCCTCTCCCTGCTGTCACTCCAGCTTTGAAAAAGAGACCTCACTTAAGGGAATCAGATCACGGAGGCACACTGTCACTCTAGACATGGGAGAAGCCAGAAGTTGTCCCAGGCATATGGCTCCAAGTAGCACTAAGTCTTTAAAGTTCAGCATCTTCGTTGTTTTTCTTTTTTTCCCAATAAAGGAAAAAATAATCAAAGGCTGATTAATTAAAAAAAGGAGCCCTTAGGTGACTTCATGAACGCTTTTCTCCATCCACAGCCATGGAGAATAAGCACTCTGTATTGTTCACTGCTCCAGACGGCAGAGCAACCATTTAGGTTTGGATTAGGTACCATGGTACGGCAGCCTGGGCACAGTCTAAAGAGATCATCTTGTACGAAAGGGTGGACTAATGCATGAATCTGGGAAACAAAATAATCAGACTGATCATCCTCTCCACGCAATCATAGCCACAGGTCTTGATCCAAATTCCACCTGGCCTTTAAAAGGTTCCTGGTGCTTTTCTGTCCTCCAGCTTGCATGGTCCCACAACTCTTATATTGCTGCAGCATTTGAACCATGTGGGTGGCTGAAGTGATGCAAATGGAAAAGCACATCTGGGACCTGTCAGCACAATTTGGATTTCATATAAATAGGTATCAAAGTGTTTAAGGGCATGTTCCTTTCCGGAGCCACACTAAAATCTGCCACTCAAGTCAATATTAGATGGCTCACAAGGACAATCATACAATCATAGAATAGTTTGGGTCGGAAGGGACCTTAAAGATCACCCAGTTCCAACCCCGCTGCCACGGGCAGGGACACCTTCCACTAGACCAGGTTGCTCAAAGCCCCATCCAGCCTGGCCTCGAACACTGCCAGGGATGGGGCATCCACAGCCTCTCTGGGCAGCCTGTGCCGGTGCCTCACCGCCCTCACAGTGAAGAATTTCTTCCTTACATCTAGTCTAAATCTACCCTCTCTCAGTTTAAAGCCATTACCCCTTGTCCTGTCACTACATGCCCTTGTCAAAAGTCACTCTCCAGCTTTCTTGTAGAGTCCTTTTAGGTACTGGCAGGCTGCTATAAGGCCTCCCCGGAGCCTTCTCTTCTCCAGGCTGACCAGCCCCAACTCTCACAGCCTGTCTTCATAGGAGAGGTCCTCCAGCCCTCTGAGCATCTTCGTGGCCCTCCTCTGGACTCACTCCAACAGGTCCGTGTCCTCGTGTTGGGGGCCCCAGAGCTGGATGTAGGGCTGCAGGTGGGGTCTCACCAGAGCAGAGCAGAGGGCGAGAATCCCCTCCCTTGACCTGCTGGCACGCTTCCTTTGATGCAGCCCAGGATAGGGTTGGCTTTCTGGGCTGCAAGCGCACATTGCTGGGTCATGTTGAGCTTCTCATCAACCTACACCCCCAAGCCCTTCTCCGCAGGTCTGCTCTCAATCCATTCTCCACCCAGGCTGTATTTGCGCCTGGAATTGCCCCAACCCATGTGCAGGACCTTGCACTTGGCCTCGTTGAAATTCATGAGGTTCGCCCAGGCCCACCTCTCAAGCGTGTCAAGGTCCCTCTGGACGGCATCCCTTCCCTCCAGTGTGTCGACCACACCACACAGCTTGGTGTCATTGGCAGACTTGTTGAGGGTGCACTCAATCCTACTGTCCATGTTGCTGACAAAGACGTTAAACAGCGCCAGTCCCAATACCGACCCCTGAGGAACGTCACTCGTCACTGTGAGTTGGACACAATATCATCCAACTTAGAAGCACACAAAAAAAAAAAGTAGCTTTAAAGAGGATATTGAAACTTCTGTATACGTTAAGCACAGCCAGAAGCCCAGTGACTGGGATTTTTAATCTGCCTTAGAAGCAAAGGTGCAGGTTTCCCAAGCAAATCACAGCCACGGGGCAGGAGGAAGCCCTCTCTAATCAAAATGGACTGCTACAACGCAGCAGATCTTGCTGCTTCGCTCAGTGTAAGTTGTTTACCTCCTTGCAAACGTTAATGTTATGACAGACTAGTCTTATCTGGTTGCTGAAAAATAAGCACTTTACCTTGGATATAAGCAGAGAGAGCACATTATTTCTTGAAAATTTTGAACAGAAAGAAAAGGGAGATTAATGTCTAACTTCCAAAAAGACACTCAAATTTTCCTCATTATTTTAAATCATGTCTGGCAAATTTAGAATACGGATATAAGAAGACAAAAAAACAACTTTGCTTGATTCACACAAAAGGTGTTACAATGACATGTAATGCAGGATTTTAATACCAGATTGTGGCTTTAAAAGATTTGCATCATCCTGATTAGGCAGGAATTAATTGTGCCCCCCAAATGAAGTTCTATTCAAGAATCAAATCTCACCTTTAGAGTGTAAGAAATGGAAAAGAATGTAGTTAACAAGGCAGAATAATTATTCCTCTCATAATTCCAAGTCAAGAAAAGCCGTAATCCTGATCAGCATCTAGTGCCTAAATGTTGGGTAAGAAAATATGGAGAGGGAGAACTTTTAAACTATCAGGTAAAGCCTAGCAAATGTAAGAGGTGTGCATTTTCTCAGATCAGTTATTTCAGGAACAAAGGTTTGAACTGCTAACTCTGTTGGTTTTGTTTATACATGTGCTTTTTAAGATATCACAGTATTAAATGCCTCATAAAAGTCATAAAGGTTCTGATCCACAGCCCCTAAAAGTTAATGAGTCAGGGCAAGGACTGTAAAATGTTATTTTAATATAAACTTCAGTGATCCATGCTTGTACCAATCTATCTTCATTGCTTGCAAGTTCCCGTGAACTCCTAAAACATTTTGGGAAGCTACAAATAGTGGAAGTGTACTAATCAGATTCAAACTATGCCTTCTCCCATGTGGCTAAGATAAATATTGGCAGATACTGGCAAAATCTGAACTCCTTAATCTAAATTAGTAAGAAAACAACCATTGTACTTATGTTAGCCTGCCAAAAAAAGATGCATTCAGTTTATGTAGCACAGCTGAAGTGGTATGAATTGGGGAAAGTATTTTTGTAAGTTTGCAGGCAAATGAAGGAAGTATTAGTAACAGCCATTTTCAAAAAAAAAAAAAATCTGGAAAAACTAAAAGCGTGTTGTAGCTCAGAGACAAAAGTTACTTGGTATGAGAAAGAACAGTGTGTAGTATGTGCCATAGGAATCGCAGAAGCTGAGCTACAATCAGGTGCTGCAGAGATTCCTCTGTGAAAGTTACTGTGGCGGCAATGTTTTAATGTGCTTGACGAGAGAGCACAAGGAATTAAATATTATATTCAAAGTCGTGGGCCACATAGGTGTTGCGATTATTTGTAGAAGCAGATGAATTTACCAAAGGATAAATGGTAGAGTGAAACAGAAGATGTCTGTGGACCCAGTGTCACCTCATAGAAAGAATTAGTAGAGCTCATTTTAAAAGAATTAACACAGCTAAAATGATAACATTATCAATTGTGTTAATTAAGAAAATAACTTTCTGCCCTCTCATGGTGTGTTAAAAACAATAAAACTATGAATAATTTTATCTGAGTCGGTAAAAGACAAAAGCTAAAAGGATACATTAGTGCCAGAGAGTATTGTTATCTGTTTAAGAGGAAAAAAGGGAATGATCTTTTTCTTTAATTTGTCCAATATCTACTTCTCAGAGTCTCCATAGCAAACTTAATCAGCTTTCAGTGTCTGCTGGATCCCAGTTCATACTGTCAAGTGTCATTTTTTTTCTAAACTTCTCCTGTGTATTTTGCAGAGCCCATCTCACAAGCATGGGCTGTGGAAGGCGTAGGCAAAGGTCCCCGCTGGGCATTGCCGTGTCCTCCTATACCCATCCTGGCTGCTACGCTGATAACACAGACCCCAAGTCCAACACACCCGATGACAAACACTGCTTCACCCTTTACAGACCTGCTTCTCAGTACTTGTTTTTCTCCAGTTTCATGATGACTGTCAAAACTCATTTCTATGACATACTTCCTTAGCCAACTATTTCCCGACAGTCCAGCTAGCTGCTGTGTTTAGGAATGTAAATAACAGTGACCAGAAAACTTATCTCAAAACAATTTTTTACCTCCTAATGTGGTAGAAGAGATTTCCTTAAGAAATGAAGTCTTGATTTAATCTGAGTTTAGCACTAAAGTCTGAAGACTCAAGCTATGGACTGGGAATCTGTCTTTTGTCCTTAGTAGACTTGTTTAACAACCAGGCTGCTGGTTATTCTAGGGTAGGTTCTCTCACACTCATTGAAGAGGAATCATCTCTTTGAATTCAGTAAGTTAAAACTTAAAACTGGCATTTCCTATATTTCAGGTGTGCACTGTGCTTCGTCACATCAGACTGCTGCTTTTGCACTAATAATGACAGAAATCAGTAAAATTGCAATGTCTCATATTTCTCCTATAGGAGAGAATCAGAGACCTTTTGGAACATCAACGTTTTGGATGTTGATACTAGGAAAATACTTTATGCCTACCTACCACAGAAGATCTGCCCAACCAACCTAATGTGACATCACATAGCAACACTGGAAAATCATGCGTAAGAGAAAAGCTACACTCAGGTCTACGTGGTCCCCATCTCAGGCTAAACACCCTGCTGAGAGGTGAAACCTAAATTTTCAATTAAAGCCCTGGTTAGGTGCTTCTACTTCCTTTCAGTCTTAAAAGTACGCAGTAAGACTTATTACTGGGTTTTGAAACAATGCAATAATTATAAAAAATGGGACAATCATAAATTCACAAGTGGTTATGTGAGTGCCTGCAGCTACTTTTACACTAGTAAGCAGTGCAGACCTACAGCAGAGGATCTGTAGAGGAAAACAGTTGCTGTCGAGGACCTTCATTTTTCCAAGGCTGTACACTTTTCGAGCACTAGTTCTCAAGGAAAAAAAAAAAAAAAAAGAAAAAAGGAAAACATATCAAAATAACAAAAAGGTGAGTAAGACAAGCCTGTTTTTTAATTGAGTCCTTGATTCTGATTAATAAGCATAGATTAAAACCCAAGCTTTCAAAAGGTGTTTTGCAATAGGAGTGCTTCATCTAGCGTGGTAGGCACTCTCAGACAAGCACTGAAAAATAAACCAGTTATCAAGGACTGGTTTCTTCTTGCTCCCTCACAAGACCAAAGGACTCCACTTTGCAGTAGGTCTCCAGTGACCAAAGCGTGGGAACAGAGAGCACTACACTGCAGCCTACCATCTAGCTCATCTACAGACCATCGTTCCAACACATCCCGTGCTGAAAGGCCCCCAGTGCCTGTGAAAACAGATTTAAAACCATAACAAAAGAAACTAATCTCCCGCTTCCTATTAGAAATGGACTCGTGCTTACTCCTGTGCTGCAGACATTCATATTTAATTAATACAAACAATTCCACTTTTAAATAATATATTCTTTAAAATGGAACTGTTCCACTATAGCCAACCTCAGGAGATCCAAAATCCTGACTCAGATACTATACAATGGCAATATCAAGCCTCAAAACTTCTGAGACTAAAAAAAACCAAGTGATCTGAGAATTTTTGTTTGGCTTAATCAATGCAGTTTTGCCAGCTCTACAACAATTTTGCTCCCTGCTCTCTCCTCATCTGCTGCTGAGCTGTTTCACCATGTCCTTTGCAGCTCAGCCAGGCTCTTCTTACCCTGAGGAAGGCAAGGACACGCCATCCCCACCTCCTTCAGGAAAGAAGCAGACTGCAGAATAGCAGCAGCCTTCCTGATCCCTTCCTTCTATAGGGAGGGCACTGAAGGAGGGGGGAGAAAAGTCTCGGTTATTCCTGCAGGGAATATTCACTACCTGACGTTTTTCCTAAGGTTTGGACAAATCCAGGGAATTTTCAGCGGGGCTGCCAAAAGCAAGACATTTTACAGGAGGTGAGTGACAGCAACCAGAATGGACCTGACCAATACCTGTCATTATCAGGTACCGACATTTGGTTTCAGGGTTTTGTAGACCCTTCAGTGGTTGGCACACTGCAGACACAGCACGAGACTTTCCACGCTCCAAGCAAACTCCAGCCTGTGAGCTGAAGTCACATCTGCCCCTGCGGTATATCATCTGGAGAAGGCAGGAGCTTCATGCTTCCTCAGCAGCTGTAAACCACTGACTCAGTCTGTCCGGGCTGTGGTTTTGTCCACTTATATTTCCACTTATATCACACACCATGACTTTGCCACTGTCCGTCTTCTCCATCCTAGTCCACCTGTTTTCCCATCTTCTAAAGGAGACCCTTACAGTCCCCTACCCTCCCGAGGGAGCAGAAATGTCTGGAGGACCAAACACAGAGCAATGCCCTGGGTCCTGCAGAGTCTCATCCCTTCTCCTCCTTGATGGGCGATTTTCAACAAATTGCTAAACCCCTTCCCCCAGAAGGAAAACAGAGTGAATTTGTATCTATGGCAGAGGTGGGCCAATGGACTAATGTGTGCTGGTGTAATGGCTCTCAAGTCAGTGATACGAGCAAGAATAATGTGTTCTGCTCTTCTGGAAAATTATTATAAACCACAAGCTGTCCTAAGAGATGTAAAGGCACACAATGCTTTTATGAAGTAAGAATGAACTCATTAGCTCCAGTAACAACAGACTGTGATTTTGCAGGTGATGTCATACTCAGAGACCTGTAGCTTTTTTTTTTCCCCAGGATAGCATCTTTGGAAGACAACTGATTTATTTACAATAAGGTGATCAAAACTGAAATTTCAGATTCATCTCAGCAGCCTGTTATATTTTCAATTTCTGATGTGAAATGTCACAAGCATTATGTTTTCAAAGTGCTGTATTTTTACAGTTAGTCCTCAATATCCAAAAGGCACGTAACAACATCCACAAACTTGAAGTCATCTGAATTTTACAATTTATTTGTGGGTTTGTTTTCCTATAGCTCAACAAAACAACAAATAATGATCTCTCTGGTGTAATGCCTACTAATATCCCTGACAGCAGCCAGCTATATGTTTGTGTCCAGGAGCAGAACCTGAAGGTGCTGGGGCATGCAAATCATTGAAAAATTTCCTTCTTCTGAAAACAGCAGTATATTTGAGCAAGATGAGTGGAGAAGCAGCCTTCACAACAGTCACCTCTGATTAGGAACATAAATCTCTTAACTGTTCACTCTGGCTGCTAATAAAACCCCCTGCATGTGGTTTCCAAGAGGCCAGAACCACAATGCTCAATGATAATTTTGGAAGATTGGGTGGTATTCCCAAGAGAGCCAACCAAGTGGTGACTGGGGCTGTACACCCTGCAGAAGGCAGACACTGAGAAATGAAATTGTGGCATACGATCACTACAACCCTTACGACTGAAAAGACAGGCTGGAGAGGACATCAAGCAAACGTGTGCTCCTTATCTGATTTCATAGCAGGATAAATTCTGGTTATATGTTGTTACAGATGATTGTCCAGCCTGTTCTTAACAATGGAAATTTCACAGCCTCCCTAGATAATTTTTTCCTGAGGTTAATTAAAATTCTCAAAGAGAGAAACTTGAGACCACTTACTTCTTAAACAGCTCACATTATTAGATCAGAGAGACTCATTTCCCCTTCCAAATCCTTAATATCTGATATAGGTAGATCTTTTGGGGGAGGAATAATATTAGAGATTAATTTCAGTATTTTAGGAGTGTAATTAGTGTAGATTCCATAATCTGCTGAATTCAGCCTTGATAAAAGACTTCTTAATGCAAAATGGATTGTGAGCAGGGCTGTGCACAAGGAAGGACAACTCATGTGCCTTGAACAGGTAACACACACATGGAGAAGTGCAGTTGTATGTTGACTAGTGTCACTGCTTCGGCAAGAAGTGGGCATCAACAGTGCTTTTTAGGGACTCCAAAAAAATGGAAAGTCACCATGATACTATACCACAAAATATAAATGAATTGCAAGAGATATAGGTGCAGGAAGGCGAGCAGAAAGCAATAAGAGAAACTCAGAAGAACCTGAATTCGACCTCAAGCATTATCGATAAAATAATGGAGAATAGAGGGTGTTTAAGAAGCACTGAGAGGAACTCAATTTGGGAACAAAATTTAGAATGAAGAGCTATGTAAATATTTGACAAACAACAACACAGATTTCCTTCTGCTTGGGTTTTAGTTCATAAAATCAACCTAACCGCAAAGCATTGTACTCACCAACACCGCAACAACACGCTACGCAGCACCTTGCGCCTGAGCTGGGGCCCACAGCAGAGGACATTTCCAGTGCTCTCGCCAAGGGGCACGGGAAGGCAGCACCCAAAACACGTTCACAGCTTGCCCAAGAAGAAGACAACATTATATCAGGGGCCCTGCTTAGATTAAAAAATTAATCTCCAGATTTGAGCCCTTATTGCAGAGTTCCTTGCCTTCCAGAGCCAGCCTTTTAGGAGGAAAAGTTCTGTGTTCCCACTGTATCCCCAGGGAGCCCTCTGGGACACCAGAACTTCCTCGCATCCATGTTTGAGTTCACCCTGCTTATAAACTTCAGGGCACACACCTCTGCTCTTGTCTGGGGCAGACAGGGCTAAATTTCCTTGCCATAGTTTTCATGGGAGTCCTGGTGGCAAGCAGATCTTCAGCTGCGTGAACCTGCTGCAGCCGAGTAACACTGCCTTACACGTGCCAAATATCTGGCTTTACCCCTCCCCTAATCTTGCAGAGGGAATTTGGGTGTCTCGATAGACCTGAGCCAAAAAAAGCCCAAAAGAAAACAGAGCAGACATTTCACAGGATCTGAAGAGGCGGCAAAGGTTTTATTGAATATTTCTATGGTATCTACAGCACAGCAGTGATAAAACAGGTTTCACACTCCTGCTTTCCTAAGGTTGACTTTTGAAAAAAAGCATCTGCCACTCAAATACGGGAGCTACACAATCAGCAGAGACCGTCTAGAAGAAAAGGAAAAGTAGTCGCAGTCAAGGCATGGTTCAGAGAGGACAAAAATGTGGCTAAGAAACCCAGCGAGTGCAACTTTAACCAAGAAAACAGTACCCCGATAGCACCGCAGGAGAACAAGCAACAAGGAAAAGCTACAAAACCAAGACCAGCTAAAGAAGAACAGAAAAGCAATGCCAACTCACAAGATACAGCACCTGCAATTTTGGTTTAGGCTCCTGGAGCACTTTAAGGTGGAGGTTTCCTATTGCAGCGGAAATTCTATTCCTCCGCTTCGACATCGCTGTCCGTTTGTCCATTAAACAAGTGTCCTGGAGACACACAAAAGCCTGATCCTGCCCCGAGGATAAACAAGTGGCTTCCTGGCAGACCAGCATATGAAATCTCATCCATTCCTTTCTCATGTAAAACAATAAGGCCTGGAGTAAATACACATATAACTATTTTCCAGCTCATAAACTTAATTAGAGTGGCTTAGTGATTTACGTGCAGTCATATAGCAAGTCAGAGGCTGGGAATGTTAACTTGGAAATGCTGACTACCTTTCCCTCACTCTCTCTGCTGGATCTCTCTCCTCCTGTTACAGGCTGAGACTGATACTAAAATTGTCCTTTCGCTGCCTGTTTACTACCGAACCTGTATTTCAGCACTACGAACTCTGGTGCGGGCAGGCACACGGAGAGGGTGCCTGGATCCAGCTCAGCAAAGAAACACTCCCCAACTGCATGCAAACGCTAGGATTTGCTGATGCCTGACACTCCGATGAGTACTTCCGTGCTAATTTGCAATTAAATGTAGTGTAGAGTTCTGTTAAATACAAAGAGCTGTTTTTTCTTTGGTGTATAGTCCCATCACAACGCTCTGCTGACTTACAGTTTTACAACTCCAGGCTATTGCCTTCTATGAACAAGCAAAGCTGTGAGGAAGGGACATGAACACAGTTTCTGCAAATACTTTCTCTCTTGTTGGAAGGGAGTGTTTGGGGGGCATGCGTTTTAATTTCTTACTTTGAAATTATCCAATAATCAGTATCAAATCAATACCAATCAGATAACCAGTATCAAATCAAAATAATGAATATTTTAGGCTCCTGATATTGCCCAGAAACACAAATGATCAATTCTCTTCCAAATTTATTCTATAATAAAGGTAATGCCAGATTTGTAGAGACCTCCAAAACGACTAAAGGAAGCACCAGTCCAAAAAGGACAACGTTTATCAAAATACCATTACACTGCCCAGGTGTGTTACATCATTAAATTATCCCTGGTTATATCACACATGCCTAGAGACACTAATGCCATCAGAAGGGGTGGAGGAGAGAAAGAAATAAAGGACACTGTGCGAACATTAAATATCAAAACTTTTCAGAACATTTTTCTGACTTTCTCAGATACCTTTCAGAAGGCTACACCCTAAAATCTTTATTCCTATGACAAAACATTTTATTCCACAGGAAAGAGAAGAAAAGTAGAACGGCAATCAAGAGGATTCTATGTGAAACTAAGTATTAGTGAAGCTAATAGGAAGATGGACTAAATTAAGAATACAGAGAAAATAATGTAGTGTAATGTAGACGTGCACATATGCATGCCATTTTGAACCTGCATGTTTTGCATGTACACACCCGTGAACCTGCATTTTTTGCATGTACACACCCGTACTTTCAGCACCTTACAAGAACAGGAGGAGAAACAGGACGTACCTTATTCATGAACTCCGTGTAGAGCATCCCCCCTAGAGCTCCACAGCTGCTTTTATTTCAATGTCCAGACTGGAGCAATCTGTAAAAGCATAAATCCACAGTGCTCTTGGCGTTTCAAGTTTTAGAATTCAAGAGGGAGAAGGGAAAATCACACTCTCCCTCAGGAAAAGGCAATCTCTCTCTTTCCCCTCCTTCCCGACTCGGGCTCCCAGCTTCTGGATGCTGTGCTGTTCCTCCCTCTCTCACTCTTCCCAGCAGTGCTGCTGTCAGTCATCCACTTTACCCCACGAAAATCACTCTCCGGCGCATCCTGCCCCTATGTCCCTGCTGATCAGCTTTCCAAAGAAGCAGTGACACCTCGGAGAGAGAGCCCGGGCACGTAGCACTGGGGAGGAAGGGGCATAAGCCAGACCCAGCCAAATTTTGTCAAACTGCATGTCACATGCTGCCGGATCCCTCCTGCCAGCACAGCTGTAATCCTGTTTATCACCCGCGCCACAAAGAGAAGAATGCTTTTAAACTTGAAGGTTTACGTGTTTTTTCTCATCAAGTGATTCTTACTTTCTGGTAAGAGAGGAAAAAAATCTGCAGTCTTAAAAGGTGCTTTCACAGCGTTAATAAAAGCATCTTTTGGTATTGTATTTCACTCATGTTCACCAGCACCACCAGTGACTGATAAAACTAGGCTGGATAGTAATAAGCCATGTGTGTAAATCATCATCGCTACCCTGAACTCAGTAAATTTTTACATTAACTGAAGACCTGACTTTCACTCCTCACTGCAGTAAAATAAAATTTAAAGCCTGCAAAAGACGTTTACGAAGGTGAAATAGAGGAACCAGTCCCCAATTTTTCCTCACCAAGGCATATTTCTGAGTCTGTACATCTCTGCCCCACAGAATCAGTTTGCTTTCACCAGCTGCCTGGTCAAGAAGCACTTTTCTGGTTAACACAGCAAAATTAATCCAATCCTGTCTAGGGAAAGAATATTGCAGGGAACATTTTTAGTTGCTTTGCAACCAGAGGCTAACCCTTGGCACATTTCTGCCAGGGGCTAGGAATTAAGAGGCTGCAGAAGTCACTGAAAGATTTTAATAAATAACAACTTCACATGACATTTTAATACCAAAGATCAATACAGACTATGACACTTGTTTTGTTTCATTTAGAAAAAGATCATGATGAGTTTCATCGGTGTCTTTCTATGCTTGCCAAGAGGTGAAAGGATTGTATTCTACAAGTAAAGAGAAAAAAGGATTTTATCCTACAATGGTAAAATAAGATAAGAGGAAGCAAATGATTTCCAGAAACATGAAGATTCTTCTGAGCCAGGGCAGAGTCTTACAGTAAGGCTGGGTATCACTCTCTGACAGTTACATAAAAAAGAAAAGCAGCATGTTTTCTCCTTTCCTAATGAAGGGACTGGGAGCAGCCCAGTTTTCTGTTACAGACTGGCCCCAGTTAGCTCACCTAGACTGCAGCCTGCCTTGGCACACACACGGATCCTTCAGCCCGTAAGCACAGCGTACAAAGGGAGGAATTGTGAAACTCCAGAGAGTAACTTTCCAACTGACCCAAAATCCAGGCCACACCATCAAAAACCTTGCATGGCAAGTGACTTCAGGACAGATCACTACAGAATTAACAGGCACATTGTGCTTTATGCTCAATTGACTTGAAGCTGCTTTGCAGAACATGCTCATTGTTAATGCCACGTTTTATTTACAGGGTGAAGAATCAGGGCAGAGAAAGATGAAAAGCACAGAGTTTTGCACATAGAAAATTCACTCTAGGTAAGATTTTCAGTCTTCCAAACTGTCAGTGTGTGCCAAAACAGTTGCAGACACAAGGAAATCTCTTGAGATTCAGAGGTCCAGAAGCTCCAGCCCCTCCAAAATCAAAATCACTCCTGCGCTGCTGCCCTACAAGCCTCAAGAGAAGGAGACGAAGGTAAGTGGCTGCTCTGTAGGTGATAAATCCTGAAAACAAATGCTACGTGGTGTCCCTCCTCTCCTCACCTCCACTTTTTTTACGTCAACGTGGAGAAGAGTGGTAAACAGCAGCACTTAGTCAGGGTTAAAGAGAGTGGTATAACACAAAAGGGTCAGGACTTGGAAAGGGCAAAGAAGACTGGATGAAAAGGAGGAAGAGGGAAAGATGGGTGTAATTTGTAGCATCACTGAGAGCCTTTGGCACTAGGAGACAACAGCAGCATGGTTCTCCTCCAAGGCAGTAACCAAATAACTGGACTTTCAAGGCTCCCATTGATACCTCTGACCTATAACATTATTTTTTAAGAAAGATTTTGATATTTGCTATGGAATCAAACACTAGTGGATGTAAAGTATAAATTGAAGTCCTTCTGGGGCATGTCACTTATCTCCAGGAAAGAGTTTGCTTTCCCTCGTTGCAGAAATCGTGGTGAATAACTTATGAAAGGCAGCAGTGGAAGAAAATTGAGCTTATTCCTCAGTTTATTGCAGGTGCTGTCAGTGATATGATGTTGTCATTGTTAGTAACAGATCACTGACCTCAAGTCCTCCTCTTAGCCCTCATCTTAACTGGTCTTGACTTGCTTTACTCGCTCTAGCAGTAAAGTAGTCAGGTGACTAAACTCTTAAGAGCAAAGGAAAATGGTCAGATGGTAATTTTTTTAACCACGGCCCTTGTTCAGTAGCTGTAAACCTTGGACTTGTTCATATTTAGTAAGGTTTAGTCATATTGTAGATGGCAAAAGTCCAGCAAAGAACCACGTGTGAGTGAAAAATCCTAGCATAGTATAAGATCATAGATCTCTGGGAAAGAAGCTCACTAACAAACAACAGTATAAAAATATCCCCAAGCAAACCATAAAACTGAAGAGTATCAGAAGAAATTATTGCCATCAACAGCAATGTTGGCAACTTGAGGCACTGACATCTTGCCATGGAAGTCCTCAGCCAGCGCCCACAGGAAATCACAGGCAAACTCAAGGGTGGGAAAGTAGCTTGGAGAAGAGGGACAGCAAGAGGACAGTATTTCCAGGATATTGCTATTAATTAATTTCATACCTTTTATTATAATTAAACAATTTGGATTATTGATGCATGGGTGTCATTTTTAATTGGACTAGTATCAGCTTTTGTCTTATTTAATTGGACTAGCAATCAATTCTTGTATGTCTCTATAAGGTCCATAACAAAATTTTGGCTGCACCAGGCCAGGCTTAGGATGTGATACCAATGTAAATGCTGTGAACTGTTTGATGACCTAGCATGTGGGGCTTAGTGAAGATGTGAAACCTAGAAGATTCAAGTTGTGGAACATTTTTTTAGGGGAAAAAAAGCCACAGTCTGGAAAATGTTCCAGTAGTTGAAGAGAACCAAGAGGCTGATGGTCTTCCCAACCTTGGATGAATCTACGTGGTATGTACATTTCATGTCAAGACTGTCATAAAAAGAGAAATGAAAGCCAACATGCTTGCAAGAACACAAAACTGAATATTTGATTGGAGGGTTTTTTTAGAAAAAAAGTACAGGGGGAAAAAAAGCCTTCTATTCATTCTATTTATTCATTGAATATGTTCTATTTGTAAAGCAGCCTTTTAACAAATTATTGATTTAATACAAAAGCCAAAAAACCAACACATCAGAAAGGTAGTACTTCAGTTTTGGTACACTGCAGCACTGTAACCTGTCTTTTCAACAAAAAACATGAAGCACAATAAGGCTCCATGTTACCTGCATCGTTTGCACCACTATGCAGTATTCTTGGTGCAGCAGGCAGAACGTCAGTCCAAAGTAAACATGGTCATGGGCCAGCTGCAAGTTTTCTTAAATGTTCAGCATGTTCATTCACATGGTGATTAAAAAAAAATTCATGGCTTGATGCTTAATATCACACTGATCAACTGAAATAAGACTTAAGTAACCCTCTGCTCTGCTTATGCAGTTTCAGGTTGGCTACACACAATGGCTTGAAAGAGAGAAATTTGAGTGCAAGAGCCTCATCCATCAGGATATGTCCACCCAAATTACTCCCACGGCACTCACAGTCTCTCATTAAGAAATAGATGCCAGGACTCATTAGAGGGCAAGGCTGCGTCAAACTCCAAGTAATACATCATGATATGTGACAGAAAGAATTAATACAATGCCAGTGCAAAGCTTAAGGCGCAGACGAACTCAGTGGTGGTGGTTGCCATCCTCTCTTGGGGCCTCATCTTCTAGCTGCCAAAACATGTTAACTGAATCATTGACTTTGCTAAATCTACTAGCACCGTTTTGGATGATATTTTAAATATTAATGCTGGGACAGGATTTGCCAAGTGGAGCAATTTTGCACATGCCCAGGCTTTCCCTGTTGGCATGTTATGAATTAGTCACCTGCAAGTTCTTGAGAAGTTACAAAGCACTGGAAGCATGAAAACTCCAGCATGTTTTGTTCATAAAAACACAGCGCTCTCCCTCTACAGATTGTAGGTAGCTGCTTGCAGTACCATTCCTTTTGGGCAGATAACTTGAGTCAGGTAGGAAGGTAAAATATTTCCCTTTTCTTCTCCCCCAAGAAAAAACCCCATTCTTCTCAGCATGTAATCCTCAAGAGAAACAGAATCTTTTCTGTGTGAAAATAAATCCTTGTGTGGGTATATCGCATTTGTGTGGCAAGGTTTTGGTAGCGGGGGGGGCTACAAGGGTGGCTCCTGTGAGAAGCTGCTGGAAGCTTCCCCCATGGCCGCAGCCAAGGCCAGCCGGCTCCAAGACAGACCCACCGCTGGCCAAGGCCGAGCCCATCAGCGACGGTGGTAGCAGATTGAAGAAGGGGAAAAAAACCTACGCAACAAACAGCAGCCAGAGAGAGGAGTGAGAACACGTGAGAGCAACAACTCTACAGCCCCCCCGGTCAGTGCAGAAGGAGGGGCAGGAGGTGCTCCAGGCGCCGGAGCAGAGATTCCCCCGCAGCCCCTGGGGCAGACCCCGGTGAGGCAGG
>JAVKLA010000017.1:23204610-23282354 GCA_034782735.1 Sagittarius serpentarius
GGAGGACTGTCTCCCGTGGGAGGGACCCCACGCTGGAGCTGGGGAAGAGTGCGATCTCTCCTGCCCCTGAGGAGGAAGGAGCGGCAGAGACAACGTGTGATGAACTGAAAACAACCCCCATTCCCCATCCCCCTGTGCTGCTGGAGGGAAGGAAGTAGAGCAAATTTGGAGTGGATTTGAGCCAGGAAGGAGGGAGGGGTGGGAGGAAGGTGTTTTAAGATTTGGTTTGATTTCTCATTACCCTACTCTGATTTGATTGGTAATAAATTAAATTAATTTCCCCAAACTGAGTCTGTTTTGCCCGTGACGGTAATTGCTGAGTGATCTCTCCCTGCCCTTGTCTTGACCCACAAGCCTTTCGTTGTATTTTCTCTCCCCTGTCCAGCTGAGGAGGAGGAGTGATAGAGCAGCTTTGGTGGGCACCTGGCAGCCAGCCAGGGTCAACTCACCACAATGGGCATATTAGTTTCTCTTACCTTGTGCAAAGAGGCTATCTCCACTGCTCCCCAGCAAGTGGACCTTCAGGGCCACATGTTCCACCATATATATCTATGGAGAATTCCTCAAGACCCCTCTGTTCTCTTGTTTTGTGCCTATCTTTGTCCTCGTCCTGTTACAGATAACCCTCTTCAACCTTTTCTCTTGCTCTAAATCCTCCCAATTCCTTGAGTCTCAATTCCTTTCATCCTTGCACCTAGAACAACATTTCTCAGATGTGTTGTCCAAAAATCTCTCAGCCACTTTGAGATGCCATGGCATGGGATCCATCTATACTAAGCTCATATCAGTTACTGCAAAGAAACAGATAGTTTGCGTCTCGTTATTGCCAGAGGCCATTTCACCTTGCTAGAAAATGCATAGCCGAGAGTAGTCAAGAAAACTGCTCTCTAAAAATGCCAGGTTTTCTAGGACCTGAGAACTAGATCTAAAATTAGTCCTAATTCTAACTTGTGCTATACGCATCCCTCCAAAACAACTTGTACCAACCTCCACAACGTAAGCAATGTCTCCTTTAACATGCATGCATGTAGGAATATTTTTCTCTTACTAAGGCATACAAAGACTGTGTGATCAATCAAGCCACTACTTCTGTCCTCTCAGTCTGCAGAACTTGCCATAGACAACCTTAAACGAGGCCACCTGCTGACAGTTCACTCAGGCCATCTGGGTATGTCACGCTTCAAAAAAAGTCCTGTCTCAGGAAATGACAACATGTTGGGATCATCTGGTTTCAGCCACTGGTCCCCAGCCTCCCAAGAGGAAGAACATGAAAGGTACAGAGCAAAGAGCCAAATAAAGTGCAACAACCCATCATGTACGGGTGAGCAGACTTCTAGACTTAATTCTATGAACTACAAAGCTAATTATACATGCAGGCTAAGATTCATCTCACCTAACATTAGTTGATGAAATATTAAACATCAAAATTTAATTATCTGCAAGCCGTTTGTCTTTAAGCATGAGAAAAACAAATGGAAAACCACACTTTCATCATGGAATCATTCAAAAGAGGAAATAGGTTAAAGAAAAATGGAAACATATACTTCTCTTAAAAATCTGAAATTAAAATTTTTGGAGTTAAATACTTCCTAAATACTCATTTTTAATTTCTTTATCCTTGAAAATATACATTAATTCTGAAAATTGAAGGAAAATTAAGCAGTTGACTTGCTTCTCGGTTTCTTAAGGAAATGAAGACTACACAATTATACTGCCCAATTTTTCCCCAATAACTTTTGAACTTATTAATTCCCTCCAAAACAGAAATAAATATAAATCTCTAATTATGTCTCTTTTAATGTTTTCAAAAATCAGTAAGAACACAGATAAAAGAAATGCAGAACCATAAACCTTAGGAAAGAAAGGAGGCAGAATCATGACCTGTGCCATTGATGGAGGCTAATGAGGGCATCAACCTTCGTTCAGTGCCTCATCAGACAACTGAAACACCAATATTTCTGTGTACAATATTTCTCTTTTGACACTTTTTGAGGTTAAGAGGCACGGGAAGAATGTAGCATAATTATTTTAGAGGGAAATGGGAAGATACACGTTAATGGATGAAGAATAATAGAAAAATAACACTTCATCAATTTCACTGCTTGTCATAAAACTGGGGTTTTTTGTATTTATTTGAAACTGTAAAGAACTCACCAATGTGACAAGCTGTACATATCACCTCTTTGGGTTGGTAGGCTGGTAAGTATGGGTAGACCCTATATTTAAAATGAGAAATGCATCCACTTACAAGTCTAGAAAAAAGGCAACAGTATAAGCACAGCTGCGGGGGGGGGGGGGGGGGGTGTACACCACAAGATATATTAAAAAAAATTGTCTGAAATAGAAACTATTCAAGAGAGACCTTTGAACAGTGTAAAAGCGATTAAATAGTGAATAAATTTGTCTCCTACTGATGTTAGAAAGGACAAGAAAGGAATAGGGCTAACATTTCAACAAGAGAGGTTCACACTAGACATTAGGAAAAAAACCAACAAGCTTAGACTGACATCTAGTAGAAACGGTTTCAGAAGAGTAGGGGAAGAGAGACGGCCTAGATAACTTCTCAAATTCCCTGTTCTTCTTGTTTTGAGTCTATATAATGTAACTATATCAATTTATGAAAACAGACCATATGCCAAGTAAATATTGATGTAACCAGCTCAGAAAAAGACCTTACCTATCAAAACCAGCTGACAGAAACTGAAATGCATTAAGTAGCAAAGTTCAAAAGAGTATGAAACAGTATTTGATTGATCTATGTCTGCTTCCATCGTACGTTTCTCTGCTTCATACTGTCAGTTCAAGAAAGAAATCACGTTTGTTGACAGAGATTAACCTCATGGGGCTGCACATTAACAATATTAGACCCAAAGGCAGGATTTCTTCTGAATTTGAAACCAGAGCCTTTCCAGCAATTTCAGCAATGATTTTGTCTTTTTGCTGTTAGAAAGTGTAGCAACTTCTTGCTATATTTCATTTGCCTAGATATAAAAAATGGACTCCAAACACCGAATTCTGCCTACATCTAATCACAAAACGCATTGGTGGCAGTCTGAGGAAGGGGAAAATCAGAAATCACCCCAGATTTGTCATTTCCCCAGACAGACACTCGCTATCTTGATTGCAAAGGAAAAAAGCACAAAGGACACTTGTGGGTTTTTTTCATTTTCCAGTATATTAGCCAAGTCTCAGCTTCTCAATTTCTCTGCATTTCTCTCCATTTAAAAGAGATGATAAAACTTAATAATGTTTAAAACTAACTCAAGAACACTCCATATTTATTGCAATATTGAAATAGCTTAGGCACCACTGAGGTAACACTATTTAGTTAAGACAATTAATCATAAGCTCAGGCACTGAATTTTAGAATAGTACTAGAAGAACTAGTATTTGGTTGAGATGGTCAGAGTCTTTCTAAGGGCAATAATATAGCTTAATAGCTAATGGAAATGAGGATGCTTTAACTTATGCAGAGTTATGGATCAGTTTGGCATTTGCAGAAAAGAAACAGAATCTTTTCCATGGAGAGCTCAAACTAGTACTAAAGAGCAAAACTAATTTTTCCCCATAAAGAATTTTTCTATTTTGCTACCATTTTGTTGTGGATGCATTATCTCAGTAGGCTTTTTTTGACTCATTTTTGAATAGCTCAGCTGATCCAACTTGGATCAGTTCACAATCATATTAAGCACAAAAGGTTTCTTCCACTGGTCTTGTTTGCTTGTGTGAGTGTGTGCACACACACATGCACAAGCTTCCCTGCTCTAAGGTCCTGCACAAATGCGTGACTTAACATGACCCGTAACAAGGCACAGAGCTGCTAATTACTGTGCTCTACCAGTTGCACAGCCCGATTAATCCACTGCAAAATGATCAACAGCAACTGCTTGACCTCATTTCCCAAGAGCAGTGCTCTATAACAAAGAGACGTTGATAGTCAGGTGTGTCTTGAACACAGTTTTGAGCATAAGGAACACGAATCTTAGTTCCAACATACACAGAATAAAACAGGATAAAAAAATAAGGTCCTTATTCTCAGCTCCCAAGCTTTTTACCAGCTTCCATCACAAAGATCCTCTCCTTGCCTTCTCTCCGATACACTCAGTGTTTCCCCAGCAAAAGGAACCTCCAAATTTCCAGTTTAGAGCAGCTCCCTTCTGTGACAGCAAATCACTTTCCTGTCCATCTTTAGCTGGAGATACGTACTTGGGTTTGTACCTGCCATTAATTCAGCTAGACTTCCCTGTTGTGTAAGTTTTGTTAAACTAATCTAACTTATGCCAGCGGTTTTAGGAAGCAGTTTTGATAAGATTCCACCCAACACATTTCTCCTAATTGTAATTGGGACAAATAAGTCTGTGCTTGTGCAGTTACCAGCTCTCCAACACCATTCTTCAGAGATAATAATACTTTAACTTTGTGGTTCTCATTTTATCTCCTGTTTGTTTAGTTTTTGAACATGCTGGCAGCCTGCTGGTTGGTATATGGTTGCCTACGTATACTACTACATCCTTTCGAGTCAATAGCTAGAGAAGGATTGATGAGAAGCTGAAGTTATTGATGGAGTCCCATATCCTTCAAGCAACGCTGTGGGGTCTTCACTCATGGGTCCAGGCTTTCCTCAGGTCCATGCTCCTGGGAGAAAGAGGGGAAGGAGACAGAGGGAATATTTTTTCTCCACTGTAGTTGATTTATCCTCTATCATAAAGCCCTACGAACAGTTGCATGACACAGATGAGAGAACAGAGCGAGAGTAAGTATTCGTCAGACTTAGCACTGCAAAAAAAGCACACAGAGAAAGGGGACTATCTATTATGCACTTGATTCCCAGGACCTCACACGATCCTTCTCCACTGGAGTCGCTGGTTTACTCACCACAGTGAAAGGATCTTCATTGTGTAGCCTGCATGACCTCCAACAAGATGCGGTGATCAAGGAACTGTAACAGTCAGATCAGCCAGTTTAATGCAAAGATGACCCGGCTGAGGCCACCAACTGTGTTGTCCAATGGCAACTACATGTGTAAATTGTATTTTCAAGCCTTTCTTTTCTCTGGGTGCTCTTTGGGCTCAGCAAACAAGAGGAAACCTGAACTATGTCCTATAAAGCAGAATCTCTTGAAGAGGACAGAAAGAGTGAATGCAAAAGAGAGGGAAAGGAAAAGAAATGAAGAATGGGCAGAAACAACAGTAAAAGGCAGGCAAAAAAGAAAGGTATTCAAAACAGTAAAAGCAAGAGAGAAAAGTCACGAAGTAAAATGGGTTGGAAGATGAACGAGGCTCAAAGGAAAAAAAAGAAAGAGGAACAGTTTCTGAAAATACATTGTCATTCATTTAAACTGCATCTTCTATGGTTCAACAATCTCCAACATCACCTTTAATGTTTCAGGGTAGGGACATCCTCCCTTTTCACCTCCCTGTGCAATTCCCCCCCCCTCAGCCCCCTGCTCAGCCTTGTTTATCACTTGCCTTTTTTTCCTCTCTTCCCGCTCCCTTCCCAGGCACTGTTGCTTCCCTGTGCATGTCACACATTTTAGTCCTTGGACCACAGTCTCCTCGTCTGCCCAGTCCCACAAGTGTCAGACTGAAGTCTATTTGCTATGCTCTATTTACTTCCAGAGAAAGAAAAACAAGTAGCCATGAGGTGTTTTGGAGGCTGTTGTGCCTGGTCTGGATTATGTTCATCACGCCCAGCCAACGTGGATGGTACCAGCTGCGTAAGAGCAAGCGTGGTAGCAGGAAAGTCTCTGCACGCAGCAGAGTGGTAAGCAGACTCTACCATCAAATTAACACTTTTATACTACAAAAAAACCACCCCTAAACAGCGTTACCTTCAACGTAACAGGAGGTAGCAGCAAAGAAAAATGGTGAGTTTTTCAAATAACCCAGAAGGTAATAAAACCTTCGTGCCCAGAGATGTGAAATAATAGTTTGTTGAACTTTTGTCATTGATTCATTTCTGGTGCATTAATTAAAAATGAAAGGTGGACTGAGAAAAGACAATCACAGCAGAAGAATGTTGCTTGAATAAATTAATTATTTTTTTGTGGAAAATAGTACAAAGGAAATGTTCTATTTTGTCCATTTGAATGTGTTTGTGATAGATGCAGGTTTAAAATCAAATCTTTCACAGACTTCAAAGACAAATGGACAAGTCACATTTTATATTTTAAATAGGTATCCAAAACCTTAACCACTGTTTATTTTTGTATCAATACACCAGTACTCACCCATTTTCTGTCACTTGAGGCAAGATATGAACAAAAAACACAGAACAGGAAAACCTTCCCAGCTGGGAGAAGACACCTAGGACATACCTTGAGGATCAGGCAGTTATACAAAAAACTGGACTCAGCAATTACTGAAGTGAAGACCACAGGAGAAAAGGGTAAAGGACAAACCAATCACGCTTGCAAACAGTTGAGTGCAAGAGGCAACAAAATTTGTGTTTGATGTAACTAAATTTTTGCTCTCTTCAGTTTCTGAAACCTCAGGGCAGCTGTCCCTGCATCTGTGTACCACGCTTTTGGAAGATGAGCCCAAACCTTCCTTCAATGGGGCTACAGTATCTATTTCTCCTGTTTTCTTGTATGCTGAGAGATTTTATGACTTCCTTGGAGGTCGTTAAATGTAAGTCCAAAGCTCCGTGTGTTTATGCATAAGGATGGATGTTAGAGGTCTCTCCGTGTGTGCGGTCCAGCACGGACAGCAGGCTGGAAACACCTTCCTCAAAAATAAACCCATGTTTTCTCTTACCGTTTTACACCTTTGCAGAACGTGTGACAAGCAATGGCAATAGTGGCTCACAGAGGTGATCCCACTTCGATGACATCTCTGTCGTGGTGACTGTCTCCAGGGTGCCAGGACTTTCTGACTGGTTCTGCAGCTACAAAAGTGGTGCCAAAAATTGTATAAAATGGGAGTCAGCCCTATAGACGAACATGTTGCCCCAAACTCCTGACAGCATCTCCTGTGTTTAGGCCCGTCATAGAAGGAGAGAAAAAGGTGAAGACAACATTGTCAGCTTTGCTAGATGACTATCCAAGAGGTGCCATCACCAGAAACAAGGATGAAACAGACGTCCATCCTGGCAGTGGCATTTCTGCACCCATGTGTCAACCACTGCAAAACCACCTAGCAGAAAATACCAGCAAAGACGATTTAGGAGACCATTCAGCTTTTTGACAGCAGTGGAATGAGGGTCTGTGTTGAGCCCGTGATGGGACAGTCTTTCATGTCAAGATAAGCTGATCTCAGGAAACAACACAAAAGCAGTTCCTGTGGCTGTTTCCTAAGGGCATACCTCGTACTTGGTACGTATCTACCTCACCCCATTTCCACTTATTTCAGACTTCAGGGTGACTCGATTTTCATCGGCCACGTTACTACTGGGAAATTATTCCCTGGCACTGAATCTCAGTCACCTACACTGAAGCTGAATATTTGGCCATATTTTTGGCCGAGACAAATCAGCACCCTACCAACAAATCCCAGCCATGGGCCAGAAACCATTCCCAAAAAGTAGCTTGGATGGGGCCAGACCGTTTTGGAAGCCAAAGGAGCATCATAGCATTGAAACACTGGCTGGCATCAGGGCCAAAGAGCTGTGGCTGTGATCCTGCCAATGCTCCTAGCACCCAATGCGTGCTCTTTTAATCTTCCCCTGGTTAAGCATGATCACTGAGGATGTGTACAGACCTGGCTTACTGCTGATGGTTTAAATCAGTCAAAAGCAGTACGTTTGCCTTGAGACTAAGGAAGATTTTTGCCTCTGTAAGAGTTAGGTGCGGATGTAAAGAACTACAACTATAGAAGTCCATCAGTTTCTGAGGAAAATATTGACATTTTAATTTCCCGGTCTAAGGGGTTTATGAGATACACTTAATGCTAGATGACTGAATAGAAAGTATTGTAGCACGGTACTGTAGAAGATAAGTAGTGATTTTTATTTACACTGAAAAGCTACTGAAAAAAATGACTACTCATCACACCTAGCTACAAATAACTACAGCAGTGAAACTGTAAGACTGTACCAGAATTCCAGAAACAGTATGCACATGACCTTTGAAAGAATAAAGCTTGCATAATGGAGACCATATAGCATTAGTAAAAATGAGTGCTTTGTCCTTTTAAACACTAAAGTCCATAAGAGATTTGACTTTTTCTTTTTTCCTTTTTATTTTTTTCTTTTTTAAGATAGCAATTAAAATAATGTCCTCAAATAATCCTGAGTTGTGTTTTTGTGTCACCCCAAAGCAATATTACACAAGATGCTAAAGGTAGTAAAAGGAATAAATTCCTGCAAATAAAATCTCATTCTTTGACTACTCATCGTGCTATCAATGCGTTTCTAATAATAGAGTTACTCCTCCACTCCTCGCTAAGGGCAACAGCACCAAGAACTTTTGCAGTCAAAAAAAAAAAGCAGTCAAAGTGTTTTGAATAAGCACAAAGTGGATTTTAAGGACTTTTTGATCATTAACTTAATAGGAAACAAATGTACATCTGCTCCTATGGAAGATATGTACTGATAACAACAACAAAAAAAGTTGCCTAATTCTTGAAATAGCCATTGCATTAATTGTACCTTTTCTCCACAAACAAAAAGATTACCTTTTAATAACTAATTCTTGTTCATACTATACCAAGTATTGCAAAGATAATGCTGTTATTGTCCTCAAAGTGTGAGCTATCATTAAATCCCAGAAGTTTTTATATAAGTCAAATTACAGCTCATGGTGGGGATTTAATTATTTCAACGTGCACAGAAGCAGAGAATCTACTTTCTGATGTCATAATATAGCTAAGATATTAAGCATGTATCTAGCATAAGAAAGTTCAATGTGCTTTTAAATTATTTTATTACAATACATACAGTTTTAACAATATGATTGAAGTTCTGACTCCAAAGTAGATTAATTGGGAGATGATAAAAAGAACAGAGTAAGAATTACAGGGTGAGTAAAATCAAATTAAGCATTGCAACTATTTAAGATACTCAGATTATATTCACTAAGAGACATAGACCAAAGAAGAGGCAGAGCACTGCCAGAGCACGGAGAGGTGAAGATGTAACCAGAACTCATGGCCATGGTACGCAGCTAAGGCTGGTTCAGTCTTGTAAAAGTCAAAGAGAACAGACCCAATTTTCTTTTTTCTAAGACCTTCTTCTATGATGTTCTCACTGCAGTATAAAGCATACTACCAGAGGGACGGAGAAAACGTCTGCGTAAATAAGAGAGCCCTCTACACTCAGTGGATTAATTTTACAGTCTTCACACTAAGAGAGCCTAATGTCCCACACAGCAACTGAGTAAAGTTCCAGTAAAAATGTGTAACCTGAAGTGTTAACCTCTAAAAATATTTTCTTCCTAAAGGAATAAAAGATTTGGAAACATGCAAACCCATGATGGTGGATAAGCCTTCACCTTAACCATTCCAAGTGTTCAGAAGAGGTCTATTTATTTATTTTCAATCCCTCGCTGTGCACAGTATCTCTCTCTAAATGGTGACACGTGAATGTTACGATCTCTGCTGGGCTACTGGGAGCTCCCGGTCAGAGGGCTGGACCTTATAACATGAACTGGAACTTGAAAATAAAGTCTATCCAAGAGGCAGAAAATGCTTTAACAAATAGCTTCTTTATAATTGTAAACACATCTTTTCAACATAATGTTCTCTGGAAGGCACAGAAGGAAAAAAGAAAATTACTAGAAGGCTAGCTGGAATTTTCACAACTTTGAGAGCAGTCCCTTGAGGACAGGTAAATGGAAAACATCTTCCTATTGAAGTAAAGAGATTAAAAAAAAAAGACTTGGGTATATCATGACAGGGAATCGTGCACTAATCAGCCACTGCTGAACTTCCTTAGATTATTTCAACGGCCTCAACATAAATTACATATACAGTGCACATCTGTACACAAATATGCTGGTAGGAGCTGGTGTGGTGCATATTTCCAAGGTCACTGAGCTCTTCTCTAGGAAAAAATGTTTTGCCGTTCATGTTTGGAGTGAAAAAGAAAAAAAAACATGAGTAAATTCCCTCATTATTTCAAACCCACCAAAAATGGGAAATGCAGATCAAACTGGCTGGAACGGCACATTGGCAATTTCTTTCAACAACAAGAACAGAAAATTTTTCCACTTCTATCCAGCAAGACTTTTTTTTCTGAGTGCTTATAGCAAAAGTGATGTATAGAGCTACTATAGAAACTACCTCTGGAAACAGAGGCATGAATACAGGCGTGAGTGAAGCATTCAGGAGGCAGAGCATTTTCCTTCACTCCTGAGAAGCGGAGATTGAGAATATGAACCCAACTTTGTGGTTCGGAGGAAGGATGCGAAGCAATGTGGCCAAGGATAAAGATAAGCAGTGCGCACATCCCACGCAAAACATAATAGCAGGATCGTGTGTTCCTGCCATACTGGTGCAAGGGAGGGGAAAGAGATATTCAGATGTCCGCTGGGAGAGCCAGGCTGTTCCGTAGCTTGAATTCAGTGGGAGCATTAATGCTGTTGAGCTCTTGGAGCTTGCCATATTTTGGAAAACAGAAGAAACGGCCATCGCATTGTAAAGAAACTTGTAATTCCCTCTGCACGTCCCTTTGGTCCTTAGCCTGAGCTGCCAGCTTTGGGTAGGTAGCCAACAAAATACCGTGGAGCACTGTGGTGCCCAGCCTTGTACGAGAGCAAGCAAACACAGCTCATGGGGAGGGACAGCTGACACCTCCTCTGCATACCAGCATGTGCCATAGTATACAAAAAGGGCAAGGATGTGGGATCCATTTCCATGAAACATACGGCATCCAGTCCAGGGTAGTCCATAAGCTCCATAGACAAGGGTGACACACGGACACCTCCAGACTGAGGTTCAGTCCCAGCTTGGCCTGGAAGTACATGGAGATACGCCACGGAGAGGGCTTCTCTCAGGAACATTAAAGTTCAGAAATAAGGCACGACTTTTGGACAAATTTGCAAGGAATTCAAACCATTCAAAATACGGGTATATTTTGCTCACCACACGAATGCAATGCCTGCTTCACAAACCCATTATCTAGGAGGCAGGCACTCATGCAACAATATTTATAGGTACTTCACTGAACTATGCTTACGTGTGCTTTGATGAGGTCCCTAGTCCTTCTATGCCCTGCAGAGAAAACGGATTCACTTTTGCACTGTCACAAACAAATACAGGTCAGCCATTAAACCATCCCTACCAGGGCAGACCATTTTACTCACCGCCTGGCAGTTGCATGCCAACACTGAAAGCTGCAGCCTCCAACGCATCACGGGAAACACGTCCATCTGCCTTCATGTGCGCAATGGAGAAGATTTCTTACAATAATTTTATTTTGATCCATTACCACATTACGGTCCTCTAAAGTACCAGTAAAATGAGGGTCTGTTTAAGCTTGGAAAGGTCTTCTGGCTAAAATCTATAGGAAGTCAAATACATATGCTTGAGATGTGCAATATTATTTGTTTCTGAATCACTTACTAGGACACTATAAGGCTTGTTTCTTACTTCAGATTGTAAACCTAAAAAGACTACTCTTAAACCCTCTGGAGAAGAAAGATGTAGATAAGATTTACTTTCTTTTTCTCACACAATTGTACTATTTCATGAAACGCTCACAGACATTGCCCAGAAATGTTTTCTCCTTACACCCCAAATTTATTTTAGAATTAGAGTAATAATTTTCTGTATCTGTGATACCATCCATTTAATTGCAGGGTGCCTCCTTCCCATCCAGTCTCCTTGAGATTTTTGGAGTCCTGAAATATAGCTATAATATTTCTAAGTTTCCAAGATTACTGTTCACAAGTCATCACAGAGAATATTAAAGAAAGAGATACTTGTCTATACCTTTGTGATTGGCTTTTCATGGTTTTGCTAAACATAATTAAGGTTTGTTTAATTAATTTGCCAGCAAAATTAGTGCATGTCAAATTTATGCTAAAGTTCAAGATGATCACTACATACGGGTGATTTTTCTGAGAAAAGTTCACAGTCAGAAATACCGCCTCGAGAATGTTAATTTAATCAAGTCACACTGACATTTTCCCCTGAAGAGATATCAGATAATAACAGGAAAAAAGTCACATCACCTCCTATTTCTAATGAAAACAAATAAACCATTTCTAATCTATCTTAGTACAAGCGACATGGCTGTGCAATACCAACAGCATAAAATGTTTCACTGATGCAGCCATTTTACACAAGCAAAAGTGAAATCATGCATTAACTTGCCAAGACAGAAAGATGTTTCCATTATTCTGCCTGAGGAATTCCTTTAAACATTTTTTCCCTAATACGCGATTACATCTTATACCACAACAGACAGCCCCAATGAAAGAGGATTTCATAAAATCCCAAATAGCACAGAAAACCTAGGAAAGTACTTAAGACAAGGTGATTGTCTGAGAGTATATTTAGTGCCAGAGGCAAATCAGCAAAATCTTATCTTGAAACCAAGAAAGAGAGAAGAGTGTGTCAAGCATGGAGGGGAGGAAGGTTGTGGATCAATTAGAAAGTGTGTGTTGGGCTTTTTTTTTTAGATTAGACACACTTCGACTAAATTTAAGTTAAACCTTCAGTCAGACAGGTACCAAATTGGTATCAGTTCCTCCATGTGGGAAGGGCCTGGAACAAATACAGGCATCACGGAAAAAAATGGAGCAAGAGAGGAGTAACAACTGGCCTTCTAAAACATCTGCTCAAAATTGCCCATAATGCAGGAAGCAGAACGGGAGATGACATTTGGTATTCATGTTACATCTACAATCCATAGTAAAACTGTACTGCTAAATTCACCAAATTCTGTCTGGGCGTTTATCAAGAACAATCCAATTGACATCAGCGAGGAGCTAGCTCAGCAGAACACAGGTATGCAAGTTCTGGTAGCAAGTCAATCTGAAAATGAATGCTTTCATAGGGAGACTGCAGACTTACTGTTTTCATAAAGTGTTTACAAAAATGTTCACAAATTAAAAAGAACCCCAACTTTTTCCACAGAAGACTGGTGACATGAAATTCAGAATAGAGTTCCAGTGTTATTCAAACTCTTTGTTCGGTCATTTTTTGAAATTTTAGTCTTCAGTCAGGACACAGAAAGACGACTCGTGACTCACACTGGGTGACAACCACACCAAAAACTAACAAATCCATATGTACGAGCCATATAGCTGCTCGTGCAGACGATCCGGGACTTCCTTCCTCTTCCTTCTCCCTCATCTGGGCCATACCCGTGGTACCAGCAGATACACACATAGTGCACATGACCACCCATGGGAGAAAAATGCAGTTACGCCCTGGGGCATTACCAGGCTCATCCCTGCAGTAGGAGAAGACAGACATGCATTTTTTCCAGGGCAATTGCATTTTGCTCATACAATGCTGCACAATCAGTCACACAGCTGAGGAAGGGCCAGAAGGGCCCCTGCCAAAAGCAGAGGAAAGCACTCAGATGCAAATTCCTCCATTCGTAATTTTCTCCATTTCCTCCAAATTTCTGTGTGGGAAAAGGCAATAAACTATACGCGAGAGTCCCAGGGAAGAGGATGGCAAGGTGCAGGTTGGAGGGCAGGCAAATGTTTTTCCTGAGCCAGATGTGGCTCGGGGTCTTCCCCTCATCAGCCTTGCTCTAAAAGTTAGGTCAATATTTACAGAAAATAAAAAGCCAGTTGCAGGGATCAGAGGTTTCGGAAAGTTCCCAGTAAAATACAGCTAAATTTACAACACATTTCATACCAGCAGTATCGTGCTACATATGAAATTAAAAATTACTATCTGTACTGATAATTATGTAAGGTCCATCATCCATTTTTAGATGTCAAGTCTGTAAACCCTGCAAACTCCCCAGCTCAGCTTTTTTGTACAATGCAAGTTCTTTGATAAACATTGTGAAATAAATGCACGGTTTTAAGGTAAAAGGCTTAACATTGACAGGTTGGCACCTTTTTTGCGCCCAGTGGTAAAGGCAAGAAGAGATGTAGATGCCACTAAATCATCTCTACAAATCCTGAGCAAGGGGATGGTGCCTGTTAGTGTTATTCTTGGTATATTCAGGTAGCGTAGGAGATGCTTAGCAGTGAGCATGGATTATTACCCTGCATACAGACAGACAAGAAGATTATGATAAACTATTGAAAATGGGCTATGTTTAATAATCTCATGCATGCTTTCCACTGGGCTATCTATCCCTGTTCAGAGTTGGGCTCTGTGAGATGGAGAATTGTTTTACTGGGGAGAACACATGTTCCCTGTATTTTTCTTGCAGACTTATGTGGTTATATGACTGACATGAATAACCTGGATAAGATCTGAGACTATGTCTCTCTCTAATACCTCTCCAGAACTGTTAATATCTGGAGAGAAGATCTAAGGTTATGCCATAGTCCCAGGGATGAAAAACATGTCATTTTGGTTTAGGACCTGGTCAATAAAGAGGGCAAGCTTGGGTGTTAGTGTGTATTATCCCTCCAAATATGTACTTTTGTGGTTTAAAAAATTACCTTTTGAATTTCCTTTGTGCAGATGACTCTGGCTGATAAATGAGGTGCTTCACAGGATGGAGAGCTCAGAGCTCACACTGCAAATTCCCTGTGGGTCTGTGCTAACACCGATGAAAGAGGGTGAAAATCTATGACATTAAAATGACAAATTCCATTATACTTGCACCTTCAGTGGCTGTCTGGTCAGGAAAAAGAAAGTGTGAATGTGCTGAGCAAGATGACTTTGACTTTTAAAACCCGCTTTTATCAAGGTCACACAAGCAGCCCAAACTTTTAATTGGGCACCATTCCCTTACCACAGGGATGCTTGCCCTGGCCTTGGCTCGTCTCTGGCTTTACACAGCGTCAGCAAGGTGCTCTCAATGCAATGGAGAGTCAGACCAGCCATTTCCAAAGGTGCTCAGCTCACAACCCAGCAGGAAAAGATGTTTCAGAAATGGTTATTAGTGCTGTATTGAGCACACATGCGTAAACAAGCTGAGAACTGGGAAAAACTAAAACCACAGCCTGTCTGAAAGTATACCAGAAAGTTCCCGCAGTGGCAAAAGCAGCAAGCAAAAGGGTAAGGAAACCATTACTGGGTTCACACTACAGCCACAGAAAATATTGAATGAGGATTCAAAGTCAGATGTTGATCTCAAATTCAACGCTGTCAAAGAATTGTTTTCACAAACTTTTTCTCTTAATGAAGTTTCAATTCCTCTCTTGAACCATTTCAGAGGGGGTGGAAGAGTCTTCTGCTCCCCCAGAAAACTGCTTTTTTTGTTGTTAATAAAACAGCAAACCTCTAAAACACTCAGTTGTTTAAGCAAAAGTTATTATTTCTTTGTAAGCAAAATGTTGTTTGGTTTTTTTTTTCCCCACATGGTTTCCATTTTTAAAATCCCTCAGTCAACCTTCAGGGAAAAATGCTTGCCTTCATCTCAGCCCCTCCGAGAAGCTACTATCTGTCTGTGTCTTTGAAGATAAAAAAATTAGAACAAGGAAATTAATTCATGTTTTTCCTCATCTTTCTCTTAAGACGAGTGCAGGCAACAAACAATCGCCTTTCTCTGTAGCCCCAGCCGTGCATGCTCCAACAGGTACCACATCTTTGCTGCTGGCCACCAATTGGTAAATTTTAATCCTATCAGAGATATTTCACTTCATTGGTTTGGTGGTCTATATTTAATAGCTCTACATATCCAAAGCCCTATAAAGATGCTAACGAACAAAAGAATTTATTCCACGCACAGCCTCTATTGATATTGCATGGAGAGATTTATTTTTTTCCTGCACACAGAAAGGCTATACAATGTATTTTGATACATGCACGTACATACACACGCCTTTAAGTCTGGTGATAAAGCCGAAGAAGTATCTTTCATCCACAAATAAATCTACCACTTCCTACCTTTACAGCATCTTAGTAAAAAATTTAAAGTTAATGCACTGAGAATTAAGCTGCTTGAGAAAATAAAATCACAGACTTTCAGGTGAAAGATGCTGCAGAGGTACACAACCCGAGATGGCATTAAGAGCTTCGTATTTACGGTTACTCTTTGCGGGGAAAAACTTACAGCAGCACTCAGTGAGTCTGATGACAGCAGAATCTCCGAGTCACTCATCAAGCAGCCCTAACACGTTGGCTCAGAAGTGAATGGCCATCGTGCAGACAGACCGACTCTGCCCAAAATACTTCATGGGCAAAAGCTTCCTCAAAACTGGTAGAATTGGTCTTTTTCAGTTACCTTTCAACAGAGAAGCAACACAACTGAAACAATGCAGAATTATTACACTAACAATTTCACTGAATAGCACAGGAAAAGATCAGAAGAAAGTTGAAATTCAGATGGAACTTGTCTCAAATGTTATCTTCCAAATCTGTATCTTGTTGCGCTGAAGCTTTCTTCATTCTTAATTTGTACAGAAACTGCGTTGAATGAATGCCAAGAAGATCTTGATATAAGAGCAAGACAACTGAAGTTTCAGACTTCTTTACACCAGGGCAAAGAAAATTTTCAACAAGTGCCCCAGTTGCTCCTTCAAACTTTCGTATTTTATTTACTTATTAGGATGATTGCACTGTTGTACAAGTAAGAGAACTGAGCAAAGCCCATTACGTTTGTTTTCAGTATTTCTTGTTTGCATGGTTTATCTTTACTGCACCAATAAAATAACTTTGTTCTGAAATCAGTAGTGAAGCATTGTGGAAATCATGGGTTTACCCTGAAAAAATAATCCAAGAATTTGTTTCATACTATTTGCTTTTATTTACGTTGTCATAAGATCTGTCTCTGAGCCACGACTTGTTTTTGTTTCCTGGAAACAATGATTTAGTTATGTCAAATCATATCAAGCTAACTAGAGTTCAAGCCGAGTTCACCAGTTGAAAATAATGTAATTTTTAACAGAAATTCTTTCATAGAAACACATGACTCCAGACATAACGTCTGTAGGATACCCTTTTCCCCTTGTATCAGCAAAATTAACAATTAGGAATTTTGGGAAGTGATTGTTAATCACCTAGTTTTCTGACTGCAGCGGAGGATTACCTTGTGCTACTAAATCACATCACTTCTACCTAGAACTGTACAGGGCAACGACTTTTGTTTAGCAGGTACATATTTGAAAATATTTCTCTTACCTGTCACCAACATATTTCAGAGTGTAATTTCATAAATATATGTACAATGAAAAATATTCAAGAGGAAGACTTCAGAGTCACTAGCATTATTATTATTATTATTATTATTATTATTCACTTATGCTGTGGCATCACACAGGATCTTGAGCCATGGTCCAGGACTCCAGCATCCTGAGCTCTGCGCAAAAATAGCACATTTGGATTCGATGACCTTAAAGGTCTTTTCCAACCTAAATGATTCTATAATTCTACAGCACAGAAGAACAGGTCATGTTCTCAATATTCATATTTGGTACTTGGGTCAGGTTTGTGTTACCCCGTTTTACCAAGGGAAAAGTTAACCAAGGTCAGAGACTACAGCTACCAGTGCGGAGACCTTCAAGAAATAAAATCCAAGGTTACAGTCCTAATGCTGTAAAGTAATCATCCACGTAAACGGTTGGACTGGTCAAATTTTATGAAAATCAAGTTATCAACAACTTTAGCATGCATGGATTTTTTTTAAGAGTTAAAAAATACTCATATGTAAGTCCCTGTAAAAAAACATTCCGGTAGATCCACATTTGAAAGTATTAATGCCTTGCTACAGGAACAATTAGATTCATTAAAGCATTAAGATCCTGAATGTGTTTAGTATGAGCTGTGGATTGTCCCAATCCTGGTTACACCCAGCCTGACATGACCAACACACAATCAGGAAACCATTTTGCGTGCTTTCTGAACCACTGTATCCTGACCAGTGAGCCACACAGCAGGACTGGGCTTGCAAACCAGTATTGGACCTTCCCCATGGCAAACTTTTTTTTTTTTTCCTCTCTCTCTAAAGAGCAGACACTGAGTTTTCAGCAGCTCTACCTGTGACCATTTCTGCTTCAGGGCTGTTGCCCATGTCCAATACATCCAGTGTTAAATTACGCACCCAGGCTCCCCATCCATCTCCTCCAGAGAGGATGCCAGCCTTAGAGCTATTCTTGGATACAATTATCGGCACTGATTTTAGAAAAGGAGGCTTCAGGCTTATGCCCTCCTCACTTCTTGAGGTTCCCCAGAGAATTTACACACTGGGAGAACTAAGGACTGACTAACAGCAGTTCAGCTAATCTCTGGAGAGGGATGCCTGCTCCATCATCAGAGCAATTATATTTTAGACATATTTCACCTGAAAGTCATGCTCGTTTGAGTTACACAGCTTTCCTTCACATTTCTTCACCTCTCTGTAAACCAGTATTCATAGAAAAGCTGGAAGCAACGACAGTGTTTCTCACTCAGCTCATCTCCTTTCTCCCCTCTGGCTTTAAGTTCCATTTAAGTTCCATTTAAGTTCCATTTAAGTTCCATTTAAGTTCCATTTAAGTTCCATTTCCATAAATCACATTTATTTTTAAGAATCTTGTAGTAGCTCAAGTGATTAGGAACACATGCCAGCTATTATACAGCTCTATAACTCAAGTAATTTAGGATTGTGACCAGCAAAAAGGCAAACATTCCTTTAGAAAAAAGGAGTCATGTATTCATCAGGAGCACCCCATTTTGCATGCTTCTTCCTCGTAAACCCTCTTACAGAGGGGCTGCCTTCTGCTGCTGCTGAACAACTGCAGAGCTCCAGATTACCTGGGAGAGCAACTTTTGGACATCTCATTGGCTTCTGCATCACCCTTTGCTTTCAGTTTCAGGCATCTGCTATCTCGCATCACCACACACCGAGCACCCAGGCATCCCAAATGCCCTGGGACAAAGCTCCCCCGTGCAAAGATCTCCGCGGCAGTACCAGCTAACAGACTTCCCACCTCTGCCCCACGGCATGCTCCCGCTTCTTTGCACCATCACCAACCTACATGGGCCTCACCATGGAACGGGTCTGGTGCAAGTTAAAGCTGACCAAGCCAAGGGGAGCCACACAACACAACGTGGGGCCGTGCAAGCCAAGAGGCAGCTGCACGCACAACAGCACGTGCTCTCTTGAAGCAGCCTGACGGCCAAAACCCCGCGTCCAGCTGCGGTCTGGCTATCACAACAGGTCCCAGATGGGGTTTCACAGGCTGGTTGCTGAAGCACAAAACCTTCCATGAGCTAGTCAAAAAACCCTAAAGATTTGTAGCTTTTTTTTCTTTGCCGACATTGCAATGGAGTCGTCTTGTGTCTCTTTCAGATGTCAGCCACTAATTTTTATGAATTTCATTCCTGTATTTGCAGCTTAAGTCACAGTAACCAAAAATTTTGTCTCAACTCTCCTTCATTTTTTCTTGTGGGTTTTCACACACATTCATCACAGGAAGAAGACCCAAATTCCTATTAGTTTAGCACAACTTGTAACCTGAAGGATGCATTTGTGTACTAAATATATTCATTCCATTTTTGGTAGCAGACGGAAGAATCAATACAAATTCAATACTACAACTCCTCTTCTCAAAGGAAAAAGACAGGTCAATCTATCTAGCTTGCCCAAAAGAAGGCTGAAAGGGGGTTTGATCACATCTGAGAGGAGAAAGTTTCAGTTAATCTCAACGGTTTCTTCTAGCCTAAAAAATAAAAGCTTAGAAAAAAATGTATCAGTGAACCTTTTCCCAAAAGCAGACATTTTCAAGACACTTATGGCTCTGCAGTTCGTTTTAAAGTCAGTGGGAATTTTACTGCTAATCAGCACACTTCAAAGTCAGCCTTCATGTCTTGTCTTCAATACATCTTTCGGCAGATCCTGACACACATTATACTCTAGTAGCTTTACAGCTTATTGATAAAAAGGTCAAAATCCTCTACTTTACTGCCCTATTCTTGCTATCCCCAGCAGCTCCTATACTTGCAGTACAGGAGATAACGAGAGGATTTCTGCTGTACCTCTCCAGCTGGCTAGATGAATACCTTGGGCTCTCCGCAGCGCGCAGAGATTAAGACAACATTTTGTAATAACGCAGAAGCTAAGCAAGAAATCCAGGCTGTCCCAGCACTCCCAAGCCAACTATCCTGGCAACGGGGGGGGATTTTCAGCTACACCACGACAGGAAAAAAAAAGGCTGCACAAATAAGTGTCATTACCCAGGAAAAATTAACCCTTTATTGTGGAAATACCAGTTACTCAGTGACACACACAGCAGTGTGATGGACCTGACATGATTTAAACAAGACAAACGGTACCCAAGTCCAGTTCCACTCTCTTGTACCACAAGAAGTCAGGATTAACTATGGACGTCAATGGAGCATTTCTGGAAGCAAAACACTACATGAGCAGGGATGGGGGCCAAAGATACTACTAATGAATAGTAGGGTTTATTAAAAATGTTGGCACCAATGCAAGTGTACTGATGCCATTGCCCCACCTTCATTTACCTTACAATTGCCATCAAAGAGCCAGCCAAAGCAGAGAGCTCTGCCTGGGGATGGACACCTATAATACTAGAAATTCACATTTGGCTACTGATAACAGTGCTGCAACGGAAAGGAAGGCCTGGGATCATTATCAAGTGTTAAGATCAGAAGGGAGTGTTTCACAGGCTGGAGAACTGCTTTTACACCACTGTACAGATCCCAGTAATTAGTGTTTTTGAAAGCCTCGTCTAGCAACACCAGAGAAAGGAAAACTCACTAACTTATCCTTCTTAAGGAAGGGTATTTAAAGCCGGTCAAATTCAAGCTAAATATAGCTCGAACTTCCAAGAGCCCAGTAAATGTAATAGTCTGCCTGTTCCCTGACCAGAGACGCTGCAGCATGAATAAGAAGTAAATTACAGAACTTGACTTGCACTCCCCAAGGGTCAGCATGATCTTTCTAATCAATCTGTTATTCAACACTTAATCTTCAAACAGCCCAAACAGATGATTTATTACTGCTCCCAACCTGAAGCAAAAGTACCCAAAGGGTACATGCACATCTTTCATGTGGGCTGAAGAGCTATAATTAAACACTGATGCTTAAGCAAGCAAAAGAGCACTGGGCTTTTCAAGTTTAGCACTGCTGAGCAAATAGAAGTGCAATTCCATTTACTGGCTGCACTTAAGTAAATAAATTGACCTAAGATGACTTTTCCAGTTGTGAAAAAGAACAACCTTAGCACGTGGCTGCAGTAGGTAGTGACAGATGAACTATTTTTGTAAAATCGGAAAAGGCATGCACCTTTTCCCAAAGCTTGAACTAGCCTCAAGGTGCCACTAAAGTCAGGCTGGGTTTCAGATACAATGGGAACCTTCAGGGCCTGAAGAAACACCGTGTCCAACCAAATTTGACCTGAAATGTAGATTGCATGTAAGAAAGTTTACAAACTTTACACCATTAGAAAGGTTTCTCTGTTACGTCCGGATGGAAGCCGTTCAAGAAAAACACCTCTAACTAGTGTTCAGAGCAAAACCATGGGAAGATTTGATTGCATCAAAAGATAACAGAAAAGTTAAAATTGTATACAAGTCCAATGGCATTGTATATTGATTATGTCCCCCTTGGGAGAATGAAAACAAGAAAATGTGGTTTATAGTGCAGAATATGTTAGAAATCGTAAACTAAGTCATCATCATCATCATCATCACTCTACCTACAGGACACAAACGAGACATCTGACGTGAGGGAATACCGTTGGTTTTGTAATTTTGACCCAACTGCATTCACAGATGTGCTAAAAATGTATTCACATAGTACTATTAGCCTAAACAAAAACATTGCAACTGGAGCCAGGAAGGGAGCAGTGCTCCCGAGGGGCTCTCTCCCAGGAGCACACCCACCAGAGATTTTAGGCGCACCTTCACTGTGGGGCCAGAGGTGAAAAAGTACGGCACGTCCAAAACGGTGCTTTCCCCCCATATCCTGAAAGGAGACTTAACTTCGGGAGGGATATTACCCTACAAACCCTGCTTGTCTCGCAACCCGTACCATTAACACCTAAAGCCAAGCAGACTGACCACAGGGCATGGCGACACTTCTCAGCAAGGCAAAGCAGCGAGCCAGACCCAGAGCCAGGCAACGCCTTCGCGAAGGACCGCAGGTCAAGCACCCACTGGTTCTCGGAGCCGCGGGCAGCAGGCTGGAAGCATGTCTGGAGCTAGCGGAGCCGAGCCTCGTGGTGGCGGCGAGCATCTACCGAAAGGACGTTTTATGGGGCAGCCCAGCAGCCTTGTTAACAGCCTGCCAAGACTCTGCGGGTTTGGCATCTTCCTCTCTTTTGATCCACTAACTGTGAAGGAGATGCCTGTGCTAGATAAAAAAAGAGGGGGGGAAACTGCCTGGCTCTGGAAAGGCAACATAACACTTGAGGTATTTGAGGTAAATTAATATTCTGCCCAAGAACTTGCTCTAGTGTCAACCTTGACAAAATAAAATTCAATTTTACCTGCCTGGCCACGGAGCTCTGACATCTCCCTATGCTTGGCCATGCAAGCAATGCTGTAGGTCTATGGAAAAAAACGGGTTGTCTCATTAATCGTGAAACCTTGTGAAGAGCACTTTGGGTTTTCAAGTCTGACCGCTTTGGCAGGCAGGACGGAAGAGCTCCAAAGCAAGCTCCTACACATCAAGGGATCTATCTGACCCATTCAACATTGACACTATTAAGCTGCTGCTACACTGGTAATTTGGGAAAATGCAGAATTCCAACTCTAGTGATTTTCTTTCTCCCCCCACCAGCTGCAATTAGAACTGGGCAATCAGCCCATGGCATTTAAAGAAATACCAGTCCACAACCCGTAGAGCACAGCTACAGCTTTCACCTCTCAAAAACATTCATTAAATGCTCCTGGTCAGTTTAATTTTGGGGTATTAAAAATAAAACTTCAGTGCTCATCCTCATCCTGTACCATTAACTGGTTCTCTGTAAGCTCCCAGTTATTTTTAAATAGGTAAATGATCATAGAACAGAGTAAAACACTCTGCTGTATGCCAGCTTCTGAAAATAAGCACCAAACTTCAAACACCCTTTCATAAATGGCTGAAATACTTTTCTCAGCAAACTGCAGATGAAACAGGTTCCTTTCACAGCACTATTGCCTGGGCAAGACTCCTGCTGAATTTCCTCAGATTTTGGAGGGGGTGCGTATAACATGGGAAGTCTCATCCGAGACTGTCTATAAATCCACAGTTGTAACGGACTGTGGTTTAACACGCACATGTGTGCACACGTGAGAGACGGGAAAGGTGCCAGGCTGAGGCAAGTTTTCTTAACTTTTCAGGTGCTATCAAAAAATCCCAACATTTCATTAATAAAATTTCACTGTTAGCACTAAATCAAATGAACAAAAAAATACCAGCTGAATCAAATGTGGTCCCAAAGAGTGGTGGGAAACAGAGCTCTTCTTAAACATATTGCAGCAAATTCAGGTGCAAAGCAGTTGTTTTCTCCATGCTGCAAACTGCACAATGTGGCCCCTTTCCTTCAGAGGTGACCGAGGTACCTGCACCAGGGTTCATGGCGCAAAGGACACATGCTGAACACTGACCAATACCTTCACCTGACACTACACGTCCTGTGTCACTCTTTGAACTGTTCTTTAAAATACAGTAGCCGATTCATAAAGCAGGTGTACAATACCACCACAATGAAATAAAACCCTCAAGCATGAGAGGGGCATATAGCTCTGATACTACATTGAAAAAGCCCATGCAGGGACTTGGAGGAGATGCTACTGATGCTGAAAAAGGTTTGAGATACAACTCCAAGGTATATGTAACTTATTAAGGGAATGAAATGGAAGGAAAGAAAAAAACCTCTAAGCGCTTCAAGGACAGAAAGAAGCTAAAGCACAGAAGATGCTGCTTGACACCAAGAAGCAGACTTTGGGGTAACGGTCTTTTTAAATTTATGTTACAGCAGCACATAAGCCCAATTTTATCTCTATTTGATCAAAGCTCTCCAATGTGCAAATGCGCTGCCTGAAAGGAGCAGGGACAGTCTCCTGTAACAAGACTAGGAAGAAAGAAGATAGGAGAGGAAAACGCAAGGATGCAGCAGAGGCCTGGGGACAAGGACTGTCTCATGGACCAGGGCAGAGCTCTGCCCTCCAGATCACCCCCCCCAGACACCCCAGCTTCTCCCCCGAGACATCTGGCTGTGGGTTCTTCCACAGTATGTATCACATGCCCCACATCCCTCAGTTCATTTGCCAGGGTATTTTTTTCCCTCTTCAGTAAAGGGCTGTTGATGACATTACACAGTATTATTTTGATTAAATCTTCTATATTTTAAACGTATGTGAAGCCACAGGGGGATGAGTGATTTCTAACTTGAGTAATACCAGCTAATATTAAAGGGCATTTCTCTACTTTTTTTTGGTAGAGGAGTATAAGGACTACTTACTAGAAACAATGACAAAATTTCAACTTTATTTCCATTTGAAAGCATCGATTTGTCCTGACAAGAGACAATAACGTTTCTAACAAAGCTTTCATTAGAAAGGGTTTCTCAGACCAAGGACTGATTTTCTAATGAAACCAGATACACTATCTCACATGGACGAACCATTTCCTTTGTTAGCACATTGCACAGGACACAGGAGATCTCCATCCACTTGATTCAACTCTGAAGCATATTCAAAGCTTGCTTTCCCACAGCTAAAGAGGGAAACTAATTATTTGCAGAGTGCTCTTTCTTGTTTATCTCTATCATCGTCTTGCAGGACTGGAAAAAGAATGAAAATTCTGTCCTATCAGACCACAAAAGGGCTTTGTAAAATTTCTCTGGACACACAAGTCCTGAGATGGAGAGAACAAGTATCGAGATGGAGAGAACAGTTCTAATGCAGAAATACAGTTACGGTGTCCATCAGTCTGGAACGACAAATGGAAATGATGAATACAGTGCCACCGAACAGAATCACTTTTGATCAAAGACAGCCAAAACCAGCCAGATAACACTCAACATTTATACATCACATTAAAAATTAAATAATTTTAGAACAGCTCCACATGCTGAACAGCTCCTTATTGCACTGAGATGGAGAAAAAAAAAACAAACAAAAAGAAACTGAAGCACTGAAATGGTAAACGAGGACAACCTCTCCTCACAGCAGTTTTCACAAAGGTAAGAAACAACCTTCACATATCAGCATGTTTCCTCCAAGGGTTGCACCAACACTGATGGTTTGCTGCTCCCGACAGCAGGTTCAGGACCTTTTCTCTTCTGGTTTTCAAGATGCTTCCCATGGTCGTGCTCCAAGACAGTGCTGTCCATGCTCCGAGCTGGTCAGGCACTTTGGTTCATCTCAAACCAGGATTTCTGCGTAAGAAGTGCTCCTTTTCCTCTCACTGGTCAGGTCCACTGAAAACAGCTGTCCACTGCTAGGACTAGGAGAAAACAAATCAGCAAGTCAGATTAGATACATCATCCATGTAGGTAGAGGTTTCGTTTCAAGCAGGAGGTGCCTCAGAGCCCTGCGAGAAACACCACAAGATGGTCATCTTAAAATCTGACCCAGAAGAAAGGCTCTTAGGAGTCTCAAGAAAATAGGAGACTTGAAACAAGAGTCTGCATAACCCTTCTAGATGTTTTACATACTCACCGTTAAAACCCCAGATACACAATCCCATTCTGAATCTCTCTGAAACAAGATTTATTTCTTTAACAATCATTTCAGCTGTGACAAACTTTTCCATCTCTCATGAGTTGAGTTCCATATTTACACCCAGGTTTACAAAACTGGATGACTAACATTTTGCCCTTCTCTGTTACGCAAGGGTAAACACCTACATGTGGTTTCTTCCACTCAGGTGAGTGACACTGACCCAAGTTCTTAGGCACATGCAGCCATAGTTTCCATATCAAGTCCTGCCCAGTGAGATCACTTAACACTTCCAGTAAATTGGTGGTATTTCCACGTGTTGCTTCCAGAATATTATATTTGTGGCAACTTGAGAGAATTTTAACTTTCAATCCTGACCTATAGCCTGATAAGATGTTTCACATCTTCACTGTTACTTGGATCCTGGATCTGTAAAAGCAGGAATGTAATCTCCATTTATTAAATATGGAGCAACCTCAAACACTTCCCTTCTCTTTTTTCCCCCCTCTGTTAGGTAGGAAATAGTTAATTTTAGCACAGGCTTTGGGGTTGGGTCTTGTTACTTGTTTTTGATTTTGGGGGTTTGTCTTGGGTTATGTTTTGTTGTGGGAGGGGGTTGGTTTGGTTTTTTGAGTGGTTTTTCTGTGGTGATTTTGTTTTAAGAGAGGACATTCTGCCCTGCAATTAAACTTAGCACATAACAGCAGTGCTGGATGCAACTGAAGACTGAATTGGAGAGGAAAGATGCAGAGGAATCAGAAATTGCACAAACATGCAGCCTCTGTTGCACCAGATGATCCAAAGCACACCAGGCAGCGCTGACGGCAAAAAGGAGGTATAGTTTCCTTAACCCCGCTATTTTTTCCTCATAAACCAAGTACATTTGGACACACTGTCACTAAAAGACACCTTGCAGCTTTCAATACTAGAATCAGGACTGATTAGTAAATAGACTGGAGAAAAGCAAGGAAATAACTTTATTTTTGCAAGGTCCAAACTGAACTGACAGAGTTTCTTTTGGCAGACAGCAGGAGCACTGCAAACGATTGTTGTGACAACTAAAGGGGATTCCCTTTCGCAAATACAGCGTGAAACCATTAAAGCCTTGGTACCAAAAGAAATCTAACAAACAGCAGATAAAAGTTTTCCAGCAGAGGTAGGAAACAGTAACTCAATGATGTCAACACATCAATTCTGCCAACGTTTTCCTAGGAAGCTGCTGAAACACAGTTGTTTCCTTAAGGTTTAAACATTTCCTTTTAACGAACTGCCCTGTTATTTAAAAAAACCCTCAAGCTCTTATGGGTACACAACACTGATAAGCACCAAACGTACTGGCTGGGCTCTGAGTGGTTTCCATCCTGAGCTGATGTTCAGCTGCAAGCAGAACAATCCTCTGACATCCTAGAGCAGCCCTGCTGTCATACAGATCCATATGTTTGTGAAGGCGGCAAAAAAGGTCATTACATTGGGATTTTGAACGCTTAATTCTGTTCCTTCCTTAGTCGGTAACCTTAAAGCAGATATATTTTACAGATGGGGAAAAAAAGTCATAGGCATTCTCTATCTAAAAGGCTTTCATATCTACAGGTGAAGAGATTAGATTAAAATACTGTTTTTAATTTTGTAACAGCAGCGGTAGGTTACGTAGAGTTCATAAAAATCTACGGATTGCCACTTCTAATATTTAGAAGCTTAATAACCTGAACATACTTTTGAGATATCTGTATTTCCTTCAGCAAGCACTTGCCTTAGAAAAATGTTAAACAAGGTAAGATTTAGTGCATAGTTCCATTTTCTCCATGTACAAAAAAGAAGGTGTGTAAATTGGTATAAATTTTAAATTAAGCCATTAAAGGGGGGGGGGGGGAATCTTTACCTTTGCTAGACTACACTTCTGCTTTGATGAAAGGCAGTTCATCCTCAAGGCTTCTCTCGTCTGCAGATTTTTAAAAAAATATTAAAGGGAAGAGTTTCTCAAAGTGTAGAAAATGTTCATATAATTAAGAACAAATGCTGAAGTGACCCAGGTACCTTTCTGTCCAGAAGCGTTCCAAACAACAGGATGAAGAATCCCTAAAAAATTGCAGAGAAGTTAACAAAACTAGCATAACCACACGACGTTTCTTAAATGCTTCTAGATATCGTTTCCTTAAAGACAGATAAAACAATGTTTTTGTCAGTGTAACAGATCTCATCATGTATGACTCAGATAACAGCAATATGCAAAATGAGTTTATCCACCCGGGTCACACGGACTCCCTGGGCATGTCAAGAACGGCTCTATAACCCATGCTCATTCTCATTACCCACTGACATAGCAGGACTTTCTCAACTCACTTAGAAGCAGCATTAGCCAAGAAGAGCTAAGGCAGACTGAGTGTACAACGGTATGTCAGGTAACATCAGATGTTTATACTGATGAGTTAAACAAAACCATCTCCAATGGCAAGTGAGAATTTTCTGTGCATTTGTTAAGTGATTGGGATGAGACATCTTTGCAATTACTGGACATTGACCAGTGTACTTTATGTTTAACATAAATTTTTCATCTTAATTCTTCATCACACTTTACACCAACTAGTTTGTTCCATCACCCCTCTGCATCTACTATGTCAATGCAGGATGCCTAGTGCTCGCACTGTGCAAAATAGTTAAGCTGAAAGGAAAGCTTAGATCCTGTTTTTCACGCACAGCTCAAGCTGCCAGACCCCCTTAGGTCTGCTACCTTTTCCCAAGCGCAGCAAAGTCTGAGCACATGCTATTCCCAGTCTCATGGAGTTTACCTGGAAGGCGTTCAGTAGCGCAAACGTAACATGGAATGCCAGAGAGCGACTGTTGACAATCGTTGCTAATCCAAACCCCCAGGTGAGACCCAGAAGAGGTGTCAGAAGGACCACATTTTTGCTAATTCGGATCATGTTGCTCAAATCTTGTGACTTGCAGCCTTCTCCAACAGAGGATCTCCCAGTCTTCACCACAACCACCACCATCACCACCACATTCACAACAATGATGCTCAGAGCGGGAACAACAAAGGCCAAAAGGGCTTTTGTCTCGTACCAATTGAGCCAGCAGGCTCCACTCCTTAAATACCCATTTCTTGGTTCAGTAATAGCAACGGTGAGGATAGATATGACCAAGGGACATCCATATCCAATAAAGAATGCTGCAGCTATGAATGCAGATCTTGTTATCTTAAAAAAAATTAATAATAATCCATAGAGAATCAAGAGGCCCAGGGTAAACATCCAAAAAAACAAGGCAAGATAGAAAAAGTGAATGAAAAAAGTGGCTGCTACACACAACTGGTAGTTTAGGGCTGTATGGTGCACAATAGCCGCTAAGATGAACAAAACATCAGCAATGAGAAGCGATGTAGCAATGTTGACCAAACAAAAATGGCGCATGTAGGTTATTTCAGTTTTTGTAACGTGATGCCAGACAACAGTCTCGATGATAAGGCAGAGAACCAAGCTGAAAATGGAGAGGCCTAACCCTACACGTGTAACGTAATCCAGCACTGCATTTCGCAGCATGGTGGGAGACATCAAAATGGAGAAGGATTTGAATGTCCGACGGTGATGTTTGCAGATGCAAACAACACTGCTGATGTTGTCAGACTTCATTTTGCATGCCCTGTTATCCCATCTCCTTTCAGTAGAGTGCCACCCAACACACTGAGCCTTGACATTCTCCAGTTTATTCACCTTTTCGAAGGTGAGCAAAATCTGCTGGAGCTCTTCTGGCAGAGACACCGATAACACCATTCCATTCACAAAAACAGGGTCCAACCGGTTGGTTTCTATAATGGCTCCGAGTGTTGGAAATGCAATGCTGATGGCTTTGGAAGTCTTGGGTAACTTCAAAAGCTCTTCTTCTGGAATGACCACGTGCCCAGTGATATCTCCTGTGTTACTGAACTCCATAGAAAAATCAAAGCTCTTTCCTGAAGTATTTTTATGTATGCTGTAGCCTTTTGTAGAGATGAAGTGCTCCTGTACACTTTCTGACCCGTTCCTTAGAAGAAGTTTCCCAGCAAATAAATTCACTGAGTCCAGTAATATCGAACTGGCATCTCTATCCTTTACAAAAGCCCAGTTGGAAATGATGGAGCTGTTCAGAATATGGTTTGCTATCCTGCTGTAACTCTGAAACAAACAAGAAAAAAAAAAAAGTTATTTATGTTAAAAGAAACCAACTATTATTCAACTGGCAGAGCCTCCAGAAAGGCTCATTTAATTCAAGAGTGATTTCTATAAAGGGAATACTATTCTTTCACAATGAACAGGTTCCCATGATCCATCGCAGTCAAACCCAAACATCTCATTGGCATGGTCACTACCAGAATTGTCCTATCCTCTTCATATCATAGCTCAAAAGGTGATGAGAGAAGCAAGTATAAAGCAAAATTCAGGACACCTAAGTTCTATTCCAGATGCTGACCTGCTATGCAGGTCTGTTTTACATCACCCTCTCTATATTTCTTCCCCCACCTCTCTGACTTCTGAGTTCAGCAGGGAAAGATTTCAGTTTCCATTGTGCAACACGTGACAACACAGCTGCAGGTCAGCATCTCCAAGGCTGGCTTCCCTACAGTGTCATACTTCAAAAATGAATTATTCCTTGTACTGCTCTCCCATGTCTGTAACAGCAGTTCCTGAAAACTTTTGCTTTTAAAGTGAATTCCACAGAGTATTTTCACCATACATGAACAGGTCAAACAGTTGCTCTGACAACAAAACACAGCCCTCTCTGGAAACTCCTTCCAGGTGATCTCCTTCTGAGTTGCAGCCACCACTTCACTGGACAGTGGTTGTTAAGGTCAAAACACTGGATGCTCTGGCAAGCTCAGAAATACCTTCTGAAGCCCATAAAAGTAAATACCTGCATTTTTCCTCTATTGACATTCTCTGATAACCGCAGAGAAATCTTCTTTAGCAATTCCACTATATCAGCAATGTTTCCTGGAATGGCTGGTGAAGACAGGATATCTGGGATGATGCAAGAAAAATCAGCCTGGCAGTTACTATTCCCATGGTCGTCAGCACCAAAATATTTTGCTCCATCTCCAGGCCTCCCATGCACTGGCTTTCCTTCCCCTACAAAAGGAAGGTGTCCTCCAGCAACACTAACATGTCCTCCAGAGCTTGGAAGGAGTTCTTCTTCAGAAATCCTCTGGAGGGAGGAAAATAAATTTGAGAAAATTAATGGACAGAATGAAAATGAAGCTACGGCTACAATCAAGCAAGAGGTACAGTGCCGGGGTGTGCGATGAATGTGCTGGATGGCCTGAGACCAGGGACCAAAGCTCACCTGAGAAAAATGTCTTGCTTGTACAACACACATGAAGGAAGGGGCACGAACTAAATGCAGTGCCTTATTCTTAAAGTGACTTGAATAAAGTTCGTTATTTTGTAGTTGGGGAGAATCTGCCATGAATCATATGGTTATTACGGATACTGGTGTTGCTCTTTTCTCCGGTCCATCCTAGCGTATCATTGCCTTGGCTTAGATCCACATGAGGAACATTAGCCAAGTGAACGAGGCAACTTCATTTCGGAACTATGCTTCCACACAGGAATTTCCCAAATTTATTTCCTGTCACTTGATTTATGATGAAGTCAAAGCCTGTTATCAAAGTAATCTGTGTTTTAGGATCTCATCTTCCACCCTTTGCTCAAGACTGGAAGCGTACGGAGGGAGGGGCTGTCTTTGCAAGAAATTATGAGCATAGGCCGAAGCAGATGCTTAACAACTACCTCACCTGAAAAAGGGACTGAACATCCAGGCTTGCACAGGCGTCTGTGAACATTTGCCACTTTCTGTCTTCACAGACAAAGCTTGTCTCCCCATGGAAGGAGGGAGAACAAGGCTGAATACAAATAGCTCCATTATCTTTGCAAGGAATGAGATTTATACAGCCATCTGAAAAACAGATCAAGCAGATATTGTTATAAGGTGTAAGACAGCATCCCATGGTCCATGAGGCGAGTAGCGGGGTGTAAAGTATTGGTAACTGATAACATCCCACAAAGACTTAACAAAGACACATAGCTATTCACTGTACCTTGCTGATTACCAGCCTTTGATTCCTTACCGACAACCTGAAAAATAAGAAGTGTAATGTAGATTGAATGTTAAAATAAATAAGTAAAAGGTGACTCCTTGACACAAACCAGAAAGGTGATTTCAAGGGCAAAATAGTCCTTTTGAGGTCCAGAAGTCTTTTCAAGGTCCAGAATGCAAAGCTCATGGTCCCTTGCTCACACAGACCAACTGAGAACTCTCTGCTAACAGTTTGTCTCTATATATTAAGCCTTCAATTGTACCCTTCTACTGAAGTGACATACTGAGCCAGCGGACAGGATCGCACATGCCTCCAGCAGTTATTCCTCAGTCAAAAAGCCTATATTAGGCGTAAGCTCTCCCGTATTTCTCATGTTGGTGAGAACATGAGATTGATGATGAGAATATGTGATCTATATGACCTCTGTCATAAGATAAAGCTACGGTTGCACTAATACCAACAGCCGCTTTGTTCCTCTCCTGACTGGGAAGTGACCCCGAGGTAGGCGTACCGGGCTCCTGCCGGCAGGACCACTCGCTGGGACTGCGTGTCGTACAGCCAGGCGCAGTCCAGAACAGCTTCCATCACTGCTTGGTCAAATGGTCTGTCATCTGCAACCAGCCAAACCCCCTCAGTCTGGAAGAAAAGCTTGGCTACGCCATGCCCTGGAAATTGCACTGTTATTGCTGGGCAGAGAAGGCTGACTCGCAGATTTCTAACGCTCCGAGAGCTGCGCTGGACGTTGCTTGGCCTACTGAACGTATTGAATACTTCAGAGTATTTTCTCCTGTAGTGACAGGACAAGGGGCAATGGTTTTAAACTGAAAGAGGGCAGATTTAGATCAGATGAGGAAGAAGTTTTTTTACGATGAGGGCGGTGAGGCACTGGCACAGGTTGCCCAGAGAAGCTGTGGCTGCCCCATCCCTGGCAGTGTTCAAGGCCAGGCGGGATGGGGATTTGAGCAGCCTGGTCTGGTGAAACTTACCCTGAGAGCAGTGTGCGGCATGGCCAGGAAGAAGTGCACAGCCCAAAGGAGGAGACAGTGGGCTACCCTCACATCCATCGCCTCGCATTTACTGCTTTCCTCCTGCAAGAAAGAGATGTTAAAGAAGTTCAGACATATGTTTTCACCTGTGAACGTAGTCCAGCTCCTAGTAAGAAAGCAGCTAAACCCATCCCAAAGACTGTCCTTACTGGGCTTGTAAGGTGGTTTTCAGACATTTATTGACTTTTTCAATGAGAGTTATTTGTGAATCTTTTCTAAAAAATAAAAAAAGAAATAAAAAAAGAAGTCTGTCCAACACTGGAAGTTACTGCATTAATAATTTACTGTAAACTGCAAGGTGGAGAGCTTATTAAAGCAGTTCAGCCTGTGGTTCCCTTTTGACAGGATTTAAGGCAGCCTTCCCTCCAGTGGCTTCTTCAACACTGCTACTCTCTCTCCTCGGGCAGTTCCTGATGAGACTTGCCATGTGAGGTAGGAAATTCGGGCCCTTGGGGCTCAGATATCCAAACCTGAGAAACAAGGACCAGACTGGAGTTAACTGTTATTTGCTTCACAGAAGGATGCAGGCCTCTGCTCCTTCCATGAAGTTTCCCATGGTCCTTGGCAAAAGCTTAATATCCTGGGATGGAACTTGTTCCAGGCATATTTGCTGGAGGAAGTTAATCCAGTAAAGGGAATGAGTAAAAAAAAAAAAAAATAATGCATTACATCAAATCTGATAATTAGACGCCATACACGGCCAAGGCAAAAAAACAGCTGCTGTGGATTCAACAGAATTGAGACACTGATCTTCTATCACTGGATGCATAAGTAGATAAAAGTAAATTAAAAAAATAAAATCCATACAATGGATGCAAGGTGACAAAGCAAGATGATGGCTGGTTTTCAGAAGATGCGCACAGGAGAAGGCTCGTCAAATCACCATGCTTTGACAGAAGACACTCAGATTTCTCCCTGATACGTACTGATCAGGACAGAGGACACTGAAAGAGAAGGGGTTCTGCACTGACAGAGCAGAGATGTGTTTTTCTGTCTAAGAAGCTCCAAGCTCTTACAATCTGATGGCATCAAAGGGCCAGGCACACAGGTGGCTGCCCCTTTCATCTGTGACGTTTGTTCACCTTACTGTATTTTGGTATCTGCAGGTTTATTACTTAATTACGAAAAGGTCATAAAGGGAAGAGCTAGATCGATGCACTGAATTTCTAAGCTAGCGCTAAAGTAGAACCTCGTGCCAACCTCTTGAATTCGACTGGTATTAGGAAAAGCATGTTCTGGGTTTAAAGCTAGCAACCATTAGCTCTTCTAAGGAAATAAAATGGATAAGGAGAAGTGAACCAAAAGGCTCAGATCAGTATTGCCGAAGAACAGGAGGTGGCTGGGAAATACCTACAGGTTTGAGGCAAAGGGCTGTATCGAATTCTTTTCCGATTTCTGCAGTCATTAAATGTTTATTGTATGCTCGTAGCCCTAATTCCATTTCACAGCTCGGAATCCTTGAGCTCATGTTTCATCATTAATTAATTCACATTCATTTTGTATTTAATCACTATGCAACTCCACCTAGGGCTGCTACCTTTAAGTGAGGTAGAAATCTGGGGCAGCTCCAGGTATCTAAGGCTCACCGAGATACTGGCCAATGTTAGCAGCAAAACACTGATCTTGCTCAGTTGCATTGCTTGACTCATCATGGAAACCACCCAGTCTCACCACTGCAAGAATGTGCCCAGGTAACTACTACGCAGCAACAGAAACTTAGAACAAAATAAGTAATACAGCAGCAAGCCACTGTCACTTTAGCAAAAAAACATGGATATACTGACATAACACCACGTGAAAGCATATACAGCTACTCCTCTCCCTCCAAGGCATCCAATTATATATCATGATTTATCTGGATAAAGTACCATATCTAATCATAAACTATCTACTGTGATTAATAGGAACACACAGTGTGAATGCAAGGTATCAGACAGTGATCTGGTCCAAACTCAGGCAAGGCACTTTTTTTGGAGAAAGGTCCATAAACAGCAACTGAGCTATTAATTCAAAACACCACGATTAAAAACTTGACACTTTTTGAAAATCATCCCCTGGTTGAAGAACACCTTGCCCCTTCACGGACCCATCCTTCCTGAGATGAATTCATATTTGAAGGGCAATGGCAGGAGCACTAAGCTACTAAATTTACCTCCTTTATTAAGAAACTGTAAACGTTACTCCTCTCTTCCAGACGTTTCTGCTCAATCAGTGCACAGGCACACAAGCAGCTGAGTCGTCAAAACCTTCTCACGTGGAAGGGACTTTCTAGTAAGAGGACACTTCCATACCCTCAGGTATCTCCCACCCAACTCAGGAGATTGTCACCAGCTGCCGATCCTCCTCCAGCTACATTTCATTTGGTCACAGCACCCCAGGGCAGGCAAAGCCCTCAACAGGAGGGAAAGAGTGAGGGATGAGTGGCTAGACAGTGCTTATGAGAGAGGAAAGAGCCTCTTAAAACAGTAAAAAAACGTAAACTGATCATGTATTTAAAAAGTAACCCACATGTCAGTTAATGTACCATAGCCTTAATTTCAAAGCCCCTACTCTGTGACTTCTGTTGGTTTGAAAGCAAAGTGTTTTGTAAAACCCGACAAAACTATCCCTCCCTTCCACTACCCCAGGCACTTTCTTGCTTTTAATTTCTGGCAGGATGCATTGCAAGGCAGGCTGGCTCCCCCCGGTCACAGCAACCAGAGGGCTCAGCCCAGGCAGCGACAACTGTGGGAACTGCACCCCCAGACTGTGGACCCAAGGTCTCTGGCCAAAGTGTTCTCCATCACCTGGGGTCACAGCTTTCCCCTCTCCGCTACTCCAGAAGACAAAGTATAGTTAAGTTTATGGGGAAAAGTATCCTGCACAAAAATTACAGGCACATATTGTACAAAAAAATTTACACCAGGCTTGCCATAATTAGCTAGACAAATATATTTTCGCAAACACTGAAAACTTGCACTGTGTCTATTTAACATTTTTTAAAAAATACTACATCTGTTGTTACAGAACCTAACATTATTTTTAGGGCTTGGATGCTACATGTCTAGCTTAAAACACAATCGAGTGATCACTTGCCATTGCTACCTATCAAGTTAAAAAGGCTGCAGCAGGAGACTTCAGAGTCTCCAACATGGTCACCTGAGGATAAAAATTAAAGCTCTTAATTATAAAGAATGGTATTAGTTGTATTTTTAAAGGGACAACATTTGGAAAATGTGAATTTAAGTAAAGCAAGTTCTGAGGGGGGAGTGATCTTTACAGTAACTTTAACTATAGGAAAACGTCAGATTTTCTTAAAAGTGACAAACTCTGATTTGAGACCAATTACAAAACTACAAGCAAAAAGACCAGAGGATAACTAAGATATCTAATTACTTCCACAGACATTAAGGAGAATATAAAACTGAGGAAATAAGTGCAAAGTAAATACAGCCTAAGCAATTAAGTGCATTTTAGATTATAAATGAACCAATTTCACAGACCACTGATAATTTTCAAGCAGTTCTGGAAGAACGTTGTTTTGTGATACTACTCACTGTTTTTAGAAGTCTGGGTTCTACTGTAAGCAAAACCAACGCAGCCAAAGATCCTCAAGATATCACAAGGGAGCGTCTAACCATTCATCTGCTGCCATCGTGCCCCAGTCTCACTCTTATGGTCGTACCCGGCATTGCTTGGGTGCTCTGGTTCATTTAGTTTTCCCATGAAGAAATAACCTTGGGCATCAGCCTGCTTCTTTTCTTGTCCAACTGGATTAACACTGAGGAACCTGCAGATGACAATAAAGGTATTGCACTGCAAAATGACAAAACAAGTTACAAACACACCCACAGAACTGCCAGATTGCCACCTTTGCCAGGAGTCCACATGGATGAATCACACCCTTCCTCCCGGGGGAGGAGGCATCTTCTGCTCTTCTGTATTTAACAGATCTTCTACACTTTAAAGAACCCCCACCCCCCCCAAAAAAAATCCACGTTCAAAATCTGGTCAAGTTAATAAATCACCCTTCATAAATCAAAGATGACACTACTGACAGTATCAGCACAGCTGAAAAGCTATGAGCAAGTAATAATCTTTGCTTTACAGGCTGCACCCATTGTAAGGTGTGAGAGTTGTCTGCTGAACCCTGTGCGACGTTCACTGTTGGCTCTCAGTATTGGTTCACCTCCAACTGCCAGATTTCCAATAGCCAGTAATTTACAGCAAGTAGTTTATCGTAACAGGAGAGCAATTCCTAACACTCTCTACTCACAGGGCTGCTTTGGAAGAGCTTTGGTCACTGTAATTTTTTCCACAGTCCTGCAATGTGTTTGTCATGAGCTTACGGGGTTTCCAGAGATAACGTCATTATGTCTGCTACCACAACTTCAGTCCATCCTCAGCCACAAGGTAGGTTTCCAGTTTTAGTCTAAAGACAGCTATTATTTACTGTTCTGTTTTGATATCGCCAGCCTTGCATCTCACATCAGTATCAAGGAGGAATTAAGCCAAGCACAGTTAGACACGGCCAATATAACCCACCAGGAAAGGTTAAGTGACTTGCACTTGATACAGTACCATGTAGAGATGAATTAAAAGGTAGCACCTTAGTAACCTTTTAAGTCAGAGAAAAGGGCCAAAGACCAGATCATGTCAAGGTATGGGCATCTGTTTCAAAAGGCTGCTTCACCTAGTCACGTGGAGTTCTGCTTCTACCGACCCCCTGAACCGTTGCTACGATGGCAAGACTGAATACCCCTTGATTCCCAAACACCCCCGCAACCTACGCAACAGTCCTCTGAAGGACAAAGGCTGGCATACTTCAACACTCAAACACGCGCACGTGCTTCTCCTAGAAAGAAGGCGCATGAATCCATGCTCCCAGGAGCTTAGAAAGATAATCAAACCATGATTTCCAGCAAGCAAGGGCAGTACTCCAAAGCCTGAACCCAGCAGCATCAGCCTCACTCTTTACAAGCGGGTCGAGGCTGTTTGCATTCTTCGAGCTGGGAGGTATGTACCTAGGCACCCAAAAGGGAGTGGTCTGTCTTTTCAGCTCTTGCAAAATCCAGTTACCCAAGATACACGACCAGCTGCTTTGACGTGGCTCTGAGAAAGCAAACAGTCAGCAATCAGGAACATCTCAGAGAACTTTAATAGCAGCCAAAAGTAAGGCAGCTGTGAAAATCTGTTTTTACCATTTCCTTTGGAAAGAGTTAACAGGCTTCTGCTAATTTATGACTTGGTATTCATTAAAGTATTTATTTAAAAGTTCAAGAGGTACTTTGCTATATTACTCAAAGCCAAACCTTGCAATACCTTACAGGTTCTCATCAGAAACTTCATTCCCCTGAAGTGACATTAATGCAAAATGTTATCTTCATGGTGATTGTTTAAATAAATTAAGAAAATAAGTAGATCTGTAATTTCTTTTTAATACTGTACCTTGTATGCAAACAAAAACTTTTTAAAGAATGTTAAAGATTGAATAAAAACCTTGCTGTTAAAAAATTCCCTTCTGTTGTTCTGTTCTTCACTTGCCTTCTCCCTCATCCACACCCCTTTTAAACATGCCATGCTCAGTCTTCAGGTCTTCACTATGTATTTAAGAAGTGATTCAAACAGGCATCTATCCATGTTACTGAGTGGCAACAGGGATCTTAAAGGCTCTGAAGATGCAGAGTAAGGTCAGTTCAATATAGACCAACAGGAATAAAAAAGGGGGGGAATAAAGAGATACTGAGAAGTTGAGGTTCGCAGTTACACTTGCAAAGAAAAACAGTAAGCTTTCCAACTGTTTGGATCCTAAGCCATCCTGACAGTCAGGAACCAGAGCATCCCAGTGATTAAATTAGCATCTGAAAGCCTCAAAGGGGGACTATGTAAGTAATAACACACTTCACTCCCACCCCCCAAACTCCTCCTGCAAAGAATTTAATGGCATACGAAATATTCCTGAACAGAACTGAGCAGACATTTCAACAGGTTTCTAAACTTATTTTATTTGCCGAGTTTGGATAGCATGCATCATTTTACAGCACCGGTAAACAAGTCAGTGAAGCATACTGCTTTTAGGAACTTGTACTGTGGAATGTCTTAAAAAACCATTACCCTCTCCCCCTCCACTCCAGTACATAACACTAGCTGAAGACAAGACAGACATATACCAGGGCAACTTCCTTATGGCTAAAAATACTCATAGCAGCGACTTTTAAAGGAGGGTTTTATTAAATCAAGTCATTGCACTTGGGTCATTTATTGCTATAGCGAACAAAGACCATTAAATAACGAACACCTTTCATTTGTGGTTTTAACTGATTGTCTTGTTCTGTTCATCTGCTACAAGCTTACATGCAGACACAATTTTTGTAGAGCAATCCATTCCAAGATTTGTTTCATGATCTAATCACAGTGAAGAGCTTGTGTAACACAAGTGGCTATGCCATCAGGCTCAATCCTTGCTTTTCATCACCTGACTTAGAGGTATGAATTCTAAGTAAGAGTTTAGTGTCTGACGAGAAGCATTACTGCTGCACTTTATTCCTCTATATAAAGATCTGGCTCAAGTCTTCATTTGTGATGTATCTAGGCAATTAAAAGTTAAAAGCATTAATATTGAATCAGCTTATTAGCAATGTGACTAGCAAATATTACCTAATATCTCATAGTATAATTAATAAAATTTTATGAACAATTTAAATCAGCAACTGACAAACATCCTCCAGTTGACTTTTTGATGTTTGTATCTTATGATGCATCAACTGTGGAAAAAGTATACTCTCAAGAAGTAACACTTCCATGACACTTGCTCAAGTGACATACTAAATAATTACTGTCTTTATGACTACTCCCATGAACAGAAACTTACTTACTTCTCTTACTGGTGAAGTTCCCAAACTATGTGGCATGTTTTTGTCATTTAAATTCTAGGAAACCAAAAGGAGGTAAGGTGATTACTAACAGAATTGATGCATTTGACTGGCTTTCTAAAGGTGTATGGTTTTTAATTCTTTAATCAAATGAACACAGCAATAAATATCATTGTCTCCCACCACTTTGCATATTATTTGTGTATTATTCTGGTGCACTGTGTTGAGCTCGGGGGTTAAAGATAATGGCAATCCACAAGATTTCAACTGTTTTCCATAAAATGTGAAAGACGACATCTTGGACACCAGCACAATGCTATCAAAGCAACTGTTCCAATCACTCATTAAAATACAAAGATGTTATTAAATTTAGAGGTACACAATACACTGAGAAAGATTATGGCATAAATATATAAATATTGAGACCTTTTGAGAGTATCAAAGTTCCAAAGGGATTTATTTGGAGACATATTATAAACAAAACCTGACTATTGTAAAAACAGATCAAGGTGCATATTTAACCACTAGAAAGGCTGATGACTTCAGTTTAAATACACAGAAACACAGATGTTGTGACTTAAGGTTTACTTTTTCATGCTGTATGTTGTAATATTTTAGGCACAACAGGTTAAGATTGGATTCTAGCCTTGTTTCTGGTTTTCTTGCATTCTGTGGTTTTAAAAGTTAATTCTCTTGTAACTTCATGATTCAGTCCCAAATCCCTTTTTAATCCAATAGTGCAAGTGACAAAACATTCTGCTAAACTACTCAGATTAGATCATTCGTTCTTACTACAATGCATAGGAGTTTCACCTGCTTCATTGCATTAACAAATTCCTATCTCATTACTCAACTTATACACAGCATATAATTAATATTCTCACTGCAGACAGGCACAACAGCATAACCTTGGGTAAGACTGCCAAAATTATACAAATATAATATATTCCCTTTTGCATGTAGGGGAAAAGTAGTGACTACAATTACGATACAGTTATTCCATCCCTCCCAATAGACTATTTTACAGATTAGTTGTAAAGACAGATCATCCTATTTATAGTATAGATGTCTTTAAAAATTAAGCTACTGGTATTCAATAAAAATCTATTAAGAATTCCCTCTCCTTTCTATACAGATTCAGTAGTATTTTCAAGCAAACCAAAAAAATAAGGTCTGCAATTCCAGCACAGTAAGAAATAAGGCCTCTTTTGTATTGGCAAAAAAATTACACCATTATTCTTTTTTGTTTTCTTATCTCTCTGAATAAAAGACTATATTCCTTTTTTTACTATATTTTTTTCTTTAAGACTGTAGAACACCAGCATCCATTATTATTATGAAATAAGAGTCAGTTCTCCTTGTGTTCAGCTTTAAATTCCTGGTGAGTTAAAAACACTGAGTCCATAGCTGTCTCATGTAGACATCACTGCTTTCTTCAATTTTTCTATTTCAAGCTGGAAAAATGACATTTTGAAAAGAAAGAATCAGTATTAAAATAGCAATAGTCTAAAGTCTTCAGAGCTTTCACCAATATTATAACCTTTATATTTCAAAGACACTTAAGTAAATAAAAACATAACACAGAAGCATTTGACAGCTCAGTATTTACAGCTGATTTCATACTGCTATATTGCTAAACAAACAAGAATTTAAAATCATTAAAAATTTGCCTATAGTTCTGATACATCTTATTAGATAAACTCACTCTGAATAAAGCAGTCAAAGCTGGGCTGTGGAATCACTTGACATGTCCCCACGTAACACTGCATCATCACCTCAGACTAACTTCCTAAAGCAACCTTCATGCAAAATACCATGCCATGATTAATTTGTATTTCTTCAAATGGATTTAGAGGATACATGGAAGTTACCTCCTCTTCATCCCCAGTGCATATTAAGATAACTTCACTGGTTGCTTTAGAGACACATTAAAAAGGAGACTCACCAGAAGTTCTTCTCAAGTTTCAAAAGTAGCTTTGTAGTCAAGAAGTACTATTTCACAAATAAAACGCCCTTTTGTACTAGACTGAAATAATTTTTCACAATGAGCTCATCCTATTAACTACTTAATGACATCACATTGTAATGCAGGTAGCCTTCTTCAGCAGTAAACTGAGAAGACTGGCATGCATTCATTCATAAGGAAATTTTCCAGATGTATTCTGTTCTTTTGGCAAATTATCCACTTAATATTTAAACAGTTCATCAAAAATTCAGGGAAGGTTACTTTTGGCCTGTTTTTCTTTTGATTACATAAAGTAAATTTGTCCTTCAGTCTTATAAAAGCAAAGTATTAATCTTTTCTCTTGGAACATGTCCAGTTAGACGTATTTCTAGCAAAGAGCAGAATCTAGCAACACTAAACTGAACTCACATCCCAACACCCATACATATTACTAAAAATAACTTTCCAGATAAAGAAAGCTGAACTAAGATGAACTGTGAATCTTCTATGTACATCCAGCTGCCTCGTGAGGCATTCATTCAACCACACAGTAACAGAGCAACAAGAAAAAAGACTGAGCAGGCTCATTGAGACCTTCTTGTGGCACCAAATTCCAGAACACAGCCTACATACTTCTAAGCTTTATCCCCACTCGAATTGCTAGTATTACCTCCAGATTACTTCGTAACAGCTTCTCTTCTTCCAGATCCTTCTTTAGTTTTTCCAGTTCTCTCCTAAAAGTAGTTAGAATATCAGAAATACAAGTTTCACATTACTGAGAATGGGCAACATAGGCCTTGTTTAAATTTTACATGAGAAATTCCTGTAACAACTGTCTGATGCTACATCTTATAAATAAAACTTACATAACAAGTACATGCCCACTAGTGAACTGGTACTCAAATCTGGTGGACGACAAGCTTCCACCAACTCTCAACACTTCTTACCTATCACTATGCACTTACCCCTAACTTACAATCACAATTTTAAGTGGGCTACTTGAAAATTTCTACTGTTATTTTACTTGAAGAGTTGAATTTAAACCAAAACAGCCTAGCAGCTTCTACGTAGAGAACAGAAATTCTTTAGAATAAAGTTCCTAAAATATGTTTTATTTCATAACTACGTTCAGGTATGAAAGTGCTAAGAATTATCATCAAGTCACTGAAGAACTAGTTCATTAATCTCCGGAACTCATAATGTACTAGTTTCCTTTGGAGACCAACTGATCCTGATGCTTTATAACCTCTCAAGAGGTCACTCTAAAAGCCACTTTGGTTAGCACTAGTCATCATTTAAAGAGTACCAAAATGAACGTCTGTGCCGTAAAACTAAAACCAGAAAAGGTAAATTTCCCGCAGATTAGTCTTTACTACGTTTACTCAAACACCAATTACATTTTTCTTCTACATCATTCTTCAAACACAACCCTACCCACATGCACACAGATGATGGGGTCACCATGATGACAATTTGAAAAGCTCAGTAATATCTTTCCCTACTACCAGTCACGTCAATACTGCAATTACTTGTGCACAGTGTTACACAAGGCCAGCACATGTACTTGTGTTAAATACCACACACAAAAATCATCTACTTTTCCTTACAGTGAAAGTACTAACTGTTTAAGAAGTATTTTCAAAAAGCTGTGATGAATGCAGGAATACAAAGCAGGAAGGAACATGTACAAATTACATAAATACTCTGACATCATATTTTACATATTTAGGACATCTAGTTGGATCAACTTCTAAAGCAAGATGTTCTGAATTAATATTAATATACAATAGCTTCTTTTTTTTTTGTTTTTTTTAAAGAAGTTTGGCATTAAAGACATTTGGGAGATGTCTATGTAACCCTTCGAGACTGAGAAAGAAAATATTTACCCGTGTTCTTTCTTCAGTACGTCTACTAAACCCATCAAATCATTAATCTGAGTCCTGAGTTCTTCCACAGAAATTTTTTCATCATCCGTTTCTCCTTTAAGTTGGATGTCTCCAGGAAAAAAGTTGAGTATAACAGAACTTGGTCTCTGAGATGAGGATGGAATTGGTGGACTGAATGCAGATGGCTGAAAAAATACATCAGTGGAAAGCTAAGAAATTAAATCATACAGACCACTTACAGCATACAGGTTGTACTGTTATGGGAGCTACGTGTGCACAGATTTCCTTAATTTTCTACCCAAAAGGTAAAAAACAATGTCCAGTTCAAATGGACTATAGTAGTATATGAGATAGTTATTTTATACAGCTCTTTATTAAGCATTTCCCTGAGGTTCCTGTAGACACACAAAAAAGCGCTGACACTGCAGTTCGTTACACTTAAAAAAAAGTTATTTAATGGGGCCCATAGGTTCATTATAAACAATCTTTTGTGCACCTTTCTGATCTGCTCAGTTGTTCTGTCTGTCAGGAGACTAAAAGGCTGAGCAGACATGAAGCTTATTTGGGAAATGATACCATAGTTTTATGCTACCTGATACAATAGGTCTCATCAAAACTGATGAACTATATACTAAAGTATAAGTGAACTTTATACTAAAATTTCTAATACGAACTTTATACTAAATGACATGGCTCACTTGTATTTAAATACAATCATTTGCATTTAGGTGTTGCATCAATCTAAACTGGAAATACAAGCAAGATGAACAGAACACCCAGCTGCTTGGTACTTCTTTAGCTCCTCGGTATCATACCTTTTTTGTTTCAACTGGCTTTGGTTTGGCACTTTCTTCTTCCTTCTGCACCTTCAAATTTTTTTCTGGACTCACATTTTGACTTGCCTGGTAAACCATTAATAAAAAAATAAAAAGGGTTTTGCAATTTAAATAAATAAATAAAATTAAAAAAAGAACTGTCGTGTTTCTAAAGACGCAACAGAAAAAAGAAAAACAAACCCAAACTTAAATTGCTAGACTACCATGGTTTTCTTTCCCTGCCAGTCAGAACTCCCCTTCCCCACAATACTCATTCAGCTGAATTTTAATCAAACTTTGGAATCTTGGGCAGGATTTTCAAGCATCTCTGCAGCACTTAAGTCCTTGATGCTTTTGGGAGCCTGTAGGTACTTCCATAAAACATAAACATTGATTGGCTGTAACTGTAAATGGTAACTGGCATGACTGAACTACACAACATCCGATGATAAAATTTGATTTCAAGGACTCTGCACCACCTGGTTCTCATGGTCTGACAATCTCATGTCTTAGCACATGAGACCACAAGTCCTGCATAACAGCAACATTAAATTACAAATTTGTTGTGGCCAAAGACTATATACTGTTAGGCTTGTAAGGCACTAAAGACACTTTTAGAGTTGCGTGTATGCACAACACCTATTTCATCATCAGTGATGCTAGAAGAGCTGAGTACTTACTGCAATACCCCACAGAACAGAAAGGCTCCTTACTCCTGCAGCTGCAACGCAGTCGGGTTGTTTCTCTTATATACGCTTCTCTCTGGGGAATGGATACTCCTGTAGACAAAGTCTATAGGAACTGAACCTCTAAGGCATTTTGCGTTTCACCCTCAGATAAATGGTTCACAAGACTGTTTCCCAGTGCAACCCTGTTTCCCGGGAAGTTAGTTTTTAGTTCACTACTAGGAAAAACACACCCAATATACTCACAGGACTACTGCTATTGAAACGTGAAGGCAGCCTCCTACCAGGCATCTTGGGTCGGTTTGCAGTAGGATGTGATAGGTTATCTGAGGTAGCTATTACATCATCAAAACTTAACAGATCTAGAAAAAGATGAAAACAGACCACCATCAAGACCAGAAGGTTTTGCTGTGTTCTTTATTACTTTTTTCCTTAAGACAAAAAAAAAAAATTATCAGAATTCTTACTGTTTCAAAGACACTTGGCATATACAACACGTGCCATATGAAAAAACTACATGACTTTGGCAAGTGGGAAACCACATTTTCCACCTTGAAAAAAATTAAGAGTTAATTCCACTAGCATTTAAATTCAAGTTCTCAGCAGAAGTGCTGTAGTAACATGGCAGCATAAACAGACCTAACAAGTATTTGGAGAAAAATACATTTATGACTTTGAGAGGTGCCATATTCAACTGTTTAAGAAAGCATATTTTCTTGTCACTAAACTTGCATGAAAAGCATGAAACCCCATGTTTAGTGACTAAAGACAAAAATAAAAGCAGTATGGCAAACTACATCTCCACAGGTTGGTGCAAGTAAGTTAAGATGACATTAACTGCAAATATTTCCGTGCAGGGTAGTTTTTTCATATGCAGTACTTCGTCTAAAGAAAATACATGACTACATAAAGTCTGTAATAAAACATTTCAAAACTCCATTCTCATACTTCATTAAATCATACAGATCTCTGCTCATTAGTCTCTTTATGCTTGTAGCTCTAGGTATACTCTCTCTTAGATCAGTAGAAATTCTTTACGTCCCATGGGAAGAGGCAACCTTCGGAAAAAATCTATTAACAGGAAGAACAGAACATATCTAATCTAATAACGTAAGTAGTTCACCTACTTAACAACTGGACTTCTTTATTGTTTCTCCACAAAAATAATACTACTACTTACCTGTCAAACAGATGTGCTATGAGATAGGTTTTCTGTTTAAGCATTGACATAAGATTATGGGTATTATATATGTTTTTACAACACAAATTCATTAGACTTATTCTAGAGACTCTAAATGTTTAAAATGTCACACAGCATTTACTAAGGGCACCAAAAGTAACATTCAAGGTTTGGGGTTTGTTGGGGAGTAGGGTGGGGTAGTTTTGCAGCCTCTGATCTTTACATGACATTATGATTTATCAAACAGCAGCTATGATACTTCTTTCCCTATTTTCTCATTCATTTTGAAGCTACAGCAAGAGGTCATATAAGAAAAAGAAGCCCTAAGAACACTGAGCCAGACCACTGATACCACTTCCATGTTTGGATGCATTACAAAATCATCTGATTAATTCAAGTTTTACTCATGCATTGTCAAAGCTAATTTATACCTGTAGGAACTAAGTTTTCCACTGAATGTTTTAATTGATTTTAATGTCTTCTACTCTGCGTTCCTATCCTTGAAGTCCTTAAAATACTCATAACTTTCAGACATCCCTGAACGTACTTACTTCATCATCTGTTGCCTTGTTGAAATGCAAGCTTTTATAACACTATCTGTTACCAATCAGTTTTGCTGCTTTTTATTTTTATTAAAGAGAACATAAAGACAGTCTTTTGTAAACATGTAATCATATCTGCAATTTAAAAAAGCAGGGAAAAAAAAAAAAACAAAGAAGGAAGAAACAGAAGAGTGATGAATGGCAAGCAGCTGACGGAAAAGAGGATGAGGGAGAATTAAATAACTATGAAGCTATTTCTGCTGTAGTCTGTGCCAATATTTAACTTATTAGAAGTCAAGCAACAGTGACCAAAAGGTGTATCTTCATGTTCTTTACTCAATCCCAGAGCACTAACCCATGCCAAAATGTAAACAAGGATTTATGTTAATTAGGTATTACTAAAAAGGTAACAGGAAGGCAGGAAGAAAATATATGCCCTTTCCCCCATCTCAGTAGGTTTTGCCTTTAAACGATCCTCCTTTTGTCATTCTGCAGAAATGACAAATCAGTAAATTTAAATAAGAATTGTAAATTGAGTTGCTATTATGATTGTAATGCCGGTCCTGTCTCCATGAACAAAGTAAACATCAGGCAAATTAAGAATATTAAGAACGTATTAAGAATAATGTGTACATCTGAAAAATCATTTGACAAGGCTTGAAGATGAAGACTGCTACAGTCTGGAATTGTGTATGATTTCAATATAGATGGTGGGATGACACTAAAGCTGGGGGGTGGGGGGCAGTTCCTATTTGTTAAGAGCTTCTAAAGCAAATTGCTACACCTGAGACAATTACTCAGCATTAAAATATTACCAGTACATTACAGTCCGAGAGAATTCTGACTACTTGCATTTTCCTTTTAACCTTTCCATTTTGTTGCTTCGGTATAGGGAAGAAATTAAAACACAGGCTGGTGGCGATTACTGTTTGTGTTTGTGATGGTGGTTTTGTTTGTTTTATTGTGGGCTTCGGGGTTTTGTTTGTTTTTCTTTTTAAACAGCATTCTTAGTTATTTTAGGAGAAAGCTTCGCTCCACTGAAACCAATAGAGATACTGATGAAACCCACTGAAAGTTCACAATGTACACCCATTTCAATCAATAAAATGATTTATCAATTAACTTTCTTACAGACCGCCTGTGAGTAATTGTTAAAAGGAAATCCCACCATAGTGCTGAAAGAGCAATATACATCTGGAGATAATCTGAGTCAAAAAAATTATTTTAAGGCTGAGTGAGAGCACCTTTCTTTCTAGAAAGATGAGTTAAGCTTAAAGAGTTACTTAAGACAGACTATTAGAAATGTCTCTTCTGCAAGCTTACCACGGATCCATAACAGAACTGTTAGGAGCTTTAACAGATACAATTAGGTGAGAGGTTTTGTTAAGATTTGTGAATGCTTCCAAGTGTATTCATAGCAGTTTGTCTTAAAAAGCCTTCACAAAAAGAAGCAAAGCTGAAGGGGTGTCTAAATAAATTATGGTTCCAACATCTCGTGTGGCTGGGGTTTAAAAACCCATGACAGAAGTGAAACGTATCCAGTATTTTGTAAGACAGGACATCACATTCATCTGCAGAGTAAGAGAAGATGGCAGCCCTTTTTCCTATTACTCGTCTTGCTAAGATTGCGCCCCAGAAATTTAGGGGACAGACAAATGCTTTAGAATATTTAAATTTGCAGTCAAGCAATAGTAAGGTATTTGCTACAATTAAGCACATGCCTAATACGCAACTTTCAAAAACACTACTTTACAAGACTCATGATACTAAATAGCCTACACTAGTGGATTCAGTGCCTAAAGGCTTCATAATTGCATAATTTGTGTGTACAGAAAGATAAAGCCATTCAACCTATATACACCAGAAGCGCTATAAGTACTGAATACATTTCACTATAAACACTAGGTTTGGCTTATCAATAGCTGGACTGTAAAAGGTTTTGTTTTTTTTTTTTTAAATCCCCACAAGTTCCTAATTGAAAAGTATACTTAAAGTCACAACTTCTTTAATAGCTAAGGAAAACAGGCATTCAAACAAACAAAAAAAGCATTTTAAATCAAAACCCAAAGATTTTAGTATCAATAACTGCAACTGAAAATTACTCTTAAGACGTTAAGAAAAGGCTATGTGTATGGCATAAAGCATTTGGATTTCCTTATAGATTGTTATCTTACCAAAATGGAGAAGGGTAGGGTAATTTCCTGACACGTAAGAAGGGAAACATGGCAAACAGGATAGGAAACAAAATCTGGAAAGAAAAGTCAAGGAGAGGAATGTCTAGAAAAAGATTCTGAACAAAAAAATTATTTTACAAAGCAGGAAAAAGAAACATTTGTAGAAGAAACAGAATCGCTTTACATGTTCAGCATGCTAATATTACAGCTTTAGTCTTTTACAGTACTTTTAATTCTACTTGAACAGAGAAACATTTATGCAGTTTTTCAAATAAAGCTTCAAGAGGAGGTATTTCACCATGTTCACTGTTTCTGAATGGTTTTGAGTATTTGTCCTTATCTGATGGCTGGGGGCCTAATTTTGATATGGGGTAGGTTGTTTTTTTCTATAGATATAGAATATTTATGGCTTCTCCTCAGGCTAAATTGAAAGTAGTTCAACCTACACCACACTTCACAGTCAAACTAAGTTGCAAAACAGTAAGACGCATACTTAAAGAAATTGGTTTTCTAAAAATTCATTCACTTCAGTACCTCAGTCTAAGGCGCGGCAGGGGGCTGTGTGTGCAGAAGAGACTCTGGTAACGCGGTTGCCAACCCCAGCCATACATTTTCCCCTGTGTTTTAGTATCTATTCCAGTTCTTGTAGGATTAAACATTCTTAAACTTTACATAAGGACCCAACACCTTTGGAGCTTTATAGAGCCTTAGCTGCTGCATGGAGTATTATGTCTCTAGCAGCAGAATGCATAGAGACAAAGCATGAAATTCATTACATTTTACTAGCAGGAGTTTGGACTAGTCTCTTTTCACAGAAGTAGTAAAACTACAAGTGACTTAGGCAGGTCGTTTTAAACAAGGGCACTTTCACATAACAGAGGATTTCTGAAACTTTCCTTAAATAGCAGCTCCTTGACACTGACACTGTCAGTGCTGCATCCCTGCACGGACCACCTGAGCCTCCTTTGCTTGCTCTGCATCAAACAAGGATCACTGAACAGACCTCACCCACTTGCTTGTTACGCACCCCTGTCCCCTGCCACACCTAGGTATTACAATCTTGAACTTCTCTATGAGCCTGTAAAATCTTATGTTAGCAAATCAGAATTCATAGTTTGTTTGAGTTTTTTTTCTAAATCTGTATAAAATTAGTTTTTTTATATATACATGAATACCTAATATCACAGCTACTATGTTGCCACTCTGGTTATTAAAGATGCCAAGATAACTGCACCTAAAGAAAAAACCAAAACATTCCATCTGTTTTCATGGGGAGTTTTTTCCTGGGGATAAATGATACTATGCTATACAGTAACACACCTAGCACAGTCCTAGAGATAAACATCTGAGTAGTAGGACAAATCTTACATTTTTAAGGCTAGGTTGTGCATTTCTATTTCATCTCTCAGCTTACTTTGGCCTGAAAGTGTTTCTTCCATACCCTCACTCAAACTCATCTTTAAATAGAGGCAATAGTCAAACTGTCAATTCAAAGCCTTTAAGACGAGGCATATCACAGCATATGCACAGATTTTACTCAGGAATAAAAAAAGAATGTATAAATACTTTAGGATAACACTAATAATATTTATAAAATTTCCAGGATCTTTTAATACCTGCTGAAGTCCAGCTTTTTGTGGCTCAGAAAGATACAACTTCTGTTATATTTTGTATGAAAACATACATTAACTAACCTTGCCCCATACAAAGCATTTAAGCTTAGAAGCACATTTTTAAATGGTTAAGGGAAAAAACAGGAGTACTCTTTTCTATTCAGAAACTGCTTCAGTTTTTTAATGCATTATTTTATCTCCCAGATGAATTTATTACACTTTAGGACCAACTATTCTACAATCCGAATTTCATAATTGGCCTAAAAAAAAATAAATCAAGTTATACTATTTCAAACTGTATTGTTACTAAAACCTTTTCTGAGATGAAAGGCTGCATTTGAGAGATGCAAGTCAAACACTGCAGGTAAAATTCACTAAAGCTTTTTCTGCAGTAGCTAATCGTAAAATAAGAATAATTTAGAGTTTAAAAAAAACATGCCCATATCAAATGATCTCTGCCTAAGAAGCATACAGAGGACTGAAATTGGTTGCACTGTCAGTAAAGGACAAAAGGTAATTATATAATAGCTCAGAGAGCCTGATCATCAATGTGGGGGCTTTAACCAGTATCAAGGTTTCGACTGGACAAATTTAGTTTTAAAGAGATACCAGGTTTGGCTCAAGTTGCATTAAGCAAAGCCATAAGCATGAAATTCAAACGTACAATGCTCCATGCTGGCCCAAATTTAAGGTATGATAAAGTCATAATCTAAAATAGCTATGAACTTAATCACAGAATGCTGAAGGTAATGGCATTACTAAAAATACACAAGTTAGCTAGAAAAGCAAAAAGTTATCTAAAATGCAAGAGCAGAACAAACAGAACCAGTCAGTAAGAAAAACAATTTCATAAAAACACAAGATAAAAGTGGCAGCAAAAAAAACATGCTTTCAAATTAGAAGAACAAACCATTACTTATGTTTCTCCCTTCCTGTCATCTATTACAACACAGAGCTCAACTACCTCCAAATGGCCTACTGACATCTGTTCACCGCTTGCTGACTCTTAACCTTCAGCTACCTACAGCAGTTCCAAAAAAATTACTTTCTACTGAACAGGCATAATTGCACCCTGTGGCATTTTGAGTAAATTACTTAATAAGCTTATCCTAACTTTGTAAAATATTGCAATCTAAACAGAAAGACCCAAAAGAACCTTTTATTCTTACCTGATTCTTTAGAGCTCTTTACCACAAGTGAATCTACCTCTACTGATTTTGGTCTAAGTGGTAATGGTTCAGAGTCTAACTTTGGTTTGGCTACTGGCTCAACTTCAGATTTCGGTCGAAGAGAAACAACTTCTCCATTAGATCTGTAGTAAGAAAAAAAAAAAAAAAAAAAAGACAAAACATACCTGGTCAAGAGATAAAACGGTTTACGACTGAAACATACCAAGAATTAGAAGTAAACTGAAAAATTTCAGTAGATTTTATCATTTTCTAAAGTCTTGCTTAAAATCAAGTCAGGACTAGAGCAATTCTAGTCCTACAAAAGCCAATCCTTCTGTTCCAGCTCTTGCAGAGTTGACAAACATGTACAATCCCCTTGTAAAAATAATCCCAAACTTTCAGTACAGGACACATTTTGGCAAATCTAAACCTCCCCTGGCGCAACTTGAGGCCATTTCCTCTCGTCCTATTGCTTGTTACTTGGGAGAAGAGACCAACCGCCACCTCGCTACAACCTCCTTTCAGGTATTTGTAGAGTGATAAGGTCTCCTCTCAGCCTCCTTTTCTCCAGGCTAAACAACCCCAGTTCCCTCAGCCGCTCCTGAGAAGACTTGTGCTCTAGACCCTTCACCAGCTTCGTTGCTCTCCTTTGGACACGCTCCAGCACCTCAGTGTCTTGCTTGTAGTGAGGGGCCCAAAACTGAACACAGTGTTCAAAGTGCGGCCTCACCAGTGCTGAGTACAGGGGGACGATCACGTCCCTAGTCCTGCTGGCCACACTATTTCTGGTACAAGCCAGGATGCTATTGTAGCAGTACAACTTCATTATGGGACAGGCTAAAAGGAAAGCAGCCCATAGATTTGTAACTTCATCTGCCCCATGGTTAGTTATGCGGTACTATTTACTGTGAGATGGAGTCAATGTCTCAAAGAATTAGGAAGTTGTAAGTTCACACTGATAAAGACTTGGACAACCAAGACAGCAGTAGGTGTAGGGCAAAACTTACCCTTGCATCATTTTCACCCTTAAAACATAGGTTTCTTCCCACCTTACCCATGAGGGAAGATCAAACAACAAACCAAATAAAATATACTTGGTGTACAAAATTTAAGTTATACTGACTTGGATACAGATGACGGCAAAACAGGTTTATCTGGACGTTTTGGGTGCAGAAGCCCTGCTCTCAGTAAGCTGTTAGTCTTGCTTGGAGGAATAGGCTTCTTGGGTGGTACCTGAGGAGCTTGTGGCTTCAAAGGCTTTTGTTCCAGAGCTCCTTTTTCATCTGACAAAAGAAGTCACCATAACATTTTTAAAACCCATGTTGTCTAGAATTCTTACAATGCTAATCAATTAGAAGGCAACCGCTGTCAGAAATACTTTCTTTGAAGATCAGATAAAAGTGAAAAACAGATATGCAAGTGTCTTAAGTGATACCTTATCAAAACACACAAACTACTTACCTGAACTTAAAAAAACATTATGTTAGAGCAAGCAAAATGTCTTTCTACTGACATGAAACAGTAGTAAGAAATTATGGATTCACATTATTGCACTGAAAATGACAGCTGAGAATCTCTCTGTACTGCTACTGCTTTCTGTTTTCTATGAATTCACCTTATCTCCTCTTTAAACGGTAGGGTTTGCTTTTTTATTCTGTTGTAACTGGACCTCTTCCATATACACAAGCAGCATAATTTATCTATGGAAAAAAGGTCGGAAAACTGAGTATTTAACTGAATTTATTTTAGATAAATTCCACCTTCCTACAAATTCAAGATACAAATTGAGTACGGATAATCAAACAAAAAAAGTTAAATTTATTGTTCAATGACTGCATGACCTAACTGAATTCTGTCCAGAGGAGCTGACATGTGTATGACATATATTAACATATGGGATACTGAAAAGTTCAAGCTGCTTCACAAATGTTAGTTGAATACTCTTCAGCCTATGTTCCCTAATCATACCCTGTGGGATATCCAGAGCATACCTTCTACTTTTCCTTGTAAAACTATGCTACAGCTCAGTCAGGCACGCATAAAGTACTGAGGATTTAAAAGATTAATGTTAGGTTACAGCAAGGAGATACAATCCTTTACAGTTACTGCCCTTACAGGGCAGTAAATCAAGTAAACTGGGATGGAGAGACTGACCTTCAGCTTTGATTCTTCCCATCCTCCCCTTCTATCACCGCTTTTAACCAAGTACTGGTCTAATGTAAAATCTTTACGTATGTTACGGATTTGGGGGTAGGGCTGGAAATCTGCTTCAGCTCCAACCCAGCTAAGTGCCTGAACTGGTAGGTCTAAGACTGACTTCCTTTGGAGAAGTCCTGCAGCTGTTGAGTGTCAGCCCTCCAGCCATAAAATGGGAAAACACCGATTTTCCTTCACAGGAATACTTGGAAGTAAACAGATCAGAAGGATACTTCTGCAAAAAAGCATTACCCACGGCAGAACTGTATTCCATCTTTGGGACTTGTGAACATTAGGAGGAGATACAAACAAAAAACCTAAGCTGGTTGGCATTCCCTTCCAGTCTCTCTTAGCATTAAAAAAATAAAATACTGAAGTAGTGAAAGGATTTTACCACATGGTGGTGCTGACTGCCCTGTGTAAAACAGCTTGTTAACGGTGCTAGCCACTTCTGCCTACTGATCCTATATGCAAGATTTAAATTTTAAATGCCCAATAGCAGTTAGCATTACTGAAGATCAATTAGCTTTATTTTAGCTATGCTGAACACAAGTTGAGAACTAAGCCTTTTGTTTTTAAGAACAAGTGAGTTCATAAACAGGTCAGAAAGAATGCTGTTACCAAATCATATTCCTGAATTATCATTTGCCAGTTTTCCCTTCAATTACTCCCACTCAAAATCCGAATATAAAAACCGTTCACAGCTAAGTGGAAAAAGTTAATACCAAAGGTCAAGATTCACCACGAGCACAGAAATCCAACAATTCTGCTGGACAAAATGGCATGCCGCTTTTTTGGAATTTGCTCCGCAATGAAAAAAAAAAAAAAGGGTTGGCTAAAAATGAGCAGTTTCGTAATGGAAATAAAAATATTAATCTGAAGACATTTACACTGGACAAAAATTTCTACGTGATACCACTAAGTGTCCTTCACTATAAACACAGGAATACTTACAGGAGTATTGCTTTTAACTTTTGATCAGTTTTTGATTGCAATTAAAGGCAGATTTGTTAGTCTCCCAATAGGCATAAAAAAATTACATGGTTTGATAGCTTGTGATTAGAGGTGCTCAGTTAATATTTTTTTGAAAACTAATTACAGTACAATTTCATACTTAATGAATTTAAACGCTAGAGTTCACTATTCACAGAACAGAGTATGTTCTTGTAACATGGTTGAGCTACAGTAACATCAGAATTTCTTCTTTAAGACCCAACCAGCATGTTTGTTTAAGCTTCTAACTTTTAAACACAATCAAAACAGTGTAACGGTTTGACTTAGCAAGTTTTTCAAATATGAACAGAAGTCTTTTAGAAATGTGTTTGGGTGATAATAGTAGCTTTTATTCTGAAAAAAAGGTGTCCTTTAAATTTTAAGAAAAGTGGTAAACATCTCCAAATTCTGGGAACTGGAAAACATGGAAAAGAGCAAGAATTAACAGGACAAGAACTCTCAGTTTCCGAGCATTGTGACTGTATCATCCGTCTAAGGAGTGCTGTAACTGTTCCGTGTATTTCTTTCAAAAATATTTTCCATCAGAGACCAGTTTTGGCCAAAACATTCAGAAACAGCAGCAAATGTTTTAATTTCTAATAACTTGCTATTCAGACTGCAGTCACTATCACAGAACTATACTTAAGAATAACTATGGTATTATGCAGTGCAATCGACATTTTTCAGAATGTAATGCAATAACAAGAAACACATTTCATAGAAGTGTAGTTGTTCTCATCACTCTAAAGACATTTCCATAACATCACACACACATGATAGCTTCTGTAGATGGTATCAAGAGAATCTGTGTGGTGTCTTCCAAACAGGTACCAAATAGGTATTGCACAGAGCAGCCAAGCTACAAATTGTAACTCGTTTACAAGAGCCTAGTCTGAAATTCACTATGAAGAAAACTGGTCTCACCTTTTTCTTCAGGCCTCGAAGAAGGGAATTTCTTCTCTCCAGTTGGCAATTCAGGCTTTGGAGCTGAATGCAAAAACAAACCATAGACATTTCTCAAAGAGCTTTAATTATCTTACTCACTAACTAAAAATATGATATACACCAATTTGTGTTTATATTTTCTCCTTTGCAAGGAGTGTAATACAGTTATAAAACACTCATTTAAGCCCAGAAAATGGTAGGCCTGTATTAAAATGTTTCCAAAGTAGGCTCCATCATAATTTCAAAAAATATATAGCAACAGAAAAATACATAAAGCATAAAAAGTAACCTCAAACTGTGACTATGAGTGGCTGCATTACTAGGAAATACAGAGCTACTTCTGAATTTTCTTCTGAAGTCATGCACTGCTTCTGAAATTTATTATTTCCTCAGACACGTACCACCATACATATCCTACGTACCTGGACTTTTAACTGGAGGTGGAGGTTTCTTTGGCTTCTGAGGGGGGGGAAAAAACAAATAAATAAGCAAACAGATGTTCTGTATCAAAGACAGACTTACTTGTGTTTTGTTTTGCATACTGTAATGTCTAGTTTGTTTACTAGCTGATTTCAAAGTACTTCACAAAGGAGATAATCAATTCACAGGCAGGAAACACAGAACTGGGGTAATTCCTCCACTATCTCTGAGACACCTAGTTGCACAAACAGGAACAAAATGCAGGTGTCTTCAAACCAGATCAGTGCTTCAGCAATGTGCATAAGCAGCAGAGGTACAAAGAACTAAAAATTAAAAATTACATCTTTTCCAATCCAAAAAATTGCGCTGATCACACCCATTTTAATTTCAATATGTAAGCTTCAGTCTTAGTACAATGTAAACCAAAAGTTTAAGAGTAATCAGGTAAATTTTTGAACCAAAGAATGGTCACTTTCACCAAAAAAAGTTCTAAATTAAGTATCAGAAGAACTATTTCAATTAATTGACTTCTAAATTACAACAGTGCAAGAAAAAAAAAAGTCAGCAGCATTTACAACAAACACTACAGTTGCATGAAAAACATTGTTTTGAGCTTCCTTATCACTGTATGTTTAAGTGGAAAAGGTGGACAAACTATCCATAAAAAATTTACGAAGTATTACGGTGCCACAATTTGTACATTGAAAATAACTATTTTAAAATGCAGTCACTCATCACTTTTCTTAAACTGGTAAAAGTGAATTTGAATCTCTCTCCTGTTGAAGGATTACTGACACCTCTCAGGACAGATGTCTTAAGCAACCTCATCCTCAGAACCTGATTCATGAAAATGCTCCAGAAGAGGTGTCTCTGTGGTTGTACTACGGACAAGACACACTGATAGAATGATCACAAAAAAGCCTACAAAAACACTTGTTCTTTATACAAACACTGCTGAAACCATATGGGCTCAGTCTAATATAGCCCCTCCAAAAACACCTTGTAGTGGGTATTTTTGAAAAAGTTGCTATGAATGAGTTTCAATTCTGTGCCCCTACCGCTACTGAATAAGTTGTTCTTAATGCAGAAAGATTTTACTCTGACAAGTGAAATGTAATTAAGCAAGCATGAAAACCCATATTAAATGTCTTTCTCTAGTTTCAGAGAACACAAAAGCTAGTGAACATAAGTAACAAGATTGTATTTTCTTTCTTTCCCAAAAAAGCAAATACATTATCCAGCTGTGCAGCACTGCTGCTTACATCAACAACTGCACTGAGAGTTCAGCATCAACTTGCCATTATGATTCTGAACTGTGTTTTTATTAAGTTGATATCAAATAGCTGATTACAATAATCAGCCATCCAATACCTTGAACTTCAAAGTTGCTCAGTGCAAGGTGAATCCCCGTACTGAGACACGCTACACAAAGCGGAATAAAGGATCAAAACAAGGTCTGCCTACAGGAAACATTGTTTATGGTAAAAGAGTAATTTTCTTCCTCCCTCTCAAGGGATCAATTCGGTATTGCAAAAAAGTGACACTACCCACCCACCCCTCAAATCAAGTCAGTTGTACGTTACAGCATTTATGCCACCCTTGCAAAGCTGAGAATCAATTTGAAAAGAAAACACTGACTTGGAGTAACTAGACTTTCTGTGTATTTTAGGTAACTGAGATTAAATGCTAAGTTAGTTACTATCTGTCAGGCTGTATCTAGCAATCCTCTGTGAATGTCTCCAATTCCAGACCAAATGGCATTATTTATGAAACTCAAACTCTGTGCTACTGAGATACAGGCTTCAACATTTAGACGTCATGAACTGGAGCTGAATGTGTCCCATCTGGGGATAACGTACATTTGTGAATTAGTACAACCATCTTTGATACACAAACTTGTCAGAACCAAACATCACACTAATCTCAACAAAAAAAAAAATATTATAAAATAAGAACCAAAATTACAAGACCAAGGAGTACCACATGAAAACACGAATTTTTGTAAGTTAGCACATGAGATGGTGAAAAAATATTTCTAGATCCCACCCAAAGATTATCCTTCACACACTGCAACCTACTGGCAAGTCTTAATGCTGAAAAATCCCAGTCGGTCCCTAAGGGGTCATTCAGCATTTTGCAATTACAGTTACAGGACTACAGATGGAAGAGACTGACTGCTTATCTCCTTTCAAGACAGTAAGGGTTTTAATCAGTAATCAGTTACACAAAACAGCATGTTACCAGAACTATATCATTTTCTATATGATCTAATCATCCTCATTAATTACAACTAATCTGGAAAAGCATGCCTCAGTTTAATATTTAATGAGAAATTTAAATACAAACACTAACCTTTAAGTCTTTCTTCTTTGATATAGCTATTTCAAGATAAAGTTAAAAACTGCCACAATTGTAATAATATTTTAAGCAGCATAACATGTTGTGAAGTCTTTTATTCTTTGCATTTCCATCAATACTTTTCTGTGATTCTAAATGATGCATGCAAGAACTTACAGGGAAGTCTTTATCAGACTCTTGTATTTGAACAGCAAAATTATCTGGGAAGACTCCTTCTTTACCATTGAGTTCTCCTTTCCACCAGCCTGGCTCTCCAGTGTCCTAAAACAAACAACAGGACATTTCAATCAATATTTACTTCTTCCCCAGAACAGATACAGTTACAGGAACAAAATTTTTGCTTTTACCCACAATATAAAAATAACTGTTTGTCTGAAATATCACATTTATATGATAAGTACTTTGGCCACCTTAGCAAGAGGCAACAGCTACAGATCAGATCAGGTTTGGTCACTTTTTGTTTGTTTTCTAAAAAGCAGGATTAAACAATATTACATCATATATAAGATAAGGGTATAAGGATAAGATCTGCAAAGGGAACGAAAGTATATAAACCCAGTTATGACCCGATGCACAATATTAAATTCTCAGCTTCCTTGATCAGGAACTTATTCAGTAAATACTTCAAGTGTCATTGGAGTAACACACAATTCTACTAAATAAAAGTGATTCTGATGGGATTGATCAGGTCCGCTGGTATGAAAAGAGTGAAGAAGGAAGAGGACATACCCCACTGAGGGAAAAAATAACCACATTAAGACATAAGAAAAAAAAATAACAGAGAATTAATTCAGTGGCACAGAAATCCATTCCTTGATCTTACTGGATCAAGGCCTTAGTTTGTCCATAACAGAAAGTATGATGTTATTTGACTATTTTAGCAGCATAAATAACAGCTTTCCTCTGTGCCTCAGATGCGAAATACAGCAGATGTCACTCTCACTTGCACTCACTTGCATACAAGTCCATGTAAATTACTGCTGATACATGCCACCATTAGCAGCACCAAGTAGTTCATCCTAAAGTTCAGTACACAACAAGGACAATTCAGCAATCAGTTCAGCTGAGACACTGAACCGGTGAAGGAGAGGGGGAAAAATAAAACATAAAACAAAATAATTTTTAAAAAAATCCCAACCCACATTAAACTAAAGGAGGAATCGGCAGGCAAAAGACCTGAATAGGTGATTAGTGCTGAAAGTAAAAGTTTGCTAAAGTTTTCTTTCATTTCTCCCCCCGTCACCCTTTCAATTAAGTACTACAGAGCCCAATTTCTGAACAGTGTGCAGTTGTGAATGGGATAAGGCATATTACTGCTAAACCTCATTTAGCCAGTGCTGAAGTATGCTAGAAAGAGACAACTCCATGGAAAATGATCATATGCAGAACAAACAGGAAAGAAATGGCCAAAGGGGACAGGCTTTACACAAAGTGTATGTGCTAAAAGAAAAAGACCTTAACACTTAGCAAGATCAAAACCCCGGACTGAGGCAGCCACCTGGAAGTTACATTAATCTACTCAGACTTCGGAAGATGGTTTTGGAGGGAGAGCCTGCTCTGGATAACTCTTCCTCGCTCCAGTTTGGACCGACGTGTGCTTTGGGTAAATTGGTTTAAAAAGGACAGAGAGGCAAGAAATTCAGTGAAGATGGGGCAAGGGCTGTCACGTTTAAAAAAGCGCCTTCCATAACTACTCTTTTCCACTGTAATTACAGCCAATAATACTGATAATATCAATTTTCTTGTTAAGAAAAGTGGCCATCTTCTCCATAAACTTAAAATCCTCCTAAAGAAAAAAAAAAAGTTACTTTTCTTCTGCAACTGTGTGAAAGCTGTAAAAAAAGAAAGAAACCTTCCACTTTTTTTAGGCAAGTCCTTATTCCTTAATATAGCAGCATATAAACTAACAAAAGATTGCAGAGTACTGCAGGGAAATTAAGTATGGGTAGGTTCATTTCTTGTCTAAAACCATCTGTTCAACAAGATGACTTCTGAAAAAGGTGTTTTCAATATTCAACACAAATAAGAACATTCAACTAAATAATCACGTTTCTCTAAAGAACCAGACAGTATCATTACATTCTGCATGGTTATTCTGAAATACCAAGCATCTCAACACCTGGACTTCATTCTCCTACTGAAAACATTTGCTCGCTTTTTTCTTAATACCTACATCAAAATCAGTATGTACAGATCTTAATTTCTCACCTTTTGACACAATAATACTTTCCAACCACTACCTCAAGGTCAGCCTGATATATCACCAGAGAAAAAGTACAAGTTCTGAAGGTAAAAGGGCTATTGGCAAAGCTTTTGCAATACCCTCACTGAAAAGGCATTTGGTACTGTGTGTATACTGCGGCCTTTCAGGAATCGAAGATAACTTCCCACTCTGGAACGAACTTTAAGGACATCTGTATCTCCACCAAGCGTAGGAGCGAAGAGTTGACCCTCACATCAGACAAATCAGTCTATGGGAATATCCACTCCAACAGACTCTCCTGCTTTCACATTTTCCACATTACCTACCTGCACAAAATCCACAAAAGCTATATAAATTGTTAAAGCACATCTCACCTTACTGATTATTTGAATGATCTCGCCTTCTTTAAAGCTGAGTTCGTCATTTGAGCCTTCATGGGAAAATATTGTCCTGCAATATTCCTTGGCTGAAACAAAGCAGTGGAATTAACTACTCCGAAATTAACACTGTAGTCATACTTCCCTTCTAGACCAGCCATCTGAGACTGCTTTACAAATGTTCACCATGTCATTTCATATCACAAGAAAAATAAAATCATACATTTACAGACCGATAGAAAGAAATCTTTGTGCAGTCAGTAGTTTAAGCTCTAAAACATTTTTATCCACAACAGCAGCTTAATTCAGGTACTCTGACTTCAGAGGGAGAATAGGAGCCTACTCTGTTAAAATTGTAACAGCCTATTTAACCCTTCCCATAGCATTATATATTCAATTTTGAGCTGCTCTAGACAAAAATGGTTTCAAGGTTTTTATTGAGAGTTTATATGAGATTTTTATAATCTCAAATTTGATCTAGATTTCTAATTTACATTCCTAATTAAATACATGCAATTATTTCATGGTGGTATCATTTATTAACACAACTACAGACACTTCAAGTACTCAAGCAGCACATTTGCTGAAGTTCTGCAGTGAAATCAAGGAATTGAAACAAAGGAATCCCTTGGCTAAGCACCTGAAACCAGAGCTCATCTGAGTGATAGACAGTTACAGCCTCAACTGCACAAGGAGAAAGAATAATTCCTTTCTTTCCATTTGGTACAGTTCAGTAACTAATGCATTTAAAATCGACATAATTTCAGGTGAAAAAGCAGGAGGATTTGCTTTCCTCTCCAGTGCTAGAATAAAAACAACATGAGAAAGGCCAAAATACATTAGTATAGAAATCTTAATTGCAAAACATTTTTTACACCTTTTTTAACACTAGCACACTGAAAATTATTTAGCAGATAAAAGAATGAATTTCTGTACCTAACAGATTAAGGAAGAGAAAGCAAACAAAAAGGACTCTAATGTGCTGCCATAACATATCAGGTATTTGGCCCTGGTAACACACACAGAGAGCAGCACATCAAGTCCTCATTAGGATTGTCTGCAAGTCAACTTGTTAACGACTGCCTCTTGCTGGATCCTAAGAAAATGTGAGTGCAGTTGAATCATCTTCCTGTTGCTGTATTTTGTTTAATCAAGATAAAAATCTTTAGCTAAAAAAATGCACAAGTTGTATTCTTAAATTAAAATCTACCTTGGTCAGTGCCAACCACTATGTTAAAATTCAAAAGTATGCCAAGCTTAAGAGATAGATACGTATCTAGATGTATCTATTGAGAGAGAGAGAGAGATACATAGATATGTAACCACGTAAGTAATCCTAGGTACAAGAACTTGCACTATTTTACTGCCTTATCTAGTGATCAAAAATGCTCAACTATAGATTGACTACATTGTGGTTTGTGAAGAATTACAGAAACATAAGCAGAACAGTGTCAAAGAGATGAATGTTTAAATTGAGGTCCGGGTGGTGGAGAGGTGGGGGTGGAGGGTTGGGGCGTGTTGGAAATCACACTGACTGTAAAAAAAAAAAAAAAAGAAAAAAGTGAACAGGTACATTACAAATATCTACCAAATTCAGTAATTTTATTCTTTAGTAGTGAGTAAGTGTAACACAAGTGTAATACACTTCTATATGTCCTGATTCTGTAAAAATACATGCATTTCCTTACTACCTGGGGATTTGGTCAGTACAGCTGAACTACTCAATCCTTCCTTTCTCTCCTCCTCCTCCTCCTCCTCCTCCAAGCACTTCTCCCCTCCTCACATACACCAAGTCCCACAACAGACAGAAAACCATGCCAGAAAGGAGACATTTCACTCTGCTCCAGGTGCCAGGAAGGCTGGAGGCAGGGAGACCTGCACCCTGCAGACTGCCAAGCTCCCCGTAAGTGGAGGCTGTGAACCCCAGTAGTCAGCACCCCCTGAGAAACCCATCCATGGACGTGAAGAGTATGTACAAGTTGCCATTTTAGCATCTTGTTTTGTAAACCTCACATTCTGTCAGCAGTTAAGATGAAGAAAAAGTCCAGTTTATCTTTCCAGCACTTAAATCTAGGATGGTATGTAAAAAACAGTAAGCCTGAATTTCAGTAAATATTTTTAATAAAAGGTAGTTTAAAACTGAATCTTTTCCAAACACTCAGGACTAACAATACAGTAGCAGGGATCACAGATGTTGTATTCCAACATAACGGGGGGAAGAGGGGTCAGATTGTGATTTTTTTTTTGTTTTTTTTTTTTTGTTTTTTTTTAACAAAATACTTTTACATACTTGCACGAGGCCAAAACAAGCTTCCCAGAAATAGCAGAGCCACACCAAAATTGGCCACACTAGTCTAAACATTTTAGAGATCTCTGTTTATTTGCTAACATATTGAACAGTTTATTTTAATCTTGCACTCTCAAAACTGAGGATGATATACATAAACTATAATATGGTCTATATTAAAATAGAAACACTAAGGAAGAAAACCAAACTTTCTTCAAAAGGTTACAAGATGTTCTTAAATGGTGTCTATAGGTATTATCTACTGATGTTTTCCTACAGCATCTATTACTACCATATTTAAGTTCCTCTCTGATGTAGTCATTTCTCTGGGGAGCAGAGACTCAGCACAGCTACTGCGTTAGTCCAATTTCTATGCTTTTAGCATGAGATGCACCTGAAATTACAAAAAGAGCTAAATACCGAATGTTCAAGTGTTCAGTACTGAATGTTCAGATTTTTTAAGTTGACTTGGGTTAATTTTTATGCAGTTTTCAACAAGTAAAATTTCACAGTGCTCAGGGCTGCACATTGTCATCCTGGCTCTTCCAGCAATAGCACTGGAATGGTTTAAAAGCAAGATCCCAAGACTGTCCCAATTTTCAAGTTTAGTAAAGATTTCGAAGTTGCAAGTAAGCATCAACTTCCATTGAGCGCATCATACACAAACTTTTGATAAATGCTTTGCAATTGCAAAACTTAAGTATTAACTACTCTCAAGTCGTTACATCAAACACTTCTTGACAGTAACCAGCTGTTTATAAACATGGTAATGCTCTTTATAGCTATCCAATTCAGCAAGACCAAAACATGGCTAAAATGGCAGGAATGTCCTATATACTCCTATAGATATAGATAAAACTAGGGCTCTAACAAACCTGCCATTTCAAGTGCCGTGTTGTGACAGATTACACAACTCCTGAGTACAGCAGAGTCAGTTGTTTGTTACAGTTTTCTTATTTCTGAAAATTATGCATTCCATACAAAGCAACCCACTTAGAGCAAAATAAGGTATTTCCACATAAAACAAAAATATACCTGAAATTACAGTACAGAAGTTGAAAAAACATCTGCTCTGGAGCCAGGCAAAATGAGCTGTCTACATATCACATAATTGAAGTTAATTTTTTATATGGGGTTGGCACTTCCACAAGATGTTTTGGGTTGGCTTAAAAATAGCTCTCTAGATAAAACTATGCAATTTGGTAGTTAAACGAAGTCATAAATTCTTATAGATAATAAAAAAGAAAAATAAGAGAAGTTTTTATAAACAGAACTACAATGGAACTGGATTATCTAGGGAACAGACTTCAGCAAAACATAAGCACCAACTTTCTGATGCAAGAAACTTTGCATACAGTTACAACAAACACTAGCAACTCCACAGTAAATCCCAAGCCTAGAAAGTAACTTCTATAATCTAGGGACAGAAACTGAGTTAGGGGACTGTCCCATAGCAATACATCTCCAGTATCCCATCTGAACACTAAAAGCTAGGCAGAAAGTAAGTCAGTTTGAGCATGTCAACATAGCAAATTAATGCAAAGGGACTGCTGCAATAAAACTCCATACTCCAGGCTTATTTTGTTCTGGGAGACAACCCTACAAATGTTTTTAATTCATTTTCCACAGAAATGCAAGCAAAATTTCCTTTAGACTCTTTTGCATTTGCAAAACTCCTCAAAAGATACAGAACATTACACAAAAAAAACAGTATACACAGAAGTTTAAGATTTTAACACAGAAAGATTTGACACCCAAATACTTCTCTAGAGAGGACTACCAAGTAATAGATGGAAATTTCCATCAGCCTTACCTTTTGGTTTGCTTTCAGCTTCTGATTTTATTACTTCTGACGAGTTTTCACCTTTTGTTGTACTGGTAAGATTAATTAGCTTTGTTCCAGGGGGATGGTTAGGCAATGGCTATATGAACAAAAGAGAACTTTGTTAACAAAAATTTTTTATGAGTTTTATTTTTTATTAGGCTACAGAACATACTCAGGTTTTCATTAGCCAGAATGACGTAAATGACCATCTCCAAGAGATGCAACAAGCTCTCCCATTAAGTACTTAACTTACTGTAATTACTTCATTACAGCCCCTGCAATTAGAATTTTGTCTACTGATTAAAGACAGAGCACTGAAAACTGGCAGCCAATCTCAGGACATTGCCAGATATACTTTTACAATCATATTTCAGCAGTTTCAAGTGTTACTCTTCCAGTATCCTAAAAATTGCCTCCTCCAGCACAGAACAGAAGCAGCTATTTAACAGCTCTGCGGAAAGTAACTTGCTGACCACACTTACTTTGCACTGGAATGAAGCAGGAATATTCAGTAGCCATACACCACCTCAGCTGAAGAGGCAATCAGTTCTTAACTACTAAGAGCACATGAAAACCCATCCCAGCTTCCCTTCACTCTTAGCAATTTGTACAGAACAGAACAGGTAAGTGTCACTAGAGATTTCTGCTGAACCAAAAAAAACCACAGAGGCATCACAACCAGTAACAAGTTGCAGAGTTAACGTCTAACTGAAATAATTTTTCCAATGTATTTTTTCTTTTTTCCCCAGGAGACTTACTGAGCTGCCAGGAAGATTCAGACAGCTTCAGCTGCATCCACTTCTTCACAGTCCTATGAGCTACAATCATAGAATACAATCTTACAGTCAGTACTTACCTGAGCAGCCCTAATAGTGTTACTGATGTGAAAAATCCCATTGCCTTTAGTTACTCTGTTCATTTTCATTTACAGTTAAACTATGCAGACTTTCTATTGTCAAAGAAAGTAGATTTACTCTCTACATGCCTCTGGACTGATGTTCAGTACTTCTAACATACCATAGAGGAAGCCATGGTCACATGGGATGTTCTTGGGATACATATGCAATTTAACTTGCTCCAGAATGCTTTATGAAGGAAGCACTAAAATAACCCACCTATGAGATGAAACAAGTCCAACATGGAAATAGCTCTTCTAAAACAAGATGCAATTAGAAGTATGAGAGGAAGTTTAGGCAGGCAGGGTATAAATAGCCTGAGCCCAGGGCAGGATGCTGGGACTAGCTGAAACTGTCTCCTGCGGGAGCATGTATACTCTTGAGCACTTAGATACATCAGTCCTCAGCCTTCCTGTGCTGAACAGTCTCCGAAATCCCCAAGGGAAAAAAGCCCTCTCTACTCTAGAGTTTCCTGATGACAGCTTTTTTCCTTACTGGCTTAAAGACCGAGAATGCCCTTCCAGCATCCCTCCAGCTAACTCCAAAGCAAGTTGAGCACAAACCCAAAGCAGCAATCCATATTCACAAGAGCGTCATGAGAACTATCTCCCTAGGGCTCTCCACGTTGTTCTGTAAATCTGCCCACCTTTGGGATGACTTTGGCAACAAGCATAAGTAGAATATTAAACACTAAACTCAACTGTTTATTTCATTCTCTTCAAGCTATGCAAAACTGTTCTCTCACTTCATTTCCCCTCTTGCTGAGAAACAGCCTACAACAACTTTCCAGACAAGCCAACCAACAAAACAGAGCACCAACATATTTTAGTGTTTAAACACAGTCAAGTAACACAAATCAAGATGTCTGAGCAGACTTCACATTAATTGAAAATATTTAGATAGGCTCTTTTTAACTCCCAAGTTACAAGGTAGAAAGTACAGAAATGTGCTTTTGAACGATCAGTCTCATGACAAGGTACTGAAGCCCTAGCCTAACAGCATTCACACAAAGATGTAGTGATTCCACAGACTCCTACTTCAAGGGACAAAGCCTGGAGAGAACCAAGGAAAATCAATGTGCCTTCACAGAATCACAGAATGGTTTGGGTTGGAAGGGACCTTCAATCATCATCTAGTCCAACTGCCCTGCCATGGGCAGGGACATCTTTCACTAAGACCAGGTTGCTCAAAGCCCCACCCAGCCTGGCCTTGAACACTTCCAATGATGGGGCATCCACAACTTCTCTGGGCAACCTGTTCCAGCATCTCACCTCTCTCATCATAAAGAATTTCTTCCTTATGTCCAATCTAAATCTACCCTCTTTCAGTTTAAAACCTTTGCCTCTTGTCCTGTCACTACAGACCTCAGTAAAATGTCTCTCTCTACCTATACACTTAAAGACACAATAAGGTCTCCATGGAGCCTTCTCTTCTCCAAGGTGAACAATATCCTCCTTAGGAGATAACATTTCCCCAGCCTTAAACAGAAGGCAACACCCTTGTAACTTTTGTTTTCTGAATCATCTGATGTTTTGACTGGACCACAAAGAGGACACACATCATGTCTATAGGTCGATGAGCATTGCTGTTAGCACTGCTACGGAGGGAAAACACGTTCAAGGAAGTCTCTATCCCTACCCTTTTAATGACCATAACCCACAGACAAAAAACTGAAATTGGACAAAGGTTTTAAAAGCTTTCTTGAATTGATCACCTGAGTAAAAACTGAAACACTGATTATCTCAGCTGCCTTTAATTTATATATGGATTTTCAGCTTTTGATAAGTTCTTGGTATAAACGATGCATAAGTTCAAGATAAAGGATCGAGCATCGCTATTGCGCTTCCAAGGGGTAAGAGCACTCTCAGGTTCAGATCAAAATAAAACTCAAACTAAAGCAATTCCACTACCATCACATTATCTGCTCTCTCCTAAGCTTTAAGTTCGATACAGAGAACAGAAGTGCTCCTTTTCCCACTCATTCTTAAAAAAGGAGGGAAAAGAAAATGAAAGAGGATGCAAAATTGTAGAACAGTATTTTTCAGGCTTACACAATCAGCAGTTTACGTAGCTCATTAACCTAAGACATAACTAAAGCCAAAGGCTTGGTAGCATTCAATGAAGGTCATTTACATTGCTTATGATGGTTGACACCTAGAACAGCAAACTCAACATCTACCGAAACTTGGAAAAAAAACCCAAACCAAAACCTAAAGAAACACCCAACTATTCCTTGTTTTAAAGGCCAAGTTTAATGTCTACAGGAAGACTTAAGTCTTGTCCCAGACTATATACAAAGTCTGTTACAAAGAGAACTATGAGAGACCTTGTACTGTAGATTTGTTTGAGAAATTATTAAAGTCTTACACTACATGGCTTTGAAATGACAATTTTTATATCAGCTTGGTTTTCCCCTCTCTAATTCCCCTCTCTAATGTTTTAAATATTAAGACTTATGAATAAACCTTTTGGAATCAATGTTAAATATAACTTAACACAGAAGAAGTTTGAGGGGGGTTGTTTTGTTTTATAGCAAGAGTCTGCAAGATGATTATGGTCTGATTATGGAACAATACTGACAAATTTTTAAATGGTCAGTGTATTCAGCATCTAGTAAGATACTATGCCTTCAGATTCCACATCTTTTAAATTATTTTTACAGGAAACCCAAAAATAACAATATGAACCACTACAAACCTTATCTTGCTTTTTATCTTCAGATTCATTAATGGACAATCTTGTCTTAAGTTTCACTGAGCCTTCTTTAAAGATATCTCCAAACCCAATACCTCGGATTTTCTTTGGTTGTGCTGGTCCAGATCCAGGTTCACTCCCATTTCCTGGAGAGGCCACAGGTGAGGTAGGACCACTGAAAACAGACTCTGAAAGTAAAAAATTAAAGAAAAAGTTGTTTTAATATCTGAAATTATTTATTTGCTCTTCTGGGAAAAAAAGTGAAAGAAACACAGCTGTGTGCACTGCTCTTGCTAAGCAGCTTTTCTAGGAACATCATTGTAGCTGTAATACCTCACATTTGTTCTAGTTGTATATTTAACATAAGACATTTGAAATGACACCAGTATTGCAACTGAATACTCTGACAACTAAGTCATTAGATAGCTAATATTTCTTGCTATTTCAATTATCACTCAGGCTCCACAGTCTGTTAACGTTAATGTTTTCCATTAGTTTTATGAAACACTGCTTACACATTCTCTGAAGAAGTGTTTAGTCCAACATTTAAAAGCTTGTCATTTGCACAACTACAGCTGCTGAAAGCGATAATCAATAAAAGGTCCATAATGAGTTCTACCATGTTTCAACAGTGACAAACCCCACCTTCTCGGTGTGTTTCAGTAGTACAGTGGTGCCTCTCAAGGCACCAAAGTGAAATTTTCCTATTGCTCAAAATGCACTATCAAAAATACCTGAAAAGAGTTTCTTGCAAATTTATTTAAATAGCTTTTTAACCTGATAACACTTAAAACCTATTTTAAATGAGCTAAGCATTCAAATCTGATAATAGTTGTTTGATATTAATTACTGGTATATAACACAAGTATTTAAGATTCTTTTAATTTTTCACAGTTTTAAGGAACAATGTTTACCCACCCCCCAAAAATGTAGTTCAGAGAACTTAATTTAGGTGTTAGGAGCTTTTAAGACTGGTTTGGGGTTTTTTTGTGGGGTGGTTTTGGTTGTTGGGTTTTTGTTTTGTTTTTATAAATTTTTAAGTTACAGTCAAATCTGTTAAAACCTAAAAACTAGTATTCATGGGCAAACTATTTCCATGTGCAGAATTCCAGGAGACAGTCATGTGAAAATAGACAGCTTTTATAAACCAAATTCAAAATAGTCTCCACATCTTTTAGCCTTTCAGTTAAGTTCTTTTCAGTGTATGCACGCCTGGGAATTGCAATAAAGATTAAAGCCTCTTCCCTCTGCCATAAATTTAAGGGGTTTTGGTAATACCGCAAAGTTACATAGCTCTTGACTTCAGCTTCTCACCTTTTCTCAACCGAGTTACTCTTCACTTAGTTATATCCCTCTTAGATACCTAAAAGGATAGCTAGGAATTTCATTGATGAGAAAAATCCAGGTTGCATGTTTGAAAGACCATAGCTCAGCAAATGGGGCGTTTACTGTTTTCCAGGAATGAGGAGAAAACTAGCAGATACTCAAGATGCTGACCGTGAAATTACTGAGCATCAAATATAACCCCTGTGGGCATGAGGAGCTGAAAATCGTAACTTGTTAGTTTCTGACAGAATATACAATTGTTTCAAATTACTGTTCAGTCCCACTTATCTCAGTATTCAGGAATTAAGACCAACACATACCCATTTGTAAATTCATCTCATTAGACCCCACTAAACTCAGAGAACTTGACCTCCAAGGTGACAGCCACTGAGCTATTTGGGACTGCTCAAGTCAAACAACTCATTTTACACTACTGCAATTATTTCCACAGTTTACAAAAAAAGCCAACCAAGCCAGGCTTTTCTTTCCTATCTCTGAGCAAACCCTTGTTAGAAACAATCAATACTGAACATCTTGAAGAGGAGGGTGCACATTACTACAAGGACAAAAAAAAAAAAAAAAAAAAAAAAAAAATCACTTTTTCCCTTGAACATACACAGCTTTAAGCATCGATTAACTTGTGTTAAGATATTGTTCCCAAAGAATACTCCCATTCCAGCAGTATCATATCCCAAGTGCGAGCCTTCAAACAGGTCTTCATAAACACAATGCCTCTGAAGTGCAGTTTCAAGGCGACAAAGTAATTGCCTGTAAAGCATGCACCTCCCTGACACCACTCAGCACTCCAGTTCTGTTCAGCCACAGACCATCTGCTTCTGCCTGAGCTATACAGTCATAGCCACAAATGAATGACTAAATGTAAATATTGCCTTAAAAACATTTTATTGTTTGATTAAAACATAATAAAGAACCAGGGCCCCCTTCCCACAATTCATTTTAAGTTAAGGGTCTCTCTACTGTTTTGATTCAATTCAAGTTTTAATTCTCAACTGACATGGTTAAACACATTTTCCATGTTAGAGTACTCATGTCTATGAGAACAAGACTGAAAAAAAGCTATTAAATGGAAGAATAATTTTATCTCCAATACTAAAAAAAAGCTGAACTCTGAATATGATAAGATTTCTACTGATAAAATGCCAAATATACATTTGCAAGATCAAGACCTGTATTGCCATTTTATTAAAAGTGTATTGGGAGCAAAACAGGTATCTTCATACTCAGCATCAGTATTTTCTAGAATGAAATTAAATACTCACCGTTTTCAGGAAGCTTGAATTCCTTACAACTTTTGTTGTACTACAACTGTAATATGCCAAATTATACCTGAGATCTAAAATTATTTTGCTAAGGGTATACAACAAACAGAATACCACCTGTGTCATCCAGAGTCTCCTGTGTTTCTCCATCATCCATTGATTCCAATTCTTTCACAAAGTTTGAAGGAAACAACCCTGCCTTGCCATTTAGTGTTCCACTCCACCAGCCGTCTTCTACCTGTATAGAAACATTTTGCACATTACCAATAAAGTAAAAGGAAATTCCTATCAATTCTATCCATACTTCACTTATAAAACTCTACAAACAACTTTTGAGAAAGTTCAAATGACCATGATTTATCTTTCAAGAAACCTACCAAAGATGTAGAAACAGTAGGCAAAAAGAAGAGCAGGAAAATAATTTACTGTCACTTCTATCACTACAGAAATGATCCTGAAACATGAGACTAGCCCCATGCTAATTAATCCAGAAGAGCAGCAAAACGTTCATCAACTTTCTCAAGGTAAGACAGAATAACAGGCAATACACATCTAACAGAAGAAGAAAACATTAAACTGTTTATGAAATAAAGATGCAACTTTTAGCCTGGCTTTCTAAGGAAATTTTTACGTATTCTTGCTGTCCATCCGTCTTTTCTTCTATCTTGTCCAGTTTCCACCAGTCCTGTTCCCACAGGCCTCATATCCATTGAACAGTTTCAAACAATTTTGATCAAAAGACACAAGTTTTAAAGATATAATTTCTACAGATAGTGTTGGGTAGAACAGAGGGAAGACCTTAAGGGAATCATGGCGTAACAGAAAACTAAGCTGTCCATTCCTTCTAGCAGGAGGCAACTGCCTGAACAGTGTACACCTAGCTCTAGATGTGTCAGAAGGTACAGATACTTTCCCATCAGAGCTGGCCAGCCAACAAAGGTAGCACAAGGATTTTGTGGTGGCACACAGCAGTCCTAGGGACAGATGCCTGCTGGATGCCAAATTTTGTCGTTGGCTTTGCTATTCACAAAACAACTCATTTTTGTACTGAAAATAAACCTGTTCAGGAATCAGAGAACATAATGGCTCCAATGCTCAGTTATGAGCTTGAATTCCTGGCATGTCATTTTCACTGCAATACTCCAAAATTTACTGGAATGTTTAGCAGGAATGCCCCACGGTCCAAAGCAGAACAACCAAAAGCTGGGCATGCATAGGTAACGGTGTAAAACAATGCCAGAAGACTAAGAATTGTGCTCTTCAAATTTATGAAGAGTTTTCAAAATGTCTTAAATAAATCAGATGTATTTGCCTAATGAGCACTATTTAAAAACTGTAAGATAAATTTTCAAAATATTTCATTTCAATTGCTCTGTTTTGGGGCTGGAAAGCTGGTTTTAGATAAGAAAGAAAAGCAACAGGAAAAAAATAAAACAGCACTTGTTTACATTATCTTTTTTTAGCCTTGTTTTGTAGGTCACTACGCCTGACACACAGGCATAGTTTTTAATCGCTAGCCTACCTCCAGGCAAGCAAAACGCATGCAAAACCTGGCAGCTACAGAAGACAGACAGGCAATGAAAAGAGCATTGTTCTTTTTAAAGACATCCTGGTGCTCCAATACAGCTTTGCTGTGGATGGTTCAAATTCAGAGTCTGGTCCTCTGAAAGAAATTTTAAGCATAGATTACTGACAAGTGCTGACCAAGCTCCGGAGCCTCGTGCTTTACATAATACACTACAGAAAACTAAAATTCAAATGCCTTGACTCACCCAAGAGCCATGAGAAAGGGACTTTTAATGCTTATGATACAGAAAGCGACTCAAACATCCATTTATTCTTCTGCCAAGAAATAAGGTCAGCAAAGCACTTTACAGACTTACAAGGCAAAGCGATGCCAGTTCAGAGGCAGTCAGGAATAAAACAAAAATTTCTTGAGTGTACTTGCTTCAGCCTCCTCACAATAGTGTCTTTAAAAAAACCTGACTATATACAAACTGTACTACCGGAAAAGGTATCTTTAATCAATATAAAAAAAAACAGGTAAAAAAAGTTTTACACGCTTTGATGGAGAGCATCTGTGCATCCCTGGGTGCTAGCACTACAGATGACAATTTTGCAACTCTTATTTTCCATTTCAAAATCTTACCACCCGATACCATTTCCACAAGAGGGAGTTACAGCTCCGGTACACACATCAATACTTTTTTGAGTGTGAATTCCATCATCTTATTTCTAGAAGATGATGAAAACTCAGACTTCTAAACAAAGGGGGCAGGGGGGAAGGCTGAAACAAGCAGTTTTGCCAATGTGATTTTTTTTTTTTAATAAAAACTCCACTAATGGAATTGTATGAATTTCGGTTATGCTTGATAACACAGCATGCGAATACTAAAAATATAATACTACAAAAATAAATCTACTATTTAGTGCTGCATCTGACAGGAGCAGGGGGAAGATATGAAGGACAAAAAGGTTTTACAGCACTGATACAATTATCATGTGCACTTTGTGCATGTATTTTGCATGCAAAACCAACATGTTCTGTAAAAAAAAAAAAAAAATCCTGCAGATTCAGCCAGCATATAGCACAAGGGCCTTTTTTCCCTAAAAGCTACTTCTGATTCTTGTAGCCTGCTGTCTTCAGTATTAGCCATTTAGTTTCTGAACCCATCTGCCTCCACCTTTGATTTCACAATCAGTAGCGTCAGTTGTAACTACTTAATTCATGAATACCATTGCAAGGGCTAAATACTGAATTATTCTCAGGTAACTCATACAACTGAACCCCCATGTGGAGCTGATTTTACTTTATTTTCCCCATGAAAAAGTGACCAAATGATCTTTCATTGAAGTAAGTTATAAGTTACCTGCATATATAAAAATAGCACCTTTTATATATAAATGGAAGTGAAGATAGTCTCACAGCAGTGAAGACAAGTTACCTAGGACAAGTTATCCCAGCATACTGCACAACCAACAGACGGTATTTTCTACCATTCTTCACATTTCTGGTCCATCGGTACAGTTTTGTGAAGCAGACTTAGCTTACACCTGTCAGGTCTATTCTAGACCATCATAAATACAGTGTGTAAACGGCTCTCTGCTAATAGTTAGCTGCAATACTTTTCTACCTGGTAGCATTTGCCTGAAAACTTAACATTTTTTCTCAGAAGTAGCAAAGGCTAGATACTACAAATATGTATTTTCAAATCATTAGGAAAGGAAAAAAACATGGGGACTGACCAAAAAAAATTAATAAAATAAAATCCATATTTCCTTAGAAAACCAGATGAAGAAATGCTTTGATCTTTTTATTCTGTTTGGCTACTTGGTCATCTCTGATACATCACACTGAACACTCCTCCCAAAATAATTCCAGATGTTGACATGCATGACCCGAAATGGCAGCTTCTGCAACTGTTTACTGCACATGCTCTCTCTTGTAAATGCATATGTTGGATCAAAGTCGTGACTGCTGTGTACAGGCACTACCCACAAATTAAACTGGTGAGGTTATCCAGGAGCACTCCTTTACAAAACACCCACACACAAGGGTATTTATGAAACTGCGACTTTAGTGAGCAGGTTTTACAAGTCACTGGCTCTGTTTATTCAAAGAGAACAAATTCTAGAAGCCATTAGTGCATCTAAAAGAATAATTTCTTCCTTGCTAGGAGAATGGAAAAGTCCTTCCTGGCAACTGTCAGGGTCCTGGAGGGTTAGCACTCTCTTCAAAAGAAGTCACACGTAAAAAACACAATCTCAAAGCTACTTAAAAGCACCACCAGACGCATGATTAGAAAGAAAGGTTCAATCTTATCCTTCCTCAGACCCTCAAAGAGGCAGTAAGAAAAGATGGCACCACTGAAGGTGAGAGCATGCCATGCAGAAGTTTTCTACCTAGTTCTGAAAAGGTTCCATCCACAAGGGCTCTGGTCTTTTCCACAGGTTCCCTGACAGATTTCACTCTTGTAAGAGATACTCTTCTGACATATTCAAGCCTCCCACAACACAAGTTGCTATCGAACAGAACAGATACCAAGGAAGCAAGGAGGTAGGAAAAGATAAGAACCCCCCACCCAAATACATAGGGCCATTGCCATCAAAGTCTGAACATCAAGATATATCTTTAACTGTATGTCTTACCTGGTGGAAAAGGAAGGCAACGGAAATAATAACATGTTGATGACTGCATTTGTACGCTCCATGTTTTTGTGCAAGTGGGTTGAAGTATATTGTACTACATGTACAGGCTTCTGTGCTGAATACTGTTACTATTAGTTCAAAGCTTCAACAAGTTTGCAGAAAGCATGAAACTGGAAAATCAGGTCAAATAACATTTTTCACCTAAACCAAGTTAGAGTATGTCAACTTAAAGGCAACTGGTCTGACAGTTTTAGCATAAGCATCCTAAAAACAAGGATCACAAACAGGGCCAAAGAACTGTAAAAGTTTTTCAAAAAAGGAATCTGTATTAACAGATCACAATGTATTGCCGTGATGATCAAATACTTCCCCTAAACATTTAGCATTCATTGATTTAGGATTTGATCCTGAGAGAAAGAACTCCTAAACTATTAGCCTCAGCTTCAAAAACGCTACTTTCCAGTCTATTTTTCCAACATCCTTTTAATTCAAGTAATCAGCCAAAAAAATAATTTGACTTTTGGCCACATAAAGAGACGATCAGCTCTGTAAAACAACTTACCTCTTCATTGATGTCAATCACATCCCCCAGCTTGAGTTCCAGCTCATCCTCGTTCTGCGGGACGTATTCAAACAGCACTTTGCACTGCCGCTTCTTGGACCCTGATTCAAGGGAAACGGCAGAAGTAAGAATGCTTGCAAAGGAAAACTAGTTTTTCCCTACACTCAGCTCCTGAAGATCAAATCTGACCAGAAGACCCATAAACCATCCCAAAAAGCTATGTAGCTTTTGCTGCTGGTTTTCCAGTTTGCTTGTGTCACTTCAGGCTAGCAAGCCGTACCTTAGACAGAGCTTGAAAACCACTGAGCTTCACAGACTGCCAATTACAAATAAACACAACACTGCCAATTACCAACATGCTATAAAAAACATGTTGACACAAGCAAGTTAGATAAATCCCCACTACAATGACTTTTCAAGCTATTTCCTGACCAAAACCTGCAGGAATGACAACTGCTGCCAGTTGCAGAATTAGCACCTGCTTGGAAGAAAATGTACAAGTTTAAGCCTCCAGTCTTTAAGCAATCCTGAAAGAAGTAACACGTTCTGTTCTGCACAACACTGAAGTGTGGATAGCCTTTCTGCTCTTAACAAAGACCTTGCTAACCACAGGTTCGAGGTAATGCTAACATTTGCTTGGCTCATATTTCAAAATCCAAACTCATTTTTATCTGCAAATGCAAAACACCTCCCTTTTCTCAGTGCCAGTATACAGTCGAGAAATTCAACCTAAGCTTCCATTAGCAGTGTTTGACAAAGGCAAAATTAAAATAAAGTGCAGCCTTTAGAAGTTTGCCACATATCATTAATGCTTTGCAGGCATTAAAAAGACAAAATGAGAGAGGGAGAGCATTGAAGTGGCTTCCAACAACCCCTCCAGCCAGAGTGGTGTGAACCTATGATTGCCCAATTACTCTGCACGTATCCTGGAGCGATGTTACTGCTGAACCCGGAGAGTTTAGGCATTTCTCCTTCAAACAAGAGGCCATGCCTTCAGACCTTTCCCACAACAGAGCAGCCAGCACACTTTTGAAGCCAATTGTCATCCTGAGCTATGACCCACACACACTCCCTATCCTCCTCAAAAACAGTCTGCCACAGTTTAAGAGAAAATATGAATCAAAGGCTTGAAATGGTAAAGCTTAAGCTTGTAGGAGCTGTATAATTTCCATATCAGCTCTTATACTTTGCACTCCTTCTGCACTCAAGCTTCAGCAATTAAGATTAGCTGGGTAAAAACATTTCAAAACACAGATACTGCCTCCAAGATTGATCCTTGTTTTATTATAGCAACATTGAAAGTCCAAAGTCAGATGTTTAGAAGACTGCCACACCCAGCAACCTCAGTACAAAACACACCAGGCATCTGAGCAATTTCTGAGAGAGGGCTCATCAAATCAAGAATTTTTCACATGCTGGTATACGGTCTGTGCTCCAAAAAGATTAAAACGGGCAGAAAACAAATAAACCAAAAGTATGAAGCTCTATGGGTTATTTCTAATAACACATAATTGCCCACAAAATATACCCTTCGTTTAACTCCACTGAAACTCATATATCAGCCAAGAGGGATTGTTAGGTTAACAGTAATTGCAATAAACGGTTCACTGGCCTTTACTACCTCCTACAGTGCTTACAGGGCT
>JAVKLA010000017.1:23282364-23293951 GCA_034782735.1 Sagittarius serpentarius
GGCTCCTCCTTTGTATGAGATTAACTGATACCAAAAAAAGGCAAATTAAAAAGTCATGGCCATTTGGTGTAAGTATGATCTCCGCATTCCTTTTCATATCGTAATTCTACCTAAACGGGGAAAAGGGGGAGAAAACAAACCCATAGATGCATTTCACATCCAGAACTCCCTCTCACCTGAGGTCTGTTTTCCGTGATACCCAGTTCAGGAAGTACTGTCTTCCAGTTCTGAAAATCCCTAGATTAAACTGAGGAAGCTAACCAACCCATTCAGAAAACAACACTCCAGCTTCATGTGGTGCCACAGGACTGCTGGGCTGGCAGCGCCAGCACAATTCTGTCTGTTCCCAAAACAACTTGTCTGGCTTCAGGTTTTATTTGTTTTGTACAGGGTAAACCAAATTTAGCCCTTTGTTGCAGTAATTCAGCACACCTTCTGTATTCTCCTTCTCCTGAATAAAAGCAGCCATCTAACTGATAGGAATACTGCCTGCAGGTTACTACCCACCTGATATAAAATACCTGAATTCAGGGAGAGCTGCACACGAGAACACCACAAGGGACTTCCCAGGCAGATACAACCTACCTCGGCACACACTGGAAACTTACTGTTAAAGTTTAACTTTGTTTTTAATGTTGTAAACCTTATTTTACCAGGTTAGGAACTAGAAATGGAAAGACAACTAAGCACTGGAAACCTTTTGAAAGGAGTGAGCGATGGGCCAAGCACAGAGCAAACAGGATCTGCAGGAGCTGTTTAACAGTCTTCCAGGAAAGAGGGAGCAGTAAATAAAATGGAAACACAGAGACTGTCGTTGTGCCAAGTAAACAGTTGCATGCTTAAAGGAAGGTGCATGAACACCATTTTCTTGTAGGAGAATGAGACTAGCCAGGGCACTACAGAGTTTGAGACCAAGTTGTACCTACTACCCTGGCCACAGCCACACAGCCACCAGCACGAGGACGAGACATGCTGAATATGGGATCGTTCCAGGATTAGGGAGACCAGAATGAGTAGTTGACACCTTAACTGGTATCAGATGATGTTCATAGAATCACAGAATCCTAGAATATCTCGAGTTGGAAGGATCCATAAGGATTATGTTGATTCCCTTTCAGACCCTGGTTGCATTAATCCTTCAGGCTAGATTTTGAAAAGCCTGCCAATGCAAACATCTAACAGGCACCTATGTGCTGCTGCCGATATGCATATACAAATCAGATTCACTAAAAAGTGATTTTGAAGGCAACGTCCTTAGTTGCCTAGAAGGTTTCAACAAATTTCTAAGTCTGGTGGTCCCATCTGAGGGCTTTAAAAGATCACTAGTGCCTCTTCTCCTTTTATGGGCAAAAACGCAAAGCATAAACATACCAGAAACAGTAAGTTCTGAATTCTTTCTTTTTAAAAAAGCAAGCTTAAATCATAAATAACTGCAATCCCTTATAAAAGAGAGGAAGCCAGAGTAATTTAGAGCAATGTCTCTTGTAAGACTGAGGTGTCCAAATACAAATCACAAGTCAATTTTCTGGATGCAGGGAATGCTGAGTTTTCTGCTCTAGGTTTTAGTCACCTTGATTTAAATACTGGCATTAAAACACAGAAACCACAGATGCAGAGGCACCATGTTTGCGCTCCTGACCATCCTGGGGGCTGCAGTTACAACCAAAGGAAGACCGCTACTTTTTCTTAGACACCACCAACTTCAGCTTATTTCACACTAGAAGCAAGCCTACCACAAGAGGAACCCGAACTACAGAGCGTTTCCTTACCACAAAGCCCTGAATTTGTAGCAAAACTTTTATGTTTAAGAGAAATGACCACAGGAAGATTTTTGATTATTGTGAACAGGCCTGCAGTTCTCATTCAGGTACCTGACAATACAGGCAGAGCTCACATGAAGTTACAGAGCAACTCTCTGGAATCTGGAAGGGATCTAAATCCCGTTCCCAGGAAAATTCATCCCTATTGCTGCTGTTAAGAACTACACCTAAGCTTTCTGCCCATGCGCCCAGGAGCAGAATTTGGCTTAGAATCAAGATTTTTTTCCTCCTATGTCTCTAGTTTTCCATACAACTTTAAAACTAAGTCAGATATTAAATAATTCATGTTTATTAAAAAATGTACGTCAGGAGCTTGCGCAATTGAAGGAACTGGAAACACTACATACTCTTCTTGAAGCTTTTGGACGGGGGATGAGGCTGAAATCCTCCTGCTGGAAGCCCATAGCTGCTCATACGCTGCACAAGACTGGCTACATTGCCAGATTTCTCCCTCCTGACTGGTATGGCATCATCCTTGGGCTCTACATCCTTCTTAACTTCCTGAAACAAGAGATTTAAAAGACTGAGAGGCCATTTAAATTAACCAAGAGGTCAGTGTTTTTAGACAGGCGCTCCATAGACTAACAGATTTCAGGTACTTACCATCTGGTGTGTAATGATTTATTATACTCAAAAATCATGGCATCCTGCAACTAAACATACTAAAGGCATGAATAAACTCGACCCTTCCATACAATCATATTAATAAACAGGTATGCTGATGTGCTGGGAAAATTCAGGAACAGGGGCAGTATTTTAGCCATCTACTCCAACCCTAAGTAAAGTAGCTTTGATCCCTGAAGTCCCTTATTACAACTCTTAAGTCACAGCTCAGATTTGAAACATTTTTAAAGACATGAGTGGAAAAGAGAGTTACATACAAGAAATAGAGTGGAAGGAAGTGAGGGGAAAGGTGTAGGAGGAAAGCAACAGAGACATAATTTTTCTGATAATTTTCTCCTACTTTCTTGTCTCTCTAAATTAAGGTGTTAGCATTGGAATGGAATGTGTCAATGAAGACTAAGACGCCTATAAACAAGAAAGCATCAGTTGGTTCACAGAAAAGGCCATGTACTCAGCAGTTACTCTGTTGCATCAGCTCACTAAATGAGACTCCATCAGAGAACAGGTACTCTGAAAGACAGAAATCATCACTTTGCACAAGAAGAAACCCATTAAGTCAGATCAATGGCCCATCTAGTGCAGAACACAGCTCCCAGCAGCCACAATCCCAGACGCTCTTTAGAGAGCCAGCCTGCAACCCAGATCCTCCCACATTCCCAGTGCACCCATAAGGGTTTCATTAGGGAGATACCTCCCCCTCCTCTCTCTTCATGTCTGCGGATGAATCCCTTTCCGCACCCATGGTCCTGTCTGCCTCCACAGCTTCCTTGGGGATAGACACCAGATATTCGCTCTCTGCTACATAAAGAAGCTCCTCTCTCTCATCTCCTTTAAACTGACACCTTACTAGTCCCAGTGTGTGTTCCCCACCACTGCATTTAGTTTATCACTACCTCCACAGCTGTGTAAACTTTGATCATACACCCCTTGGCTTTATCGTCTCAACTGAACAGTCCCAGCCTTGTCAGCCCCCATCTCACCAGACAGGTGCTCTATCCCCTTAACCAACTATCTAGCTGCCTGTCCTCTTCCTGGTCTCAACAGATCTGATGATGCCTGGCATCCTGCAGATGTTTTGGGCTGTCACTGCCCCCAGAGCTGAAGAGTTTGGAGAACTGAAAGCAACAATACCAGATATTTATGAGCTGATGCTCAACTCACAACTGGTAGTTCCATGTAGGCGTGATGGATTACCTTTTCTTATACACGTTACTTGGCATTTACCTACCGCCAAGCTTACCTGCCACCCTTTCTGCCTGCTCAGCTCCTTATCATCAGCATGGCATTGAACTATGCAAGAGTTTAACAGCACTCACAAAACGGGAGTGTCTGCTGTTAAATCCCCTCTCCAGATGACCAGAGATTCTCAGCAAAGCTGGTACTACAACCAGCTCCTGGGGGATCCCATCATCGACTCTCCTCTATCTTGAAAAGTCACTGATAAGTCCTTTGCTGCTTAAGTATCTTCCAATCCATAAAAGAATTTTTCCTTCAATCTCACAGCAACTTCACTCCTTCATTAACTTGATAGAGAACTTTACCAAAGACTTTCTGACAACTCAAGTGTTAACCTCCACTGAATCTCATGCACCTGTGTGCAGCTGTAGCTGCAATAAAATTATTTAATAATATTTGAAAATAATATTGGCAGTGCATATATATACTTACTAATATCGTGTGAACTCTTAAATGTGGTAACAAAACCCACGCATTGATGAAATGCCAAAAATATGAGCAACATATTCACCAGGACCTATCTGGTGCTTTCTGGAACATTAAAACCCAGGTTACTTACTGCAGCTGTCCAGCTGGAAAACTCAGCAGGTCTGGAAACCTACTGATGCTTTCAACCATACTACAAACCTCAAGTCAAACTGTCCAAAGCACCTTCCTTTTTCCCAAAAGAGCAGAGCAAGTAGAAGCAAGAATACAGACAGCACAATTTTTCCTCCCACTCATCTACATTACATAAAGAAGCTTTTCAGAAGAGAGGCGAGTAGTTCCTGCTGTTGCTCTCCTTCATCCACAGGGACTTCTGCCCCAGAGATCTTAGCCCTGCTGAGATCCCATCTTCCAAGGGGAAAAAAAAAATAAATAAAAAAAAAAATCAAACCCCAAAACTCGAGAATAGCACAGCATCATGTCTACCTTCCATTTGAGTAGCTATTTCACATTTCAAAGACTTAGTCATTCTCAGTCTTATAGTTGGGTTTTGGCCAGTTACTTGCAAGTCTGATAAACCATAAGGAATTAAATTCGGCTACAGCTGAGAAGTCTGCCACCTCCAAAACACCATTCTAACTGCCTTACTGACAAGGCCATTCTGCTCAACTGAAAAACATATTTGCACTTGAAAACTCGCCTAGAGTGGATCTGTCCCTGGATTTTTAAAGTTATAATCTTTTGCTATGCAATTTACACACCCTTCAAAAGCTTTCAGCTGCTCCAGAAACTAATGCCTCCCCAGTTAACCAGTTTCTCAATTGTAATGCTCTCTGGTGAAGAGTCAGCTCCAGGCTCCTTCCTCAGGTTTGCACTTCACACAAGACTTCAGAAGTTGCTGCTGCAATAATTTTGCATCTCTGCTTTTCACAAAAAAGAGAAATGGGGTAAACATACACAGGCAGCCGGGTCAAAAACATGACCTACTTCTTCTAATAAATTTAAATTAAAAAAAAAAAAAAAAAAACAAAAAACCAAAAAACAATACAAGCTACTTCCAGATGCTAGAACAGGCTGTAAAGTAAAGCATCACTTTATCAGTAATTTGTAGTACAGACAATATACTTCTAAGTCCAGCAGTAGTATCAAAGGCAGCAAAGTAATTGATAGGTTACAAACAACAGGAAACTATTTGAGACAAAAGCAGTGACCACAACAAAAGACCAAAGACTCAAAAATAAAAGAAGGAATGCTTGAGCGACTTTCTTGCCTGGCTTGAGCCAGAAATTGAAGTGGTAACAGGTAGGAAATACTCAAAGTCTGACACAAGACTAGCAATGGCAAATATAACGGAAAATATTGTAGATATTATCTTTTAATCTAATCCCGCTATAATTCTGTGAGCAACAGTTATATGAAGAAAATCTTGCAAACAGATTCAAAGGCTGAAGACTTAAGAATTCCATTAGCAGAAACCAGAAAGAATGATTGGGCACTGGGAGAGACTGCTACCACCAGACCTTCCTAATGCTGCTAGGATATGAAAGTTGAATACTTCAATATGCAGTTAAAAGAAACCTTCCTACTCTAATATATATAAAAAGAAAGAGGATGCAAGGAAAAAATCAAGATGCCTATGTGAAAAAAAACAGGAGCAGAGAGCTGCAAATAATCCGAAATATTTGCAAAACAGACATGAGTAAAGAACCAATGCCAGCCACGCTTGAAACGGAGAGTGGATGATGACATTTTATTTCACATATCAGAAAGCACGTTGTGACCACAGCATCAAGTGAAGCAGCTTTGTAACAAGGGGAAGAAAAATAACCACGCAAGAGTCTACCACTACAGCAACAAGTGATAAATCTAGTTTTGACAAAGAACTACAGAAGAAGGGGTTAGCTAGCAGTGCATGGATAAGCCAACAACTGCTTTCTTTATATTTAACCTACTAACCTTTAGAACATCCTTGTAAAGTGAGGTTTATTTCTTCTTTTTCTTCTTGTTAAAGAGGAAATGCAGCATTAATTATCCTTCCTCCGGGCATTAAAAACCACATTAAAAACAAATTAAGTTAAAGCAAATTTAGGAATCCCTGGTCTCCACACCCACATGTGGTCCACTACACCACAAACCTGTGTTTCACATCAGTCCTCTAACAGTAGGAAACCACTCTAAGATTCATTTTCAAAAGCACACGTCGGGATCCTCTGACATACATACCTATCACCACTGCCAGCAATTTCATCCTGAGCATCATCAACTCTCTGACCTTTTGGACATGTTAAGGTTTTACAAAGGAAGTAATTTCTAAACAAGACACGTATCAGTTTGGATCTCTGAAAATTGACACTAATATACGCAAACGTTAATACATGCCCCGTTAATGCTAGTAAGAGTCTGCAATTCTTACATCTCTGCCCGAACAGCTGGCCTGAATTTTAGTGGCTGGAAAACAACACTGCCCACAGGTGTCATCTCCCAGGTACCACTATAATTGACCTGAGCATGCCCAAGACTCCTATCCATTGGCTTCAGAACAAGTAAGGCATTTTTCTTTTTTTGTTTTTTTTTTTTGTTGGTTTTTAAGTCAGTCTCGTATATCCAAACTATCAGAGAGAGTCTGTACTGTGACAATACCAACAAAAAACCTCCAGGACACTTCAGCTTGTTCTGAGATGAGGCCACCACCAGCTGCCAACCAGCAAAACCAAAATGAAAATATGACATTAACTGCAGCTGGAAATTTTAATATTTTTATTATGCCAGTCTGCTGCAGTTCAAGGCTTGTCAGTGTTTCCATTAGCAACACAGATTTTATGCATTTATGACTTGGCAGTAGACGGTCAATACAGGCTGTCTCTTGGCATAAAACACACTCAACTGGGAAGTAACCACCCACTCTTTCTGTCACAAACTACAGCACTGGCCATAAAGGTTTGAAGTTTTCATAATCTCCACTAAACGCATATTTCACAATACTTACAAAATCTGCCGACACCACTACAGGCTGATATGCAAAAATGCGTATAAATCTAACTCAACAGTGAAAAAAGACTGGGGTGATCTTAAGGGGCTACTGTTTTAATTGCACCTGTCAGGTTGACAGTTACCCAGGGAAATGTATATATTTATATATAAAAATCTCAAAATCATTTAGGTACAGCAACATGTGAAACAAGAATTATTCTTCTTTATACAGAAACAAAAAAAATCTAACACAAATTCATCTATAGCCTCATGATGCCCATTAAAATCAACAACTAAGCAGGCGGTCCTGACCTACTTCTTAAGCAAGCAAGCAAGCAGCCTTCCCACCATCAGCCGCTTGCCCACACATCGCTCCAGTGGGGATAGTGGGATCCTCCCCAACTCTCTCGCCAGAAGCAAAGAGCACTAAAATCAGCGACGCACTGGAGACAGAGAAACCAGGTCAGACCGTCTGAAAGGACATGAGGAATACATAGTTATAAATATGAAGTCTATTCCTGAATTACAGGGCACAGAGAAGTTCATTATCCAGCAAACTTAAATCGTTAGCTAGATTCTTCAAGCATAAATACTAAGACCTTAAGCGCCCATCTCCTTCTATATATGTCATTACACCAAGAGCAATCATCTTTAGACTTTTCACATTATTTCCACTGCAAACTACGAAACACCAGCTTGTACAAAAGCGATGTGCATTTCTGTTATTGGCTGAGTACACTTTAAAGCAAGATCTCAAGCAGCAGAAATGGCCTCAATCTCTAAAAGAGGCTGAAATGAAGAATACACAAAGGTAAACGTCTGAGCCTCCACATACGGTTCTCTCTTTTCTTCCCTTTTTCTCACCTCTTTTGTTCCCCATCAGAACAGCAATAAAGAACCCATGGACTGGCAAATTAAGTTTGATTCATACTTTAGTGTGCAGAAAATAAGGAAGTCAGAATTGAATCCATCACTTATTTTAGGGGAGAGGGAAGAACTGGAAGCTTGTGATAAATCTACAGGCAGTAGCTTTGTTTATACATGTTTATCTCTTCCCCTCACAGCCTGCAAAATTCTGTCACTGAAGAACAACATGTACATACGTGTGTGACTGTAAACAAAATACATATAAAAATCTGTACAGCTGCATACAGATGAGATAGTCAGCCATAATCTGTTCAAGTGCAGTGAAACACTGTGGTTCCTGGAACACAAAAATCTTCACATAGCTAGTTATTTAAGCTCGCATTTACAGTCTTAGTTACAGCAACAGACAGGCAGGCACAGGGCAGCTTTAACAGCTCCAGTCTCTTGAATCTAATATATATCCCACGTGCTTTCATTTTGCCAGTGTCTCCTCCTTGAATAGAAAACATGTCTTCTCATCCTCACTGCAGGTGCCCACAGAGGCAAAATGTTTAATAAGGCAAAGAAGGAAGGAATAGCTGCAAATTATTCATCATATCTGCCCCATTCCTTTGCCACACCTGCCATGAACTAGAGGGACAGATCAAGATAATTTATGAACCAAAATAGCTGAGAAGCTCCTGAACTCCTGCCCTGGAGCATGCAGGAGGTCAGAGCAGGTTCCACCTCCCGACAGGAGAGCTCAGCTGGGAGAGGTCACAAGCTGCCCCGACCCCCCAGAGGATTAAACGTTATTCTTGAAAACAGAAACCAATCACTTTAAAGATGGAAGTACTTAACATCTGAAGAATGGACAAACTTGATAACCTTTGTTCTGCAAGACAAATTACCTCCTGGGCAGTTTAATATGTGCCACAGGTTGATTTTTTTTTTTGGCCTAATTTATGGCCAAAGTAGGGACTGTTCAACAGTAAATCACTGGGTTTATTTTTGAAGTGCTGCCTCAGGACCAGGCTGAACCAACAGTAAGGCAGCATCACTCCTCATCTTTGCCTCTTCCAAAACTGAAATTGCTTAATATTCTGACTTCTGTACACCCCAGTCAAAGGCATTTCTGTTCAAGTCTAAGGTTAGAAAAAAGTTCCCAGCTGACATGAATCCCCAGCAGTTTTCACAGGAGCTACAGACACATACTGCTATGGGAGCCACTGTTGCCGTAGCTCCTCAACACAGCATAACACTCACTCAAAGGCCATTATCAGCTGAGCATGGCTTTGGAAATTCCCCTAAATGTTTCTTGTAAGAGTTTTACACAGAGCTATCCATTTACATCTAAAGTTTTCACATGCTTCAAACATGACAGTACAGAAACCAAGGATGCAAAGTCCTGGTAGATCACATCAAGCGATACCAGAAGACACCTGTGGACTCTCCATGCATAGCAGAGTTTCATAAATGGTTAGAGAAATATTTTCAGCAAGTTGAATTATTAATATTTGTGCCTGCTGCAGATTCAAATCACAACTTCTAACTTTTTGCCCCCACCAAGAACAAAATATATTTATCTACAGAAGTGAATCAAGCCAGGCTCACACTTCTGCAGTTTGCACACAGAACCCCAGCATTTCCTTCTATTAAATCACAGCCGCATCATGTCACTCAGCATGAAGTTTAACAAGTTACCAATATATAGATCATATAACCATACTGCCTCCCTGTTAGGAAGAAAGGCATCATCAGTCAGGCAAGCTATCACTTCTTTCTCACAATATGTAACGTGGAATACGCAGGATCATTGGGAAGCATAAGAAAATTACTGAGTCACTTCAGACTTACAGACTAAACCTTGAGCCACTGAATGAATGTAATATTTGAAGGCGAAGAACAGGCAAACAACTGGACTTTCCGAAATAAGGAAAATTCATCTCTACAGAGGGAATGTAGAAGCAGGCTTGGAATTTCAGATCTTGATATAAATTTTTATATATATATGTATGTAATTATTATTATACATGCATGTACTTTATATATATATAAAATTAATTTTTATTTTGGAGAACTGGATACCTATAAAGTTTGTACCAAACAAGTGTCAAAACATACTCTGATCTGAGGTCTTGTTAATATTTGCAAAATACAAGAGACCTAAAAACGTGTAATGTCTTAGCATCCCAAGAAACTTTTACTCATATTAAAAAGACTCTTTCCATCACCTTTCAACAAGGACCAAAGCCTAGACGCAGAAAAGCACAGCAGTCAGATCACTAGGCCTACCAACAGTGGAGCAAAGAATCCTAAATTAACAGGAGTAACTAAAGGAAGCACAGATATTTACATCATTGTTTCCCAACCATTTAATTAAAGAAAAAAAAGTTAAGTCTTAAAATACTTCTAAAAATAATACCTAAATAATATTTCATGGTGCTGGCCCATTCACAGCCAGATGAAAACATCTTTAAACGTTGATTGCATTTCTTTTCTATTCTACTTGCTTATACATACGAAAATTTAATTCTATTTCTTGTAATGGTTTTATAGACTAACAGTTAATGTCCTGTCAACCACCACTCACAAAACAGTGCTTTACATCAATGAAACCTAGAGTCACACATGGCAGAGGGCAAGACATAGATCCAGCTCCCACAGCACGCGGTGTTTTAACCAAGCTTCCCCCACAAAGGCAGGCAGGAAGACACATTTCTTTCCCTCCTCCCAGTTAAGGGCCTCTATTGCTGGTCCAGAGAAATGTGTGATCCATTAACCACCACAGGTCCACTTTGATGTTTAACTAGGAACATCCCTTGTTCCTTCTCAACATCATCCTGGCTTCCTGCATCTGCTGTCATACTCAGCTTTTCTGCTTCCCTGCACCCTTTATCCGGGGCACCCATCTCTTTCCATTCCCTGTAAAACCTCCAGAACTTCAATCATGGCCAACTCTGCACAAAGGTTAAAGAAAGTTAAAACATTGCCACATCTACATCCCATCAGAACTCTTGCCTAAGACACAAAATTAAATGCTTACAAGATTTGCTGAATAAGCGCTAAAAATATAAATCTCAAAATCCCAGTGGAGATTAAGACGTTTAAAGGTTAAGCTTTGTCAAAGATTCGCACATCAACTAACAGTTACTGAAACTTTGAAAGTTTATTACTCCAAGTCCAAAGGTAATGAACTCACATACATATACCAAATTAATATTTTTAGGAAGTGAAAAGTATCCAAAAAGCTTGTTAAGCCTAGAAAACATTTACCACACCTAACTTTGAGATCAGCTTATTATATTAGATAGAACCCAGTGTTCAAGGAAGGAAAACATACATTCAAAAACAAATTTAATACTGAAAACACTACAGTAGAGGAGAGCTAACCTCCCCCTCTCCAAAACCATAACCCACCCAAAAAAATTTCCCAAGTGGTGCAAAAGTTATGAGATGACAGGCCAGATGAGCTAGCCTCACAAAAGTTTAAGTTTCAAGTTCACAAGAAGATTACTTCATTCAACCTCATTAAAAAAAAAAAAGCAGAAGAATAGATTTAATATTAACTGTGTAGGGTGTATGTCATGGTTTAACCCCAGCCAGCAACTCAGCACCACGCAGCCGCTCACTCACTTCCCCCTCACCCAGTGGGATGGGGGAGA
>JAVKLA010000017.1:23294051-23314739 GCA_034782735.1 Sagittarius serpentarius
TTCTTGTGCCCCTCCAGCCTTCTTGCTGGCTGGGCAGGAGAAGCTGAAAAGTCCTTGACTTAGTCTGAACACGACTTTGCAACAACTGAAAACATCAGGGTGTTATCGACATTCTTCTCATCCTAAACCTAAAACACAGCGCTGTACCAGCTACTAGGAAGACAATTCCCAGCCAAAACCAGGACAGGTGCACAGACATGTTAATTTATTAGACATACGCCAAAGTACTAAAAATACAGCACTGAAATGCATGCCCAGAGCTTCCCAGGATGTAACAAACATTACATATTACAGTACCTGGATAACTAACCTTTTTGGTATTATTATATATGCTAATTCCAGAGTACATATTTATGGCTGTATTTTAGACTTTTGCATACAGTGAAGTTCTAAAGTTAAAGAGTAAGTTTTCTGCACACGTCCAGTCAATTAGTGCTGACCGAAACGCTGGCAATGCTTTGTGGAGTTTACTCAATGATGGTTGCAAACACCATCTGATAGAACACACCCTGTTTGCAAGCTTCCAGCCAGAGAATGGTTACCTTTCCCTGGTGCTCGGAAAGGAAGTTATAAAATTACACACAAATCAAGTGTAAAAACTAAATAAGGAAGGGCAAAAGAGCAGGCTGTTTCATGTCGTTAAAGGAACAACTACTTGTATATACCTGTTGCCCCTTCCAGACTAGCTTGTGCAACAAACCATTATGCCCAAACGGAGCAGCATTATGAGTATCCAGGAGTGTGCAGTTACAACAGAGTAACATCACAAGCCAATACACCATTTAGTGAAGCAAAAGGCACATGTACAATCAAGAGACTTGGATAACTCAAATCAGGAAGAATAATTAGCATATTAAGCAGGATTCTCACAAGTCATTAATCACATTTTATCCTGCCGTCCATCGGAATAGTACCTCAAGTTCCCTTCCATACCAGTACTGCCACTGAGGCAAAACTTAGGACCTCTTTCCATTTCTCCCATGCTCTTGGCAACACAGTATTTTAAAATACGGCATATATAAATATATTTTAAAATACTAAATATTAAAAGAAGCACCAGTGTTTTCTTCATTCTCTGTTCACAATCAGGCACGGAAGACTTCACGATGCTACAGATTTTTACTCTCACAGTGAAGTAACTTTCAGATGCAAACTGAAAATTTCTTGACAGGTGATTTTTTTTTTTAAAACATTTTAAAGGACAGGTGCTCATCTAGAACAGTGAAAGGGCCACATCATTTCACCAAATTTTCTGCACTTAAATAGTTAACTTTTAAGGAAAGCATCTGTGACATTTCAGGTCTAATAGTCCATCAAGATAAATAATTCATATAGCCACGTAACTTTCTCATGCTGTATCTTTCTAACCAACATACCTATACTGCCTTGGAATATGAAACAATTTACACATCCCCAACCAACACCAATAAGGCAGTAAAATCGCAGTGTGGACATAGTGACGATATGAAAAGACAACCTGGCATGCAACTGCCCACAAGGGGCTGTGCTGGCATAGCTCTGTGAGCAACAGCAGCTCTACGGTGCAAAGTCCGAGACCATCTGCAAACTCAAACCAACCTCAAGACTTTGCTTTTCCCCTCTTCATGCCAGATACAGTCAGTTTACAGAAGGAATTCACAGGGTTGAGGCTTGCCTGGTATAAACACAAGCATTCAGTCCAGTGATTCAACTGCAAAAGTCACAGGAACAAGAATAATCCATGATGAGCTCTGAATCCCAGCAAAACCTCTTCTATATGACTATATGCCTATGTATCAGTGCCTTTGGCTATATCTGCCAATGTTTTCAGGTGGTTTTGATTATTATTAAGTATTGTTTTTAGAAACAATGGTTCCCCCATCATAAGCCAGGCTCACCCAAGCCATTTATCCTGACATTCCGGTTGGAAGAAAACTGTTTCCTTGTTTATTCAGGCCAAAATAGCTGGCTAGTTGAGACCTGTCTCTCACCCCACAAGCACAGGAATCATTATCACCATTCTCGCAAATCCCAGACACATGCCAATGGACAGGATTAGCGGAAGCAGCTCAGACAAACCCACATGGCACCCCCTGGTAATACACTTGCCCGTGGGACCATCTTCTCCAAAAGCCAGAAGAAAAATCAGCAGGAACAATAGACAGCACCATCGTATCAGCAACAGGTCTTAAAGCACAAGCCTGAACACTCAGCTTCGCTCCTTGCCAGGAGACACAAGAGCCACCTTACACCCATCATTTCTCTCATATACTCAGCACTGAAATAAAAATTACTTAATACGGCTTTCAATCTTGCATGTTAACTTTGTTTCTGAAAACCAAGTACTGTCAGCTTCAAAGCAAGCACCACCTTCTTACCAGCAGGGCTGCCTACCTTTCCCTGAGAAGCTAATGACACCTCCGAGCTCCTCAGTCTCACCTCCCTACACAGCCCACTGCAATGACAGTTTCCTCAAAACAACAATAAAGCAATGGAAAAAGCTGTATAAACTGAAATATCATTCGACCGATAGGATTGATAAATTACTGCATATCTAATTTTCTCCAAGCTTTACCTGGATGCAAAGAATTTGGGCAGAACACCTAGCAGAGAAGCAAACCCCAAATTTCTGGAAACAGATATGTGTTTTATTCCATTCTATAAAGACAACCCACTTCAAACTAGATGCACGTGGCTTATCCTATATACATTGTTTAAAATCTTATGGTTATTAATCTGTTTTTTAATTACTGTTACTACACTATTTAATTGTGCCTAGGTTAAAATTAAGAACGACACAGAAGAGAGTCCCACGCTCTCGCCTACGATCCCTCCTGACTACGATTCCTGGTTAAAGATCTGGGTAAGGTCAGTTTTCTGTTTTTGAAAAGAAGTTACAGAAGATGCTATGCTTGAAGGAGTTTTCAGCCAACACTTCCCTCACCAGTTCACAGCACACTCGGTGCTTAACAGCATCTCACCAGCTAGAACATAGGAAGGAGGCAGCAAAGACACAGTCTTAAGAAGGTAGGTCAGCTGTGCTAATACTCTAAAGTTTCAGTCTAGGGAGGCTTTTAAGGGAAGGAAAGGGGGTTGGGTTTTGTTTTGTTTACATGGACAAACACATAGACCAGGAAGCTAAACAAGAAAGTAACACCTGAAACCAAATCACCCTTTGTAAAAGAAATTCCTCATGCAAGCACCATAGTTGTCTGCAGTTCCCAAGCGTCTCCACACACTACGGAATGGTAGATAAGCTGAAGCAAACTCAAGTAATTTTATTACACAAACAACTCTTAAGGCCAACAATTCACACTATATATCAAATAAAATCTAAAAATTACACTGCAATCACAACTTTTACATTTGTGCTGCTATTCATGTTCATTACCCCAAAAGGCAAAGTCTGTTTACAACATCTGATATTAAGAACATACAGAAAATAAAGCAACCTTACCACTTCCAAGGACATATTTGCTCAAACACACCCAGTGTTGCAGGTTTTTTTATTTAGAGGAAGGAAGAAAAATGTCACAGCGAGCAAAGTTCACATGTCAACCTGAAAAGGATCCAGGCTTGGTGCTAAGCTAAGCAGGAGTAGCTGCACACACCTGTGCAGACAAAGTTTTCTCTGAGCCAGCTCTATTGTAGACCCATCCTCCGCTGAGCGGGCGGCTGAAGGGGTGCATAACCCAAACACGCTTGTAGAAGTGTCCAGCTTGCTCACAAGAATGCCCCCAAAGCCTACTGGCAAACTTTTCTACCTTAACTGATGAAAGCTACTAATTAATCTATCTGCTGCTCCCCTCTCATTCAAGTCACTGCCTCGAGCTTATGATCAAACTGGTTTTACTACCGTGAAAAGCCACATTTCTCACAATATAGCTAGTTACAAAACTAAGATAGCAATAAATGAGTAAGACAAGGAACTTAACCTCTTAAAAACCTTCTCAGCTATGTATGGAGAAAAACCTTCAAAAGTGAGCAGAAGAATGCAGACCTAATCATCACTTCCACCTTATCAGCACAATAGCTGGCTGCAAAGTGAATAGAGCTACTAAAATCAAACAAGCAACCAAATACAAACAAACAAAAAAAAACCTGCAACACAAAACCAAAAAGTCTTCCACATCACACACCTCAACATCTCCAAAAACTTCACACATTCAATCTAACAGCATTACTGTACTGCTCAAACCCATGCTGGGGATGAATGTCTGTGTGCACATTTCCCACTGTAGCAAATTTTAGAAAGGAAAAGCCACTCTCAAAGAAAACAATAAAAGCCTGGTGGGTTTCCACTGCTAATTCCTTTCAGGAATTTATGAAGTTGTTTATTTTAAATTGCCCATACAGGAAGAGGGAGAAAAATGGCAATAACAATGTCAGGAACAAGAACTCCAATTCAAGTATTTCAACCCCACTAAAAGCATATATACACACAGTTCAAACAGGAATTTCAAATCAGATTTTATTAACAAAATTGGAAATTTATGCACTCCAAAATCCAGCACTGCAATACAGGCAGAAAAGCTTTAGAAAGGCCTAGTACTGAAAAGCGAATTCAAGGAAATAAGCTTCACAAGTGGGCAGTGTAGTTGCTTGTACTTTTTTTTTTTACCTACTTGTTTTCAGCTATACAGTCACTGCAAGCTTCTCCACCACCCCTGAGCTCTGGTTTCAGGACTGCTTTGGACATCCCACCCCCCGACCTCCCTCCCACCCTTTACAATACCTCCTCATCTCCATCCAGTGCAGTGTCACTGTCACACTAGTATCTGAGGTCTCTTTCTTGTAATGCAAAACTATGCAAGTGGAAGTCAGCACCAAGAACTGCACCTTTTGGGACAGACCGTCTCAGGCTGTTGGTTAACCCATCAAGTGATGAGCTCGCAGAAAATGCCTGCGTCCCAGCTGGCACTAGGAACCAGGCACCAGCAGGCTCTGATCCCTTCTTCAGGTTCTCACCATCAATGGGCAAAAAGATTGGGTAGAAGCTAAAAAAGCCCAACCAAAAAGCTACCAACAGATGTTATAAGGTACCAAGCATCAGCATCACATCAGTATCCACAGGAAGCTTCCATACATTCACTTCTGCATACAAAGCTATTTCCTGCATGACTTTAACAACTCTAAATGAAGTTGACAGCACTTGGTCATACTTCAAATAGAAAAGACACCTTTGTCAGAGCATGCAACAGTCAAAGTATGAGGAGTGGTGTAAAATGTCAGTAAATCCTATGTGATAGCGGAGCCCAGAAGGAGGGAACAAAAGGGGACTGATCTGCTTTAGCGGTGATGATACAGTCTGAATCTGGGGCACCCAACACATCCAGGTGGCATGCAGCCATAATCCTCCTCTCAACATTTTGGTTGTCCTACCATCTCATCACTACATGACAGTTTTCCAGCCTATGCATACCACCTTAAAAGTTCAAGATAAGCATCATAACCACACAACTCCAGCACCAAGAAGGCAAGTTATCCCCTGTTATCATGAAATCAAAGAGATTATTTTCTTGTACACAATCTCTTTCCACTACTCCAAATCCCTACGCCTTCTAGAAAACTGACTGTCCCCTGTACTTCCAGATATCTGACCTGCCATGCACATACTGAACAGCTGTATAGTTAAAAATACCCGGAGGTGAGAGGCATAAAAATTTTTCAGGGTGGAAAGAACTTAAAACGAAGTTTATAAGAGCCACAGTTGCAGAAGGGCAAGAAAACACCCAACAAGTTTAGTATTTAACATGGAAACAAGCCACATCTGGCCCCTCTTTGCTGTTCAGTAGAAAGACAGTCTTGATGACACAAGCACCAGACAAGAGCCATGTCTGGTCCATGCTTTCTTCCTACATGGCACTTAAGTACTAATTAAGTACATCAACACAGTAATCATCAAAACACCGCTTGAGGTAAAATTACTATTTATACAGGACTCAAAACCAAAAATGGATTTTGAACTAAACTACAAACAACTTTAAAATATTAGACAAGTGAAAGGCATTTGTACAAACTTTTCCTTGGTAAAAGACCCTCCCGGAGAACAACTGGATTACTCCTATCAGTTTTAAAAGGCAGATACTTAGATCCCTCTGCAGTAAATAAAAAAAATGAGTAATTTTGCTTTTTCAGGAAGATTAACAGAAAAATTGTCAAATTTAACATAAGCAAGTGTGAAGAAGTGTTTATAGCACTGGACAAATTTCCCCTTAGGTTTATCGATATGAAAATATCACAGTAAGATACATTAGATAATTCTGCTTTGCAAAGGACTAATTTCACTTCAAGAGAGACAGGAATGTCTAAATTCTCTTTGGTTACACTTTATGGGAGTTATGCTAAGCCATTTTTGGAAGTTACTAAAGAGGTTAGAAAGCATAAAAAAGCAAAGCATAACATCTCTGTAACACTTGTGTAGTTTAGATGAAAAAATATCTGCAGCTCAGCAGACTCTGAATTTCAGAAGTTACACATAGAATAGCGTATCTAGCTGCTTTGTAGACTTCTACATTGTAAGTAACTAATAGGTGCATACTCAATATTGTATTTAGAAAATGTGCAGAGAAAACAGGAAAAATGTGGAAGGTGCAAACAAGAACTTCAATTACAATGAGGACACAAACACAGAATAAATATAAAAGGTTAAATAAAAGGTTTGAGAAGCAATATCTCACAGCAGATGACAACTACCAGAAGTCAGTCACACAGCACTGAGCAAGAGAGAGATCCCACAGAAGAGAATCCTATTTAGAAAGATGATGACTAATCCAAAGACACAACAGTGCTGCAGCCCAGTAGAGGACTTACCTCACACCCTTCCCATTTCAGATGTTCACTGCTGACAAATAGAAAGTCCGGTCAGAAAAATCAAACAAGCCAAAAGCCAACCTGATTTCATAGTTAACTTTTAGCTGTACATGTTCCCTGCGCTGTCCCTTTGCACGGTCACAAAAAAGGCAGTGCCAGCAGCGGGGAGTCCAGGGTAGGGCAGAATTGCTCCTTCAAACAAAGCAGCTTAATCCAGGCTGAAGCACCCACACAACCACAGCCTGAGGATGTAGTTTTTCATCATAGCTGAGCTGGCTGAGCTGTGACCCCACTTTCCCCAACTCTCTCATGACTTGGTATCTTCTGTAGCGGTAGGTTTGGGAGTTTTTTGTGGTTTTGGCTTTTTAATCAGTTCATCTCACTAAAGCAGGTAACCATGGCTACAGACAACTGTTACTGCATTGCAGCAGTAGGAAGGAGACAGTAACACACCATGCAAGGGTACAGACCAAAAGAAATGCTGAAGTGCGTAACAACAGACAGCAGAACTTGCTCAAAACAAAAAAGTCCTTCAAAAGCGTACTAAAAAAAGGTAATCAACTGAAAGGTCTTCCAGTGAAAAAAATCGTTACAAATACAACTATGCGTATTCTAACCATTTCAATAATAACTAGCCTGCTGTACAATCACAGTAAGACCAAGTCAATGTAGAAAACTCACCTTGACAAAATTGTCAGGGAACATGCCCCTTTTGCCATTTAGCTCCCCTTCTAACCATCCTTCTTCTTCCAGTTTTTTCACATTCCTGATGATTTCCCCAACTCGGATCGTTAACTCATCATCATGCACTGCATCATAGTCATATTCCACAATATAGTCCACTAAAAAGAAAAAAAGAAAAAAACCACAATGAATACAACTCAGATGTGGAAATGCAACTTGAAAGCCGTGGATGCACCAAAAAGGCAGACCTAACAACAAATCCTAAGAACAAGCATTTCCTTTACAGCAACACTTATATGTGAATTGTAGTGTTCCTAACCATTTTAGAGAGGGGGAAAAAAACCCTGGATAGTTACCTATTAAAGTAAATTTAGTAATATGATGACACCAGGTCATATTTTGGTGGTGGTGGGTAGGTTTTTGTGCACATGTAGTGGAAGGGATTTCTGGCAGTAGTTTTCATCCTGGGTCCCGCCAAGTCCCAATCCAAGATACACCAATTATGCAACACTGCCCACAGGGCAAGCATCTGTTACTCAATGCGTATTTGGGGCTGAGGAGGGAGAAAGGTTCAAATCGTGCATGTATGGTATGTACATGCAATGCTTTGTTAATTCTCATACTTGCATCTCCTATTGTATCTGCAAAAAACCGCTGCACACAATATTTTTGCAAGTTTGATCCAAGAAATGTAATATAGCCAGAAGGTGTACGATTGACAATACCATACAACTTAAATTGCACAGACATGCAAAAAGCACCCTCCTTCAGATTCACCTGGTTTTGTATGAAGAAGGACAAGCAAGCGAGCTTTAATTTTGATATTATTATGTTTACTCAGAGGAGCATAGCAATGTATTTACATACTTACCCATCTGTTGCACAAGATCCGTGAGAGTTGCCTACTGACAGCTTAAGGCCTGTTTGGCAATAAATGCTCATTTGTTCACCAAGAAACTCTGTTTATGCCAGAAACTTCTACAAACCTGCATCAATCAAATGATCTTCCCCCTCACTCAAATCCAGTCAGGATACCCAGACACTACCAAACTTAACATTGTTCTCACTGAAACCTCCCTCTCCTCTGCAGATCACAACGAACGTGTACAAAGACGAGAGCACAACAGGCTTAAAAGCCAGAAATCCTGAATGGCTGTGAAAGTTTTTTTCCCAGGTTACTCTTTGTTCTATCAGTGCATAATAATATCCAACAATTAATTCACAAATTAAGGAATCAAATGGGAGAAAGTATTATTTTCTGGTATTGAACTTACAGCTGCATTAAATAAATGCATAATTCTGATCTGTAGAGTGTTGATCAAAAGTGTTACTTCACGCATGTTGCAATATAGCCTTTATCCCCCTGCTGCCTATAGATGAAGTCAGAAAACCCTTTGTAAAAAACAGAACTTCATGATGGTGCCATTAATACAACAGATGCAAGAATAATCTGGCAAACTATTTTCTGAATACAACCATTAACAAAGGAAACAGTTGACTATAAACATGAAGACTTAGTTTGCTTTTTTTCCTTTAAGAAAGAAAATTTGTTTTGTTCATTATGAACACAAGTCATCACCAGAGTTATCTGCTCGTGATACACACTCTGGAACTCCTAACATACACTTTTTGTACTGTATACATTTATTTTTGCCAAACATATTCTCTAAGCTTGCTTCAAAGCATCATATTTCCCCATTACTGCCTGCAGCAAGCATAGTAGTTTTGTCTTGCTTCTGCACTGAATTGTCTTTTGAGTGGCTGACATGAAATACTGCCCAACAGATAGGAAATTCTGGCAGCCACAGATCATAAAGACAATGGCCATTCATCACCTACAGTCCAGAAATAAAAATGTCATCTTCCAACCAACTCAACCCAACCATTTTGGAAACATAAGAATGCATTAAAAAGTAAGAAATATCCACGTTACATATTTCTCTCATGATAAACTCTGTTTTTAAGCACATTAGCAGGTATTATATTTCAATATACACACTACAGGATAGTTTTATGAAGTTAAACATGGAAAATGGATCAGAATGCAATGTCAGTCACGGTAAATGCTTACAGCATTGCAGACTATGACTCAAATTGCCAAACACCTGGTCCTTTTTCCACAGAAGTAGTAGGTAATCATACCCACACTATGTCAACATGAACTAATTATTTTGAAAGCTTATTTCCTTAAGGGAAGTTTTCTATATTTGTGATTGAAACACACTACACATTCATTTTGGTCACCTTTCCAGACTGTAAATCATGGACTCGGTCATGCCAACAACCAAAGGGGGACCCTCAGGAACCTCCCAGTCATCATCCATGTGTCTCTGTGTTCCGAAGACAAATAGCAGTAAATGAACATCAGCTTTTATGTTTGAAATTCAGGTGCTGAATTTCCTCTTGTATTTGTCAGCAATACTCAATACTACCCTCACTCTCATCGATACATATACAAAACAGATCTAAACTCTGTTGTCTCACCTGTAAAGTGGGAGGGGTCATGGGGAACATCAAGACAGTTTCAACCCATACATTTTTTTCTTCATGTGATGACACAGAAATAGCAAGAAGCTACACATCTCACTATTATGTGGTCCTCAAGAGGAACACTTACCAGTTTTGCTTTTCAGTATTAGCAAGTAGCACTAGATGAACTGTCCAAGTAATTCAGACTGCAGTGTGATGGGCAAGAAGCCATTCTACTACCAAAACAGTCCAGATAAAATAAGCCTCTGAAAGGTCTTCAAATGTAATATTCACCCAAGTAAAAAACAGTGTCCAGTGGTGACAGAAAATGTTAAGGAATCACAACTCTTTACAATAACAATAATTAGGAATCATGTCAGTCCACAGATTATACTTCTGAATGCTTGAAGTAGTTCTGAATGCTTCTGAACTACACTTCTGAATGCTTCAAATTCTCACTTAAAAGCTTTACTCAAGAACAGACATGATACTAAAATCAGTCAGCAGTAAGTTGGACTGCAGTAATATAATCTGGTCAAAACTTTCAGAACCCAGAAAGTCAACTGGTAGAAGGTGCAGCAGAACGTCTCAGTGACACAAACTATCAAAACCACCTATCTTACCTCCCCTCTGCTTTTTACACAGCTTTCTCAATTTCAAACCAACTCAAATCAGTTATCTGTAGCTTAAAAGTTCATAATGACCAAGTCTTGGGTGAAAAATAGTTTTCTCAAGCTTGAGCATGAACACTGTGAGGTTAACCATGTTTTTCTTGCACATCCCAGCAGGACCAAAGCTCACCCAAGAGGGAGATAACATTCTCCTGAGTCTTCACAGGCAGCATGGGCCATCACAAACTACCTTCTACACTGTTAGCAAAGAAGTCTTTATCCTGGAGCTCTAACAAATAAGTATCAATCTTATTTTGGCAAGAATTCAAATATAAACCTAAGACATCACCTGGCACGTGCTTCCAACCAAGGAAAGGGAAGGACAAGTCAAATCAGAATCAGGTTGATTAGGGTGCCATAGAAAATAAATTACAAGAGATGGTAAAAACTGACAAAACAGATTTAGAAACACAGGACTACGTTCAGTGCCCTGGTAGAGTCGAGGGGCTGGAAGCTCTGTTCAATGAAGCATCAGAGGCAGCTGGGCCAGTGCCACCAAGAGCACCAGCATGGTGATAATGGGAACAGCAAAGATGTATGAAGAGGAAATCATCATGCCTGATCAACCTGACAGCCTTCCATGATGAAATGACTACTTCACTGGATGACGGGAAAGCAGTGGTCACTGTTTCCATAACATGCGCATATACAAACTGATGGAGTACAGGCCAGAGGAGTGTAAAGTGAAATGAACTGAAAACTGTCCAAAATGCCAGGCTCAAAGGATTGTAATCAATGACACATAGTCCAGCTGGAAGAGTGTCACCAGTCATGGGCCCCAGGAGTCAATGCTGAGTTGTTCAGTATCTTTATTAATGACCTGGATGATGAGACTGAATGCACCCTCAGCAAGTCTGTGGATGATACAAAACCATAAAGAGTTGCTGACAGACCAGACAAGTATGCTGCTATTCAGAGGGACCTCAACAGGCTGAGGAAATGGGCCAACCTCCTGACGTTCAAAGGGAAATGCCAAGTCCTGCCCCTGGGGAGGAACAACCCCATCCACCAGTACAGGCTGTAGACTGCTTGGCTGGAAAGCAGATTGGCAGAGGAAGACCTGGTGGACATCAAGTTGACATGAGCCAGCAGTGTGCCCTTGCAGCAAAAGAAGGCCAACAGCATCTTGGGCTGCATTAGGAGGAGTATTGCCAGCAGGTCGAGGGAGGTGATCCTCTCCCTCTGCTCAGCACTGGTGAGACACATTTGGAGTGCTGGGTCCTGTTCTGGGCTCCCCAGTACAGGACAAACATGAATATACTGGAGTGAGACCAACAAAGAGCCACGAAGATGACTAAGGGACTGGAGTATCTTCATACAAGGAAAGGCTGAAAGCACTGGGAGAAGGCTCAAGGAGATCTTATTGATGAGGGTGTGGAGAAGACTGAACGGTGCCCACGGAAAGCATAAGAGGCAGTGGGCACAAACTGAAACGGAACACTTAAAAATATATATACACACATACATATACATACAGACAGATGGCAAGAGTGATCGAACTCAATGGAACAGTTTGTCCTGAGGGGCTGCAAAGTCTCCTTAGAGATGCTCAAAACCCAACTACACATGGTCCTGAGCAACCTGCTGTAGATGACCCTGCTCTGAGCAGGAGACTTGGACTAGCTGATCTCCAAAGGTACCTTCCAGCCTCAGGAATTCTGTGGCTGATTCAAGACAACAATATACCTTAGGTGGCAGCCTTCTGTCATCCAGCCATGACAGGTTTCTAACACAATTAGAGAACTTCCCCGACGGTGCTTTTTGAAGGTTTTGACACATTTTCAGGGGCAGGGGATCAATTAAATCAACAGTGTTAAGTAAAAAAATATTGACTGGACATCTTTGGGGGAAAGGTGGTTATAGCAAGCTTTATGGGAGCAGTCTGTTCAGCTCTTGGTTTCGAGTAAGATGACAACCTGACTAACGAAACAATAAAACAGAACAAACATGTCAAAGCCAGTCAGCAACTACAGACTGCATTGTTCCCCATGGCAAAGGCAAAAAGTATCATAACAGCACTGCCTCTTTGAGACAACAGCTCACGCTGTTAGCCAACATAGCAACACTGCCTGCACAAGGCATTCAGTCACTCCTGGCACAAGGTGGACTCTCCACTTCTCCAAAACTTACACAACCGGCTCTTCTGCCAACCACATCCCAGTGCCAAAGCAGAAGGCAAGCCTCCCGATAAGCATGGCCATGTAACACCCATCTTCACTGATTTTAAACAAAGGAAGTCTTCAGCCACTAAGACTCTTTCTGAAGTTGGCTATTATAGGTAACTAAGGCCCTGTTGGAGCCCTAATAAAAAAATACATAAATAAATCAAGGCAAAGAGTGGAAATTATACTGAAATTCTAGCATGCCTGTGTCTTCAATAGAAATAACCAAGTCTCAGACATTCATTCAGCAAAAAAAGCACAATTTCACATTCTTGGTACTTTGTTTAGGATATCACAATACTGTCAGAATCCAGTGACCTTTCTGTAGCAGCCAGAAAGAGATACAAACCAGATATAAAATAAATCCCATGAAAAACACATTCAATAGCTTATAAAATGAAAAAAAAAAAAAAATCCATTTGTGGGATAACTGAAATCCTTGCATATAACTCTCAAGCTATTCAGAAAGCTTTGCTGAAACTTGCTGCAGACCTGGAGGTACAGACTCCAACATCAAACAGCAAGAAGAGCTGGAGTTGTGTGCCATGCTCCATTACGGTCTCTTCAGGCAAGTTTTATTCAGGCAGGCTTTAGGTCAGTTCAGACTCAAAGTCATTTATTGGAACCTGAACCCTGGAAAGTTGTGTGGCCTCCAAAACCATCTTGCCAGCAGAACTGCAGTTACACTAGAAACTGAAATTTTGCTTTTCCAATTTATCATAACAGACAGTTGCTAGATGCCTGAAACAAACTTTTGTAGTTATTTCCACTTTTACATCTATCACAAAAACACCCCAAAGTTTAGTCTCCTATAAAACCAAGCTAACATTTTTGTTATTATGTATGAACACATACACACAGAGTTACAAAGGTATTTAGTTTTATAGCAGACAGCAAGCTTACACTAGAGACAAAAGACAATCTCATCCTTTTAAACTATCAACTTTTCTTCACAACTATCTCAAAATCAGGTGTTGGACTGAAGGAGAAAAGTCTTTCCAATTTCTTTCCCCCAGAAACATTCCTACAATTTGTGAGATACAAGAGTTCCAGCTGTTTTAATAGCAATACCATAGTATATGTTTGGCCACTGAAGACAGAGCTTAACACTGAAAAAGTAGTTCAGGTTTTTAAATGCTGAACAATGAAAACACCTCCATAAGTATTAAACATAAGCAGTGGTTATAAGAATGTTTTTTTTCCGACTTCAGCACCACATAATTCCCTGCTACCCTGACCTGAGTCACTGATGACAACTCATATGCTCAAATTATGAGACCTGGTGGACTCCCCATTGCCCTTAAAATTCTAACCCCTGCTTCCAAAACTGCATGAGTTTTGTCCTACAAAGCTCTCCTGGTAAGACACGTGCACAAGGTGAGCACCAGGGTTTAGCAACCAAAGACAAATCCCTCCTAGCCAAGAGCCTCCACTGCTCTGCCACCAGGCTCCTCCTTCTGCACTCTGCAGCTGCTCCTGTGATTCACTCTCCTGTTTACACAATGACCACAATAACCAGTTCCCCAAAGATCAAAGTATTTCTTTTGGGTACAGATGGGGGTTTTGTCTTTCTCACACTGAGTAGGGAAGCGCCTCACATTTCCCACTATTGGGGAAACCACTCTGACCACTGGTCTTCTGCAAAAAGGTACTTCCCTTCCTTTCACGCCCCAATACCCATCAGCATGAGAAGCAGCCTAGGGACTGAACCTTGAACAGATGGAAACATATAGTATTTCCTAATTTCCTTCTCATGGTGCCCAATACAGCTACAACACCAACGGAAAGTGGAAAACCTGCAAAGTTGTACTTCCAAGACATCTTAATCCAAGGATGCTATGATCCCATCCTCTCTTCTGTGTGCATTCACATGGTCCTTTCCCCCTCCTCTGCACTTTAGTACTTATTTGTACTACTGCTGAATCAGATAAAGAAAACAGCCCAAGAGAAAACTATTTAGTACCAAATTTCTTCAAGTTTATCTCCCTAAAGATCGCTCACTGCAGGATCAGAGCCACGGGACTGCATTAAACCCAACTTAGATCAACATCTACATCATTGTTACAGTCTAGATCAGGAACACGCTTCCCAATGAAGCTCCAAGCCATCCTCATTATTGTTCTTCAGTCCACAATGTGGAGCAGTCTCATAGCAAGTAATATGGATTTCTTTTCACTGAAACAACATTAAAGATATGCAGCCCAGGAACACTTTTAATGCCAATTAAAGATTAAGTCCATGGGATGAGACTAGAACTACGATGATACAAAAATGTCCAAAACATGCAGGTCCCTAACACCAGCAGTCTCCCCCTACATATCTACTCATCTTGCCCCTCACCACTTGCTGATTTGCACATAGCCGAAATCTGCAAAGAAACCACATCCTAACATAATGCATAAACAATAAGAGGCCACCGGATTCCTGTCAACTCTGATGGTAGGGATGCAGTTCCAAGCTATTAAGAAACTGAACAAGGAAAGAATATATATAACTGAGACCATGCAGTCTACACATATTTTACAGCACAGTTCACCACAGCCTTCAGTAAGTCAATAGTTTTAAGTCGCTATACAGAACAGCAGTCATTTAACCAAGCTGAGCCACGCAGAGCCATCACGTTCTTGCTGCACATGCAGGACCTGCAAAACAGTTGCATCACGAGGATTACTGGAAGTGTTAAGCATCACAAGTAAGATGATCTATGTTCACAGTAGTAGCTCAAAAGGAGGTCGGACACCTCCTGTATGGCTTCGGAAATAGCAGTGACACATAGAGTCGTTTCTACCTGTGCCTGCTCTCAAGTGAGCCATACCAGTTGTGCCAGCTCCAGTCCTGATAAACAGCTCTGTACCAAAGCAGTCACATTGCTTCCTGCTCCTGAAGCTTTGATCCCCTATATGCCAGCCAAGCAAACTTCTACTGCCACAAGGAGGGCATGTGGCAGAGGAGGCACACTGCAGTTCAAGATAATGCCAACCTTATATATTCAAATACTAACTTAAGGTCTTGTTTTAAGCAAAGTGCCTTGAGTCGTCAGGATTCCTTCATGTTGTTTCAATAAAACAACATAATGCCAATGGAATTGAAAGATTTTCATGCCATTCTATGTACATTTTCTTTTCAGCACATACAATTAACTCCCAATTTGCTATAAACTGATTATTCCAGTAGCAGATTATTTCAAAGACGGAGAACCAGAATTTGTAGAACTTATTAGCTCAGGTGCTGGGCAAACAAACATTGCTTTCAAGCACTAAAGACACCTTCAACAGGAACAAATACATACTGTTGGAGCCAAGCCGAGACTACATAAAACCAGCTCAGCTGTGTCCATCCAAATTCTGGGAGCACCACAAACACCCTGCTGCCACCCAGCAGGGACTCAGTTTGGATCCCAACAGGATCTGCTCCATTTGAAGCAACGGCCTTCATACTCACTCCAACACACCCCACATCTCAGAAGGCTCATTAGGTTCGATGCAGCATTACATGAGCTATGGCAATGGGCCACTATGCTACAGTCAGGCCAAATTCCCAACAAGCCCCCTTTCCACTTCGCCAGCGTAAGAGCTGATCAGACAGAGCACCATCCCCACCTGAGTTCACATTCATGCAGCACTGTGCTGGCGCAGTTCAGCCTTCCAGCCCCAGCCCACTTTCCTCTACCAGATTAAAAAAAAAAAAAATCCTTTTTAGTAGAGAATTTAAAAATCAAAGTGTTTCCAATCAAAGACCTAGCACTGGTTATCAAGAAAATATATCATTCTTCTGGAATATGGTATCGCCATCAAAAAGGTGCTGGATATATGTGACGGTTTACAAGATCAGTTAGAAACTTAATGAGTACGCTCCAGTGCTTACAGTGAGGGTATTTCAAACTGTTATAAAGATGGCTTTGGGGACAAAAAAAAAAAAACAAAGTCAGAATAAACACATACAGGGGGGAACATGGGGAAAAAAAAAAAACAGCAACAAAACAATTTTCAAACCAAATAGATATTGTGAGACTTAAATAGTATCTCATTTGGGCTTTTGCTTGCTCAAACTTCAGCATCAACAGCCCAGCTACTGTCAGCTTCGCATTTTGATTAAATACTATGAACTTCAAGGGGGAAAAAATTACTATTGGAAGAGGGGAAGGAACAAGCTGGAATAAAAGGTAGTTCTGTTATTTTCCTGAAGCACCACCACATTTTATACTTTCTAATGATAATGGAGACTTTATTGCATCCTTTCAGTATATAAAGGGGGCTTACAAGAGAAATGGAGAGAGACTTTTTACCAGGGCCTGCAGTGACAGGACAAAGGGCAATGGTTTTAAACTGAAAAAGGGTAGATTTAGATTGGACATAAGGAAGAAATTCTTCACTGTGAGGGTGGTGAGACACTTGAACAGGCTGCCCAGAGAGGCTGTGGATGCCCCATCATTGGAAGTGTTCAAGGCCAGGCTGGATGGGGCTTTGAGCAACCTGATCTTTAATGAAAGATGTCCAGGCCCATGGTAGGGGGGTTGGACTAGATGATGATTGAAGGTCCCTTCCAACCCAAACCATTCTGTGATTCAGACACAAAAATCTTTTAATGAGATTTTACCTAGGTGTTAGATATACCATACAAGTAAAAGAACATGCCAGTAACTGGCTTTAGCATGTTCTCTTTCAGAGACATCCTATGACTTTCACAGACTTCTTGTGATCCACAAGATCTGTCAGATTCCTCATTAAAGTTTCCCACACTTTTGATTTTATATCTACAGCTGACACACAACTGCAGAAACTGGCCAAACGGAAATTAATTTCAGCCACTGAACACTTCTCCCAAAAATATCTTCTCACTGCTATGCCACTGACTGACATCCCAATCATGAACTCTCAGACAGTATGATCCCCAGCCAGCTGCAGCTGCTGTGAAAGTCGGTGGTAAGGTGATCTGAGTTAAGTTTTGCTTTTTTCTTGTTTTTTCTTCTTTCCATCCTGCAGTGTCTGCTATTTTTCCTTACTCCTTTTGTAACCTGCTCTATGCTGCATCACTCTGTTGTAGCACAAACATTTTCTGCTTAGAGCAACAATCCCTCTACATCAATAGCTTGCCTAAAAAAAAGAAAATAAAAACAAAAATAGCAGTCTACCCTTGAGACAGTCTAAAGCCGGGAGCCTTGGTTCTGTCAGCACAGAACTGGTCCCTCTGGAAACTGTCCTGGATCTGCCTGGCAATTTTCGATTGGAGAATGCACCACTGACTTGCCCAAGGAATGACTCACCACACATTTTTAATAAAAAATTATGTCTAATTTTACAGCCCAGTAAGAATGGCTGAAGTAATTAGGCAAATGAACAATTGAAAACTGTAAAAAATGTACACTTTTCCTCCCAAACTACTTCAAGGAATTAGATGGTTATTGTTAGAATGCAATGAGCTTCTCAAACACCAGCTTCTCTAGCTGTCTCTGGTACTACTAGCAAGATACTTTGTGAAGGAAATTAAACAGTCTAGCAAAAATCCTGCCCAGCAGCCTGCCCTGAAGCATTAAAGATGCAAACCACGTATGCCTCATTTTCCTACTCTAGAATCCCATAATTTTCTAGACTGCATTCTAGTGTTTACCACTGTGTATGATAGAACACACTTAAAAAATTGTTTGCCAATTTTCACTTCCCTAAATCAAATCATTTCCACACATACCCTCATAATTCTACACCTGCATCCTGTAGATAAGTCATCATTACCAGCCAGCTGGGAAAAAAGCCTTTTAGTGATACATTTCTCACTGCAGCTATATTAAACCAACTCTAGAAGAAGCATCTGATCATGTCTTCTCCAATATTATCGGAAATACTTGTCTTAAACTCAGTTGCACACTTAAAAACTTAAAATTGTGGATTCGATTTACCCCTCGCTTCTATGAGTGGGAATTTCCAGACTCCTCCTTTCATAGCAAGAGAAGACATTAAATAGGCAGTATTAGAGCAAAAGCTCTATCAACTACAGGTATTTGATACTACCTTGTAAGGACAGAAGAGGTCAAAATGTTTTTACCTGGGAAGTTACATTAAGCAGAAAGTGATGTTTTCTGGTACTTGCTATTTCCTTCAGAGTAGAGTTCACTCCAAGAAACCAGCCTGAAAATGAGAGGTGACACCGGCAGGAAAGGTAGCAAACGTTTTCACAAGCAAATGTAAAAAACTGCTCTTAAGATCCCTGGTTTTCTCTGCATATTAAATTAAAAGGCACAGGGGAACATACTTTTAAAAAAGCACACCACATTTTCTCAAGTCATGACTCTGACACTGTTCCATATATAGATTTACACCTCTTCCTCTGTTACTTCCCTAAGTTAATTTTATAACATCTATTTGGCAAAATATTCAAGGTGAGTCACAAAACACCAAATTGCAAAAGCTGCTAAAACAAAGCCATGCCAAAAAGCTCTGAAGAACAAAAAGATCATACCTCATTTAGATTTAGTTCAAATCCAAAGCACCAAATAAGTAGTAAAAGTACCACAAGGTCAACACTGTATTTATAGGTTTTTCCCTTAAAACCTCCACCAGATATTAGCTCACAAAAATACATTTGAAGCTGAAGACTCCGTTGCTTATCTTAGAATTTTTTTTATAGTCATTCTCCCCACCACCAAAAAAAAAAAAAAAAGAAAAAGAAAAAAAATCTGTATTTGAATTTTATAAAAGTTTCCTTCCTTCAATATCAGGACCCCATGTTACTACAAAAGCTTCAGCTCCTCCTGCAGCTTTTTTTCAGCACTCTTCTAGACAAAAAGGACAGCATGATCATAGCTCCAGGTTACGAATTCATGAATTACAAAACCAAGAAAGTCGCTGAAAGCCTTCTGAGTTCAAACCAAAAGAAAACTCCTTTCACGCTCTAAAAAAAATGCAAAAATGCTTTGATAGGTGGCCTACAATTTGGCACATATCTAATTCAGAATGACAATTAGTATTCCTGCAAACATGGCAAGAAACTGGCTTTGAAATAAATTTATGGAAACTTAAAAGCATCATTTGGAGCATGCACAAAGTGTTCCCTTCATCTTTAAAAACAGACATGATGCAATAGTCTGAATGGTCCCAGATTGGGATCTTGCAAAAACCACAAAATATGCTTAGCATTAAAACAGGGACAAGTGTTCCTATCTGAGTTCATGCTGTCAGGACAGACCATACTAATTAGAGCATTAATAAAGTTAATTTACTACTTAGTGTGAGCATTTCAGTCAATACAAAAAACTGAACTGTTGATTGAAAAGCACAGGGATAAATCTTTATGAAACAGATTTTTACAGAAGCCAGTCAAAACGCCAAATGCTCAAGGGCACCCTGCAATCTCAATCAGATAGTTTTAAAGGAGATAAAATTGCTTCATTAGCTCAATTATGTTCTAAAAGTTAGGAGATCGGGTCCTTTAAACATCCACTTCTAACTTGAATTTAGAAGGATTTAAGCATATCTTAAGACTATGATTTAAACCTGTGTGGCTTGCAATACTTCCAATCACAGAAAAACAAGGTCTGAAAGGACCTCCAGAGGTCACTTACCCCAAACTGGTCAGAGCAAGGCTAACCTAAGTCAAATCAGGTCACTCAAGGCATTGTCCAGCTAAATTCTGAAAGTCTTCAAAGGATGGAGATAAAACAGCCACCCCGGGCACCTTGTCTGGTACTCAATTCTTATAGTAATTTTTCACCTTTATATCCAATACTTAAAGGGGGCCTCTAAGAAAGATGGGAAAGTCTTTTCAGCAGGGCCTGTAGCAACAAGACATGGAGAAATGGCTTTAAACTAAAAGAGGGCAGATTTAAATGGTTTTACAATAAGGGTGGTGAAACACTGGAACAGGTTGCCCAGAGAGGTGGTAGAAGCCCCGTCCCTGGAAACATTCAAGGCCAGGCT
>JAVKLA010000017.1:23314839-23325895 GCA_034782735.1 Sagittarius serpentarius
TCCCTGGAAACATTCAAGGCCAGGCTGGACGGGGCTCTGAGCGACCTGATCTAGTGGAAGGTGTCCCTGCTCACCGCGGCGGGGTTGGACTAGATAACCTTTGATGGTCCCTTCCAACCCAAGCCGTTCTATCATTCTATGATTCAATAGGAATTACCACTGTCTTAACCCGCAGCCATTGATTTACATTTTCTCACTACACTTTCAAGGAGAATATGGCGCTCTCTTCTCCAGGCTAGACCAACTCCTTGCATACTATATGCACTATCCTCCTAACCACACTCAACTCTCCAGCTTGTTGGCACCCCTCTTGCATTTGAGGGGAGGGAAGAGCAAAACTGGACACAGTATTTTAAAGACAGGCTTGTGAGTGCCAGGTAGTGAGGAGCAACCACTCCCCATGACCTGCTAGCTACTATTCTGCTCGTGCCACCTGGTAGACAGCGAGGTTGTTCTTTCCTAGATGCTGGATTATGCATTTGTCTTTTTGGAACTGCAGAAGGTTCCTGCTGGACCATTCTCCCAGTACTATGGCAGCACATCAACCATCACCACTTTGTTCACTGCGGGGTTTTTTAGGTGCCTGAACATAATCTTGAGCACTCGAAGAAACCAGGCTCGCATGAGCGTCCCTATCAGCCTATCCTCCTGCTTCACTCCCAGTAATTCTTCCCCCATACATGCATTTGGTTGAAACATGCCAGAAGAGTTGCATCTCAAAAGTAAGAGTTGGGTTTTTCCTCCTCCTCCCCCCGCCCCAAGTCAGCGCTGAAGCACCCAAATCATAGTCCTCCCTGAGGAAAAGACTTCACAACTACCCCAACACTCATGCTCTTTTAACCTGATGGTTGGCTAATCACCAAATATGCAGCTTGGAAGCAGCTACAGCATGTGCTGTGTCTTGCACAGCTAATTGATAGTAACACAGAACGATTGGTATTCGAAGAATTTGAGGCGGGAGCAGAGGCATTATGGGAGGCTATGAAAAGCTGTCTGAGGCAAGCGATACCAGTCCTTGCGGTCAGGAGACAAAGCACCCTAACGCAAGTTCACAGAAAGCTAACCCTCACCTCCACCATTCTCGACACATTAGCTTGAAGTAGTAGTTTGGATTCCAGAAACATAAAGGAAATCCTTTTGACTGTCCCCACATATTTCACAACTACCAGGCACAACCCTGGTGACACAACGACACACCAAAAAAAAATGTAAAATCAAGAAGAGAGAAAAAGTGATATAACCTCAACTTTTTAAGAAAAACAGGTCAGGATTTACCACTTCAGTCACTGCTCAGAACTGCAAAACCATGATACAGCAGTGTACCGCAAGATCCAGCAACTCTGTCTTGATAGGAAATCAGCATGGTCTTCTTGCTGCGTGGAGATGGCAGGCTCTGTCTTACTCTACTGACAGCACATCTCACGTTTCATAAACAGCTTTATTTCATCTGTTATTCATCAAGCCTGAGGCTTCGTGTTACTAGTTATCTACCGGGGCAGGTTTTCTTCTACTACCTACACATTAGAAGCCATTTACATTACAATCCATATATATATTTTATGATTCTCTCTCAGTAAGGATGTAGCATTAAGATGGAAAGAGCGAACCCTCTTCCCCCAAATAAATATCTAGTAAGATGACAAACACGTGAAAATCAGAGGAAGCAATTTTATGCATTCTCAATTGTGCTTTTACTTGAGAAAAACCACACTGTTAATTCACATACATATAACATATAGAGCTACAAGAAATGCCTTCAAGCTCTCCTCAAGCTGCTACGGGTTTCATCCGAGACGGTTTCCAATTTCTCTGCTTCCCTGCACGACATCCTCACACAGATACTGGTATGCAGTAAAAGCAGATCCTGTTATACTTCAGCTTCTCATAATGTGAAAATGTCAATGTAATGTTTTTAACTATCGTCTTCCACTTCACAGACAAACTCTCCTTCCCTATGCAAGGGACAAGGTATACTTTCAGTACCACACATACTTTGAGTCAGGCAAACAAAGAACCATATTTGATTTTCAAGAGCAAAACAGCACAGTTTATAACACTTCATGCTTAATAAAAGGACTATATTCTGCTGTTTGCACTTTTCTGAAAGTTCTGCTGTCTCCTTATCTACCATACCCATGATGGTACGGGATTAACATACTTTCTTTTGTCCTAATCTCTACAAAAGACTTACTCTCGTCAGCACTACCACTGCCCCCAGTTCAGAACAGCTTCTTATTTTACCTGGCTTCAGAACAGCACTAACTCAGATGAACACAAAAAGAAGTGTTGTTTGGGACACTGAGGTTTCAAACACACAGCCCATGGCCCACTCTTCAGATAGTCATCTGAAACTCTGCCAACAGTCCCAGGCAGCTTGCAAATCTAGCGAAATTTGTGAAGTCTTGCACTAAAAAGCTCTGATCAAAAGAGTATTCTTCACTTAACCACTTAGGAAACCAAACAGATGGGCTCCGCTTTTCAGGAACGGTTGCTTTAGTCATTTACAGAGAATAGAGTTTCTTACAGTGATTCCAACAAGCTGAGGATGAAGGAGTGACCCTGCACGCTCTCTCCCTACTCATTCCCATACCACTGCCTCTTCCCTTGTGCTGGTCTCGCAGTTGTGTTGCTCCAGGGTGTGCCGGTTTAATATGCTGCCAAATCAGCCAGCTGGTTCTCTTTCAGTTGGATTCAGCTCTGGCCAGTGTCTTGAACTAGATCATCCCATGGACACATGATCACTAAATCTGCCAAAAGGGAAGATTAAAGAACGCACTGATATGGGCATCATTCAGGGGATTGACCATATCAAGAAATGATGGATCTAGCACTTCCCTTGGCAATTTGTTCTAGTAGTTAGTAACTTCCCCAATAGAAACATTCAGATGTTAAAATGAATGCAAACAGCAGTATAATTTACCTTAAGTTTTAGACAGGCTTATTCTAGTTGATCTTGCATTTATTGATTTATGACAGTACTAAATAAGCCAAACTCCATAAAAGCATCTAAGTGACGGGAACATTAAAGTCCAGTCCCACTGTGGAAAATCAGGATATAGAAGGACAGAGGCTTTTTTTTTTTTTTTTTTTTAACATACTCTGCTCAGTCTTCTTCTCAAAACATACACATTACTGAGCACAACCAAAACCAAAATGCACAGAAATACAAAAAGCACCTCAATAACAAGTTCTAGCTGTTCAGGAACCATTTTCTCTTTAAAGGTGTTACTAAATCCATTAAAAAAAGAATGCAAGTTAGAGGCACAGTTTAAAAAGGACACTTGACTGGCTTAAAATGGATGGGGGAGGATGACAAGGAGTTTAAAAAAGCATTTTAAAGATCAGGAATAAGAAAGCTGTGAAATAATCAGTTTGCTGGATCATGAACACTTAGGGGGAGCAATTAATATAGATGGTCAGAAGAAACTGACAAAATTTCAGCTTGGATCTAGTGCAAAGCAACTGCAGGCTAAAACGGAAAAGGAGAAACTCTCTCTGTTGCCTGGCTCCTGAAATACAGTCCCATCCACTCTCTTGCACAGGAGCTAATGATGGTGCAGTCAGAGTAAGGCCATTCAGCTTGCTGACACGATGGCAAACCTGGCACAAGAGTGTCTTCCACACCAGCCAGCTTGTCAGTTCACACCGTGAACTCACAACTGCTAAAGCCGTGGCAAGCCAGGAAGAGGCATAGCAAAGCTCTGGCCCTTTTTGGCAGCAGCCTAAAGTCATCTCTGCTGAAGCACAGCATGAAACTGCACCCACAGGATGACTTCAGGAGAACAAAAATGACATGCAAAGCAGCCTTAAAACAAAACCTTTCATAACTAAAGATATAAGTTCAGAGTCAAGTGATGTGATTCTCCTTCACTAGAGGGTGAAAACTTCATGAAATTAGCAGTTTCACTTCTTCAGGCAGCAAAGATGGAGACTTTTCTCCCCCCAGTCCCAAAGATGCATTGACTGGAAACAACTTGAACCATTCTGAGAAGTTTGCTTATTGTTCTGCTTGTGTGTTTTTCCCCAAAAATGGCAAAACAATGCAGCTTGGAGAAAAAAAAAAAAATCAACACTAAGAGGAATTAAGGTAAACTGGTATGCTTCCAATAAATCCACAACTGAAATAGAGAGCTAAAATTGGAAGACAGTAATTTATATCAGGGACGACGTCAACTACTGCTGTAAATGTGCTGCGGCTGACACCGCTGTAAGAAGCATCCTCATCCTCCTCCTGATTCCATTCACTCTTTGCAACCATGAGCTTAGTCTCAGTTTCTGGAAAGCCAGCCTGGCTGAAAGCTAATCCAGAAAGACAGGGAAGTTTCAGAAAATTCAGCTCCTGCAAGTAAGGGAAGAGGACAATACTCACTAGCCAGAGGTATGTGAAGGGCGAGACTTTATTTCAGCCCCAGCTTAAAAAGATCAAGCTACATATACAATAAACACCATTTGACTAAGTCTGACCACTTAGTAATTTTATCCAAGAGGTAGAAACAGATGACTTAACAGTCTTCTTTAAATGATAAGTCAAGCAAGTTTCCAGGAACTCGGGCAAAACTACCTTTTTTAAAACTAAAGTAAAAATAATTAATAATTCCAATCCACAAAAATCTATTCACAGCAGCTGAGACTCGGCTGCTGCAGAAGCAAAAAATAAATTAAAAAAATGAAATTACCTAGTAGTGCTTAATTCTAAAGCCATTTACATATTTCTCTGTCAGAAAAGTACAATGTTCATGGCAATTTAGATATTGCTAAGAAAACAGCATGAGCTTAAGCCATGTAAAATAATGTCAAATTTAAACTCAAAGTTTACAATCACAAAGCTTTTCAGCACTAAAGCACGCAAGCAGACAGATCCCTGCTTCCTTCTCCAGAGTTCAGCGGAGAGCTCCAACTGCAACCCTCCCCTGTAACATCACAAGTCAGCACTGTCCAAATTGCTGAAATTAAAATGGCTCATTTTTTTTCAGTAACACAAAATATTAGATTCCAATTTATTCCACTGAAAGCAATCCTGCCTAATACCTTAAGCATGTTATAGGCAATATATATTCCTTTAAGAAAAGTTAACTGAATATTTCAAATGACCTCATATTATATTCTCTCCAATGTACATCACCCCAAAAGTGGAAAGATTTAACTCATTTGGCAGACACACACATACTGTGACTTCTCCTTCAGTCTGATTTACGACTCTGGCAGCAACAGGTCTTAAATTTTTCAGGAAATACAGATATACTGTTCAAAAATATCTACAGTGCTTCATTTTCTTTATTCAAGACTTCCAAAAAAAGCAACACTTCATACTGATTTTATATAACGAAACTCAATTCTGCATATGGCTACACCAATAAAAACATAATCCCACCCAAAAATACTTGTTGGCATTAGTCAGAGAAAGTAAATAGCTGTGCTAGCATCACAACATTATTCAAATGAACTGAAGCTTACACTGAGAAAAACAGAATAATTTAGAGTGAGAGGAATGTACAGAGGCCGTCTAGGCAAACATCCTGCTCAACACAAGGCCAGCATCAAAATTAAATCTTTGGTACGCTTTTATTTAACATAGCAAGGGATCAGCCTAGAAAAGACATTTGGTCCTGTCAACAACCAGCGCGACAGGACAGCTGAGGGCGACGCACAAGCAGGGTTATGCTCGCACCATCACAGCGACAAAGTTAGGTAAAACTATTTCTCATCACTGCAACTCCAAGAAGATAAGGGACAGCAAAGGCACAGGCATCTCCTTCACAGGGAGCAGGGCACATTTTGGATCGATAGCAAATTCACAATTCAGAGCAGAAGATAAAAGCAATGTTCATGGAAAGAGAGAGTGTCAGGGAAGAAAAAGTTGAATTTAATTTAACTACATTACAAAATATATGAAGCCAGTTAAAAAAACAAACAAACAAAAAACACTTTACAAGGAACAGAAGAAAAGGGCTAAACCCCTGTGGTGGACCACAGACATATTCAAAGTGCCCAGGTGGCAATCGCAGGTTGGACTAGCTGCTAGAAGTCGCTACACCCTAGACCTACTAGCAATGAATTTCACCAGATCAACTTACCCACTTCCATCAAGATGACCCAGGTAACTTTAAGCACTTTCATTGCTGCTCTCTCCTAAAAAATCATTTTTATGAAATTGGGTTAGGGAAATACTGGACCAGCAGTCATATGTGACAGCATCTCCAAGGAAGCAAAATAGATGGGAAGAACAGAGCTCTGACAGCCAGAGCGGGACAGACTGGGCAGCTGCCTTGCTTAGCCCCAGACAGTACAGCGTGCCTGAGCACGCATTTCCCGTGTTTATGCAACAAAAGGCCACTAAGGGACAAAAAAACCCTAACATGGGCAGACAACAGAGTGAAGAAGGCCGGTGAAGGTGAAGAGACTTCAAAGGGAAGATCCTACCTAGCTGAAACAAAAACTCTGAGAACTGTTCGGAAAACAAAAAAAACCAAGACACCAAATATAATTACACCCCTGCATGGAGTTAAGTCTTGAATAACACATACACAGGCCTGAACAACTCTCCACAAGATGGAAGTGCTATCAAAATTAAAATAACCTTCCATTAAAGGTGACCAGCACCCAGAATGGCTGGCACACAAAGAAAGTAGATGTAGAGAAACTTCTCAGTCTGAAGCCACCAAACAATCATCCACCATTTCTCAAGAATACAGGAGTCAGGGAGAACAAACAGCAGCTTTCAGGGAAAATTACCTCACGCTGAAAGGATGTATTTTCCCCACACACTCCCATTCATGCTAAACAGGGACTCCCACTGCCACAAGTAGTTGTGGAGGGAAGAGCTTTGTCCCCCTTTGTACAAGCCCCTGACGGTCGACCCCTATCTATAAAAAAGGTCCGGTGAAACTACAAACACCTTTGAGCAAGTTCATAAATTACTCATAGCCAGACCATGAGTTTTTATAAAAAAAATAAAGAACTTTCCATGACAGACCTGCTTTCCATATCAGTTTCCTCCCTACCTGCCCTACAGACAGGGCTCTCGACGCAGCAGCTCTTACATTCTTGGAAAAACAAAAGGGCAAAAGCTGAGCTGACAGAATATCTAGCACCTTTTGATGGGATTTCTCGTCCACCTTGACCCAAACCCAGTACCCATCAACTCTTCCCAGTTATTGTAATTTGGCTTCCCGGTAGCTTAGGCACCTCTCTTCCACAGGTCAACTTTCCGCCATCTTCCCTTACAGTTTTGCCTAGAATAAATAAAATGGTAATAAGAAAGCACTTTGCTCAACATTGCCAGTACAAGTACAGTTGGTCTGTGAACATTAGGCTTGTCAAGTACCCTAGTACAGAAGGGTTGCAATAACCTGTACTTAAGTCATTTTACTCTTCAGTAGTTTACTGTGAATAAAATGCAACTGTACATCGCATCTTACATATTTCTTGGTAAAAATACTAGCAGAAGGATTCTTCATCTATTCTATCCCATTTGTTTATGGGTGTTTGGAGTGGGTTTTTTGAGGGGGGGTGGTGTTTTGTTTGTTTTTTAAATCAGAGAACAAACCTTGAAGTAATGTTTTACCTGGTTCTTGTAATACTACTAGTGAATACTGAAACAATCTTGTCACTGTCCCTGTGACAATATGTTAAAAGTACAAAAACCTTGTGGATTTTTTTCTGTTGCCAACACAAAGGTGAAGAAAGCAAAAGGCTTCACACAAGTTTAACATTTGATGAACTTACTACATAGTTTCTATAGACCAAATATATTTATGCATATTTACACTTACTCTGTTAGCAATGAAGTATGTCTGGCTTCTTAAAGTATTCCAAAGTTATAAAATTTTCTACAGACGAAAAGCAGCAAAATCAAATGTGCTAACTCACGGGAACCACAAATCTGAGCTTGCACAAATTTTTGGAAATAAAAGAAAAGGGGGTGGGGGGAATGCATATAGCTAAGAAGATACTGACAGAAGACCAGTAGATTTCAGTGTATCACTGTGGCAATTTATCAGCTGTTGCTGGAATATTTCATTCTTAGTTGTGAAGCCATACAAAAATTAGTTGGACACTGCAAATGTAGCTCAGCCTTCCTGTTAACATGCAACTTGTATAGTCAAACAATTTCTCAACTATAATTAGGTAAATTATCTGCTATTGAGCCACAGAAGTAAACCAACAGATGTTACAATGCACCAATACATGGAACTCTACCTCCCTCTAAATGGATATCAACCTAAGACAGCAAAAAGATAATTCAATCAGGTTTTTCCCCAGAACATCCAAATAAATTTTTTCCTTTAATTACTCTATTTCTCTACCTATTTGTAGAGCCATATATTGAATCCACATGATTAATCTAGTATAGAAGGCAAAGAATTATCATTACAGAGTTTAAGTGCGTAACTGGGCATTACTAGTAACTTTATATGGTCTAGTGTTTGTCACCTTCTTTCAAGTGCCTGAATGACACATGCTCTTGCAACATTGATTTCCAGCTACGACAAGAACATAAAATTACCCATTCCCAGGCATTCTGTATTTCTGTCCTTCTCCTTTTGGCTCCTCCAGAGTCATACTGCCCCATTCTTACTTCTCCATAAATCTCAGAAACCTTGAGTTTGTCAACCAGATTCCTCAATGGTCCCCTCTAAGCCACCTCTTACATGTAAAAACTCTTCCATAAGCTGACATAAAAGACAAACAATCTCTTATCAAGAGGCAGCTCTACCATGATGTCAGTAATAAAATAATAAACTAATGACTTCTCAAGGTAAATGTGAGGCCATCACTGAACATAGGGAGTACAATGCAAACTACAGTTAGTTCTTTTTCCACTCTTATTTTTAGAGATGCTTTACTCTACATTCCTCCCCACTTTCAGTCACAAGAGAGAGTAACACTTGAAAATCTGAATAAAGGATGACACCTTCATAGAAAATCTATTTAAAAGGCTCTGGAATCATTCTGTAGTCATTTATAGAGGTTTGCCAGTGCTCTGGCAGAAACTGTAACTACACACACACACAAATTGTTATGGTTGTAACAACACATGCAATAACAATACTTGACACTGAGTGTATGCACCCACTCAGTTCAGTCACCTTGGGAGCAGTAATAACATGCTCACTACTGTAATCAGAAGAGGCAAAGAAAGGGCAGAGAAAGAAGCCACACTTAAGAAAAGGAAAGATGAGGAAAAGATACATAAAACAATGTCACCTAGTAATCATTAGTCATAAATTGGACTCAGTCCTTTATTAACAGCCTTATACAGTATTCCTAACTGTATACTAATAATTTTAATAACCCAGACCTACCATATGTAAATCCTCAGGTATTTCACATTTCAGCATTACGCAGTCTGAGTCCAAAATGTTTAATCAGCATACTACACCTTTATGCTTTAGGAACTACCATCACAGGCCACTGCAATGACCTGGACAGACACTTCTCACTTCCAAGTAAGACAACACAGCCCAAAAGAAAGAAACAGTAATTCTTACCTATCCTGGACAATCAGAAGAAGCATCAAAAAGTGAGTTCTTTAGAGTTTGGTTTGTATCAGAACCTAAACCACCAGTTTCACGTTATATTTTCAGATTTCATTTTATGTGTGCTACATAAGACAAATTTCAGCGAGACGAAAACATTGAAAGCATGTCTTTATAATCACGAGGAACACAAGCCAGGAGGAGCACGTACCGCTTCACTCAGTGCATGTTTGATCTGCACACCGTGCACTTCTTCCCTTCCTTTTATGCACGAGGGGGAGGAAGCAAAGTTATCCAAAACTCGGGTATCCTTCCACGTTAAAAGCTTAAATTGCACTCAAACATAGCATGTTTGCACACTGCAGCATAAGCACACAGATGCCTCTTCACATAACACATGAAAGCCACGGCCACGCACACTCTTGCACGCACCCTCCTAAGTACATTAAGCAGCTGATGTTACAGAGGACAGCAGAGCAAGGGATGCAATACAAGTGGAGATAACACAGAGAAAATGGTCAATGGACCTTTATGGACCCCAGTGGGGGAACTCTGTGCAAGGAAAGGGGGCTCTGAAGAGGTGTTCAAGTCACTCTTTCATGCTTCCCTATGCAGATGCTCCTACATTAAAAATTAGACCCAGTACAACTGATTGTTTCAAGTGTAAACCTGAACTAGCACATTATGAAAATAGGAATACTTTGAGTCATTGTACGCTTGCTTTTTTTTTAAGCCAACACCTTGGCGGAGAAACGGGTGAAGGCGCAGCTCAAACTGAAGCTGGGTAAAAAAAAAAAAAGGCGAAATCGCTGGATTTAATCAGGAAAACTTTCACTCTTCACCAAGCCCCTTCCAACCAGCACCGGATCAGCCTTCGCTACACGGCTGTAAACCTCGCTCTCTCCATCGAAAACCACGTAACCCCCGGCGCTGCCCCCCCGTCTTCTCCCGCCCCGGGACCCCGCCGCTGCCCCCCCGGACAGGCCGGGCAGGTGGGAGCGGCCCCGGCCTCCCCTCGTCCCGCCGAGGAGGCAGCGTTTACCCAAGCACCTGCGGCCACCTGCCGCCGCCAGCTCCCGCCCGCCGGGCCCGGGCACCCGCGGCTGCTCCTCCACCGGCCTCCGCCTTCTGTGAAGGCACCGGGTACCAGCAACGCTCCTTCCCCAGGGGACTTCGGGGCTGCCCTGAAGCGGCGGCGCTTCCCGGGCACCCCAGGTCCGCGCCCTCCCCCTCAGACAAAGGGCGGCGGAGGCGGCCCCGGGGGAGCGGGAAGAAGGGACCAGTCTCGCCCCCTCCCGCCGCGGTAGCCCTTCCCCAACGAGCTCACCCATGCTGCGCCCGCCCGCCCGCCCGGGCTCGGCGGAGCGGCTCCGGGTCCCGCCGACGCGCTCAAGCCGGGCACGGCGGCTCCATCCGTGCCGCTACGGGCGTGAAAGAAGCTGCTCCGAGCCGCCGGGCGGCACGGGCCAGAGGCAGCCGCAGACCCGTTCCGGCGCTCGCCGCCACCGCCGCCGCCGCGCCTCACGCAAGCTCCGGCACCCGCGGCACCGCCCACCCCCCCCCGCCGTGCCCCGCCC